>KN834756.1:1204585-1270328 GCA_000827265.1 Collybiopsis luxurians FD-317 M1 | reverse complement strand
CTTTGAGATAAAAATATAAAGGTGCACACACCAAATGCAAACTGATCCTGGGTAGGAGGAGCTGGTAGAGGACCAAAGGTGAGTGATGGAAGTCTGTAAACCACTGGGGGAAGAACATCAACATTGTGTCCTCCTTCTATACCAGCTCCCTCAAAATTGGACAGCACAATGGAAAGGTCATCTGTGACAAGGATGTTTTCAATGTGACAGTCTCCCCATACTACACCTTTAGAATGAATGAAATCTATGCCTTCCTCTAGCTGGAATACCCAGTTGAGAACCACAGTAAAGGCAATGTCAGGATGCATTTGGAGATATTGAAACACATTGCCATTACACTGGATGGGAAAAGTCAGCGGTCCAGCAGGGAAGTAATCATGAGAGTTAAGAATTTATTGATGAGGTCCAAGGTGCCGGTAGAGGGCCAATTCTTGAGTAAACCAGCCAACAGTTTGCTCATCTTTTTGAAACTCGTGCTGAGAGTACGGAAACATTTATCAACGTGACTGTCATTACATCCCACCGAATTAACTATGATTCATGTGCTAAATGAAGGGACCACTTGCATGGTCAAGCACCTTGCTTGCTGCTGATAAAGGCATCTCCATCGTTAGGGTGAGGAAGTGAAAATGGAAATTAAACATTACGGCTAAGACAAGTAACCATTGAATATTGAATCTATAAAGGGATTAAACTTTGCTCAGTTTCCTTTTGCCCATGCATATAAGCAACATATCAACTGGTGTTGATGTAGACTGTATAGTAGCTACAAATTCTCCTTCCGAGACCCCAATTAGTAATTACCTAGTTTGTCGATGTTGATGAAGCGTGACCTTCGGACTGATTTGATCTGTGCAGTTTCTGCGAGTCAAGTGGAGTGCAATAGACCTTTCAAGCAAGGTGATAGTCGCAGGCCGCAACCTTCGGACAGGTGATACACTTGAGTTTCTCTGTATCTATTAACATACAGGTGACACATTGGCGCTCTTCATGCAGGTGGGAAAGCTATGCCCATTGGGCAAAGTCCAGTGTTAATGTAATAGTCAAGCACATAAAGCGGAGCGCTGAGCGAGCGCTCTTAGCTAGTTGATCACACTTTGATATTTATGGTTAGCTGTGAAACTTCGGTTAGTGTCAGATCAAATGTATTCAAACTTTTATATTCATTTTGATACTATGAGAGCGATTGCCTGTTTACGTGAAGTTTTAAACATCGAGCCAGTTTGCTGCATACAAGATCCTCCCTTGCCTTTGGTCTGAGTCAGGGAATTCAAATAATGAGCACTAGAAAATGAGATTCAACACATAACAGAACAGGCAAGAGAATAAGTCTTAGGGAGTGCCACCAGTGCGACGCTAACAATAGATTTCATTTCAGAAGGGACATATGTATTTAATTTTTTGTATTTATTTTGACAGGATGGGAAGAAGTTGCCTATTTGCATGAAATTTTGAACATTTTGGCCCGTTTGCTGCATACAAGACCCTCCCTTCCCTTTGGTCAGAGTCGGGGATCCAATTCCACTCTGCTTCTGAATCCAACGCATCCCAATAGTATAGCTCATAGATCAGGCTCGTTATGCTCTGCCCACCACCCATGACAAAACCATCTCATGCACTCGTTGCCCAAAATATAACTCTGAACTGCAAAAATGGCCCTTGACACCCCAAAATCCATGCGGAGACACAATCCAAAGTCTCAGTTAAAAAATTCACCCATCAGCAAACACTGTTATATTTTGAATCCATGTTGTATTGGGTATGAATGCGGTGGAAGAGGGCCAATACATGATACACGATTAAGGAAGAGAAAGCACATAGAACAGAGAAGGAAGGAGAGAGAATTCTTCCACAAACATGCCGATCGAAAGCACCTTGATCTAGCACACCAGTCTGATACTCTAATTTCCCTGGTGTAAATGACATTCTTGACTGTAGGTATGTTAATGAGACCTTCATGCAGTGTAGGTAAGAGTTCGGTATGAGTAAAGAAGCAAATACAGTCTATTTTGTTCAGTGAGTGAATGAGGCGGGATTATCGAGGGATCATACTTTGGCAAAGCAAAGGAGGTACAGAGGGAGGAACATGTGTGGGTAATGCATTGTTATTAAGGCTTGTTTGATGTTGAATACCTGGCCTTTGCCGACACCAAATTCGACCAATCCCGCTGCTAGATCTGATACGGCTTCTTTGGGGTGAAAAAAGCTGACCTATACACTCGTTACTTCTATGCCTTCTTCTCCTTAACCTCCTCCCCCAGCATTGTCCCCACCTCTCTGTCTTCATCTTGCATCTTTTCCAAATATCTCTATCCCAACGTTTCCTTGGTCCCATGAATCTACTTGCATACTCAACCGCATTACTCACTGTCTCTGTACTGTTGAAAGGCTGCAAGACCAGTTGGGAGGAGAAGAGGGCACAGCAGGGGGAGGAATGACCAGGAGAGGAGTTGCTGTTGATTTTGACAGATCTGGAGTTGTAAAAGCTTGTTTTGGAGGTATGCACTGAATGAGAGTTTATCTAAAGTGAGGAAAACACGGGCCGTGTAAAAATCAACATGTCATGATTAAAGTCCTCGGCTTGGCTGGAACACAATAGACCCGCTGTCGTCACTACGGTTTAGAGAGTTCAGTGCACTTTGGATGTACCCCTTCTGCGTAAAGCTGACCCATTTCATCTCCCAGTCTTAAGTCATGGCGACGCTGAACAAAAGGCCCCATCCATGTGGAGGTGCTCCACATGGGCTACCTCAAATACCCACTGCTTACCACTATTGCTAAGTGATTCTGAGTGAGTAAATCTCTTGACTTCCTCAGCTTTGTCCCTTCATATTCTGGTCCTTCCTTTTGTCCCAGTCATGTATACATAGCACGTAGTCCCGTTGACAGAAACCAATGCTATTTAGAAGCTGTTTGCTTTGCGATAACATTCAAAACATTCAAACAGGGGATCTTGAATACATCGCGGCTTTGTCACATGCATTTCACCTGCGTCGCCCTTGTTGCCAGTTCTGATGCCACTCAAAATCGTAGTTATGTCAATTAGAAACTGAGCAAAGTCTTCCACATGTATGAACATGTCTCCATCGCTACTTACATACCAGATGTAGATAACAAAGCAGCTGCGCCCTGAGCTTTCATACTGTAAATTTCTGTATGCTAATTATCACTATCTGCCTCAACTTGTCACTGCTATGTTCATGTATAGTCCCCAGACACAAGCCTCATATCCATAAACCTTTGCTACTCTTGACCTCTATGAATCCTACATGCTCTGCTCAAAACAAAGCAACCCTAAGATTATAAAATTCACCTGCAAATGGAATATCATCCACTCAGTGGTCTGCGGGACACCTTGACATCACAAAATGAATGCTAATAGTAATATTTGTATTCCCAGTACATTGTATAAAGCCAGTCAAGCACACCAACTAAGAAGCACAAATAACCACAAGGTTTCTCAAATGGTAGTTAGTGAGCACCTACACAGATTCATCAGTACCAAATCCACTGTAATAGAAAGAAAGTCACTCACCCTGCCAAGTTGTCTCCAACTCTGTCTCCAAACTTTTTACATCTTTTCACTCAACTCCACTCCACCACTTAAAGTAATCCTCACCCTCCCTACCATTGCCATCTTCACATTCTTCAACACAACTCCATCTGCTCCCCCTCAACAACACTGGCACGCCCCTCTCCTTTCACCGCCATTGTGCCATAGAGCATGACCCACCACTCAGTGCATTCAATTTTGTTATGATTTGTTTGAGAACAATTTTCCAGAGGGCAGGGACACTGCCCACCATAATGGACGATTGGAAGGCCTTGAGGTTGCTGAAACAGTTGCAGATAGAAGCAGAGGTGAGGGTTTGATCTGGCCAATCATGCTTACAAAGAGTATGATGAACTCAATAATGTATTTGAGAATACGGTAGGAAAGGGAGAGATAGGTGAGGGACATGTTGTAGGCCAGATGAGGGTATACATTTCACCCATGGACAAATGAGGTTGGAGTGGGGGATAGTGTTAGTGAAGAGGCCAATGCAGTCTAATTCATTAAGTGAGTGGATGAGGCCACAATCACTGAGTGTGTCGTACACTGTGGCGATGGTGGTTGAGATAGAGGAACACACATGTGTGAGGAGTTGTCAGTTTGAACTTGTCTTTGTGTAAATGTCACTGACAGCAAGTTTGACCAATCCATTTGGCAAATCTGATACTGTTTCTTTGAGCTCAATAAATTTAATGTATCTAGATACCCATTAGTGAACAAATAATAAAACATTTAAATGCTCACTTGTGATCTGACAACTTAAAGCATTTCACATCTTCTTCTGCTCAAACTCTTTCCCAATGTTCTTCATTGCCTCCTTCTCCTCATTATGTGCCTTGACCACATCCCTCCTCCCTAACGCTTTCATTGTATTGAGTGTCCTACTCAGATACTCGAACATGTTGCAGGCCATCTGTAAACCCTCAAATGGCTGTGAGACCAATCCAACAGGAGGAAAGGGCGCAGCGGTGGCCAAGGGCTTGCCATTCAATGTCAAATTTACATCTAACTGGCACCAAAAATATTTGAAGGATAAGACATAGGCAAGCAATGTTTACAAAATAGATCAAGCTGCACTAAAAATGAGCTCCAGGTGCCTGTTGTGGAAATTGTGGTTCCCATTATTTGCACTGGATTTTGTGAGGTAGTTGTTAATAGAGTCTCGCATCACGGCATTTCATCTCTAAGAAGAATAAGTTTGGTGGTTGGGACCAGGAAGTACGCGAGTATGGACTGCTTCATGTTTGCAAAATTTCACTATGTTTGTTGTTTCTACACAAGTGCATTGTATTATATTTATCATATTTCTATATCGAAAGCACTGTACTTGTTCCAGCTCTAGTCAGTGATCATAGGTAAAAGGTATCTTATGATAACTGACTGACATGCCTGCAATGCACATGACAATTGAATATATGAGATTGCTTATGAGTATTGAAAGAGGGCTCATTTTGAATGCTTTTATTGAAAATACAGCACAAAAGATCAGCTCCATCTTAGGTTGAGACAGATGAGACATGAGCAAGCAGTGTACGTATACATTATATGGGATTACAGAAGACAGAGACAGAAAAGAGAAAGGGAGAAGAGTTCCTTCCAAAAGCACACAGTTCATCTATCGTAGCCTATATCCACTAAATTTTTCTTTGTTCCCAGTTGTAAACAATGTACTTGACCGTAGGCGTGTCAGTGAGCACTTTTTGCAGAGCTCAGTGTTGGTGAAAAGATTGCATTAGGTTGACCAAATCTGTGAGTGAGTGAGGCTGGAGTCACCAAGGATGTTGTACACTGTGGTGATGGTGATCAAGTTGGAAGAACATGTATGGGAATTTGGAATAACAGTTGCAAATAGAGGCTTGACATTCAGAGTCACATAGATGCAAATGCCGGCAAGGTAATTACAGGATTTGTTTGCATATTTAGGGCACTCGAGGGTGATGAACAGTTCAAGAGGGGGAAGAAGGTTACAGTGGTCAATTGTGCCAGAGGAACAGGAGATGGGGAACGAGAGGGAAGAACTTGAACAAGAGGAAAGGAAAATGTGAACCAAGGAGGAGTTCATTTCTCCATTGAGGTTTAATGAAGTTTTAATGCTATTATATTTGATGTTAACCAGCATTCAACATTTAACTCACACAATCTCCCACATCTGCTTCATCATTGGGAGGAATAAAAAACTTGTCGATGTGCAAAACTCAATGTCCCATCAGGATTCCACAGGCCCACATCCCCCCCCCCCCCCTGAACCACCCATCCTGCGGGAAGATTGTTGTATCCTGGTTCAAATTGGTTCGCTTAAAGTAGCTGGGTGATGGAGGGTCTGCGGATGCATAACTCGCCTGATAAAGGGCATTCACTCATCAGTACAAAACTTCCCTGGACACAAAAACACCCAAAGCATAATGAATCAAAGGACTCACCCTGAGATAACCTCCCCTTGTTCCGCTCCTCCTCACATGGATCTGGAATGTACCCAACCACCTAAACATCTAACAACTCAATCTTTACATTCGGGATGGGCAACCTGACAGAGGAATACCTTATTGGTTCCAGAAGCAAGACCATAAACATCGCACAGGATTCCATCATCCTGTAGCCTACGCAAATTCATCAGCACCCAAGCCACTAAAAAAATACAGTAAAGAGAACAATACTCACCCTGTAAAATCATCACCAATGCCATATACAAATCTTGGCGTCTCCTCACTCTTGAGGTACAACAGGGTTCTTATTACTATTTGGTGCTCATCAACATTCAATGCTCTATTCATATGCAACTCACACTTCCGCTTTGTTATTGAGATACAGAAACCAAACTCAAGGTCCCATAGGATTCCACTTCCTACATGCCCCATTCTTAAACAATTTATCCTCCATGAAGAGCGAAGATCGTTGTGTCCCCATTGAAACCGGCTCACTTGGAGTATCTTTGGAAGACAGAGGGTCCGCAGGTGTATACTTTGTCTGGTAAAGGGTATTCACTCATCAGTACAAAATGCCACCCAATGCGTAACACATACCCTGGGGCCATATCCCCTTCATCTTCTTTTCCTCACTCAGATCCTCCTTACCCTCGGACAACTTGATCTCTACACTCGGGATGGGCCAATTGATAGATGAGTACCACATCTACTCTCTGTCATCCCATACTCTATGCCAGATTCATCAGTAACCAACCCACAAAGGCATGCAACAGAAGGAGAGGGATACTCACTGTGTAAAATTATAAGTAACGCCATATTTTGAGTTTCATCACTCAACTCCGCTTCATCACTGAACACCGTTCCACCACTCAACGTAATCCTCAACCTCCCCCATTCGCCTTGCTCACATTCTTCAACACCGCCTCATCCACCGCCTTTGCTAACATCGGCATGCTCCTCTCCTTCACTGATGTTGCTTCATGAAACACACTCTTCCTCAATGCACCACTCACATTCACCTTCGCTATGGTCCCTTTGTGAATAGTTTACCAGACAGCAGGAATACTGACTATAATGGATGGCTGGAAAGTCTCAAGGTCACTGAGACAGTTACAGATGGAAGTAGAGGTGACGCTTTCGACGCGGCCATAGCCGGTGGTCATGCCAACGAAGAGCATGATGAGCTCGCCAATATACTCAAGATGTATGCGAGGAGGGGGTAGGCCTGCGCGAGTCGTTGTAAGTCAAATGATGGCATAGGAGGGTGTACAAGGCACCTATGGACGTTATGAGGATGGATTGGGTGACAGTGTCCATGGAGGGTTCAATGCAGCTGGGTTTGTTGAATGAGTAGATGAGGCTGGACTTGCTGAGTGTGCTGTACTCTGTTGCGATAGTAGTGGGGATGGCGAAATACGCATGGGCAAGTTGCCAAGTAGGGCTTGTTTGTGTATCGATGATGAGCAGTTGCTCTTTTCCAATGCTGAGTTTGACCAGTTCATGTGCTAAATTTGATGCAGTCTCTTTCAGTTTGATATAATTGATGTATCTATTAATTTACACCTATCAGCGTACACTCCAGTCATAAAGTGTTCAAACACTCACCTGACAACCAGAAAATTTATCCTTTTCTCCTCTTTTCTGACATTCATTGTTGCCTCCCTCTCCTAATGATGTACCTTGGACACATCTCTCCAGCCTAACACCTTCCTCATCCCTCGCATCCTACTCGCATACTTGAGCACATCAAAAATCATCTCTAAACTGTCAAACAGCTGCAAGACTAGTTGGGAAGAGCAGGCACAGGGGCGAACAGGGAATAAGCCTTCAGGGAGGTTGGTGCTGATCTCCGTAGAGCCTGGCTCATACGCATAGGCGTTGCATTGTGGCCATACTAAAGTCATTGGTTGAAAGTCTAGATGCAATGATGTCATGTTCAAATTGAGCCTCAGCCTGGCCCGGAACACGGCCAGCCTTTTTTGGCCATGCAGCTTAGTGCACTTTGTATATACTCCTTCTGCATTTTGCTCGACATAACTCGTATCAATGCTGAGCAAAAGGTATTATCAATGAGTACATATTCTATGGGCAATAATCTTATTATTCAGATGGTTATTGCAGAACCTTCAAAATGCGTACACTTGTTTAATTCCCTTTCTTTCACTTTGAACTCCTTCCCCTGGTCCTTTTGTCATGGCTACACATGTACACAGTCACGTACAAAAACCAGCGATACTTTCTCAATCCTGTTAGCAAATTTGAACGTGTTTCAGTTTTATTCTTCACTTTCTCTCAATGATTGCCTCGAGTTTAATCCCTCATATCCAAGTACTCTACTGGCAAATGTTGGTGAAAACAATTGCATATTGAAAAAGATACCACCACTGTACTTACTAACAGTGCACAAGGTATATACATACTGAATATCAGGGTGAGAAGGTAAATAGGAAAATGCATAAGAGAACAAATGTTCTGTGAACTTTCAGTAACAACTTCTCAAGCCATACATACCACTATTCATCTGCCCTTCCCATGAATCACTACTACTCTTCCTCCTTGTTACAGGTCATCATCTCTCTTTCTCTTTTTTGCATTTGCATACGTATCACCGGCCATTGCAGTAGTCCTCAGTCCCCTGTTTAAGGATCCTTCACCACCTGGTTCATTGGAAGAATCCTTGATACAACTGGCCCAGTTTTCCCCATACACACAGCCCCAGAAAGATAGCTTATTGTATCCTTTGCTGGATAGAATACATTGTGACCCAGGAGTGAGGAGATTCTTGCGATAAGATGGGGGAATCCAAACAATAGGTTTTGGATTACTAGGAAACTTGATCCATCCATCATCGGTGATAGTCCAATCCTCATGATCTAAGATAATATTAGGAAAGAGGAAGTATTTAGAGTTAGAAAAATGAACCCCTACCATTATTAAATGTGGCTACAGTTGACACTGATGATTGATCCAAATCCCAGTGGCTTCCCGGCAACTGCACACATGCAGCAAGATTCCAAATTCTCACACAATCTTGCTTCCATCAGAAGAAAGAGCTACACAAGTTATTGCAGAGTCATGGCCCTGTAGGGGCCGACCCAGCTGGGCACCTGTAGCAGAATCCCATACTCTCACAGTCTGATCAAAAGACCCAGATACAATCCTAGTTCCATCAGTTGAAAATGCAACTGATTTTACTTCTTCTGTGTGACCCTCTAGGGTGTGGTGCAGTTGTCCAGTATTGACATCCCAAATCTTCATTTTTTCTGAACCAGAAGTTAAAATTTGGGTACTATTAGGAGAAAACATCACAATTCTGTAGTAACCTTGATCTTGATGCTGTATGATTATCTCATTCCCTGCACTTGCAGTGGCGTGACATAGATATAGGCTGTTCCTGTTCCAACTAATTGCAAGTTTGGTTCCATCCAGTGAGATGGCCCGAAATCTTCCAGAATAACTGTATTTAGCCAGCTGCATACCGGTCACTACGTCCCAGCGGTGTACTGTCCCAGTGTAATCCCTGAAAACAATTTTGGTTTCATCCAGAGAAAATTTTACAAATGCAACACCATTGTCAAGGGGGGGAAATGATAGACCACATGGGTCACAAGTTAGAGTGGTATCCCAAATTCTCACTGATCCTTCCCAATCACCTAATACAACTCTAGAGGCATCATGAGAAAATGCTATGCACAATGGGTGTGGTTTATCACGCTGATAATCACGTAGTGGTGAAGCAGTAATGCTATTCCAAATTCTGGCTCTATCAAACTGGAAAATTACCCCTATTTTAGTTTGATCAGGCGCAAATACCACTGACTTGACAGATCTGTCAGAGTCCTCTATAAATCCTAACCTCGAATCAACCTCCCCTTGATTGTCTTCTTGTGACACAAGTCCAGAGCACTGGTCCCCTGAAATGGCATCCCAAATTTCTAATTTTCCCTGGCAGTCCACAACCAAAACCCTTGTTCCATCCGAATCAAATGATACTGAATGCACACTCTGTCTATTGGAATTAACATCAACCGCGACAGCAGCATCCCAGATCTTTATTGTTCTGTCATATGAGCTGGATACAATCTTACTTCCATCAGGAGAAAAAGATATATGGTAGATTGCATTATTGTGCCATTGAAGAGGACTTCCCAAAGGTTTACATGAAGGGATATCAAAGACTTGCACTAGTCCAGACTCAAAACCAAGCACGGCTCAGGAATCATTAGGAGGCCATCCCAAAGCAGTTATAAGATCTCCAAACCTGTTCCATTCCCAAATATAACTGCCCACCTGTGTACCTGTGCTGACTTCACAGATACACAAAGAAATGTCATCAAATTCATCCAAAGAGACTGTCAAAATTTTGGCTCCATCCGAAGAAAATGCAATTTTTGAATGATCACTTCCTCAGAAATGACTTAGTGGTTGCCCTGTGAGAACATTCCAAATGCCTATCAGCTCATTATAAAAAGATACAGCAATTTTAGAACTATCAGGAGAAAGTGCTACAGAGAAAACACCACTCTCATTCCCCAGTTGAAACTGATGCCACATTTTACCAGTCCTACAGTCCCAGATTCCAATGGTTGCATTATGAGAAACTGAAATTACTCGAGTTACTTCCATCTACCAAAAATGAGGCATATATACTGTCATCATTGGGGTTGGTCAAAATTTCCAATAACTCAGTTCCAGTTCCTGCATCCCAAATTTTCACAATTCCTTCGCAACAGGACACAATTCTGTTGCCATCGGATGAGAATGATAGTGATTTGCAGGACCAAGTATCACTATCTAGTGACACAGTTAACTGCCCACCAGTGGTGGTATCCACAATTTGCCAACTATTGTTGCATGCTCCAATAACAAAGCGAGTACCATCAGGAGACAATGCAAGATAATCGAGGAAATCTACTTTGAAAACTGTCATAGGTTCACTTTGAGTGAATCTGCTTCTATGCTCTATCATTATTCCCTTTGCAATGTGTGGCTGGAAATTGAACTTATTGTCCCAAAATGGCAAGATACTAATATATAAATGTGGAGTAATGCCTTTTGTTGGACTGCCACTAAAAATTACAAGGAGCTTGTGCAGATTCTGTAGCATCGCTGTGGTTAACTCCATCCTTGGATTTTGCAGGAATTTCTGTTGGGGACATTACACATTTGAAATACCAATACTCTATATAAGTTATACTCACATGAACTAGCTGGTTCATAGCTTGTCCACACCTTTCCAATTGATTCATCACACTCATGGCTTTGATCCAGTATATGCCCTTTTCCTTTAAGAATTCATCCAAAGATAGCCGAATGTCATTATCCCGGCTGCATTGAATGCAATGAACACTGAAGTACTGGCAAGAATATTTAAGTGTTTTACTAATTCTCTCTGCTACCCTTTTTGCAAACCCCTCAGCCTCTACATCTGGTGTAAATGAGGAGGTATGACTGCACATGTTAAATTGCAGCCGAGACAATGTGTTGAAACATGCCAAACTTAGATGGTAATGATGTATGGTTGCATCATAGGTCACTTGAAGGGAACTGGAATTGTTGACAATGAATTCAGGGAATGATGCATGAAAAGTAAACACAGCCTTGTCAGTCTCTGATATATAAAATACAGCATGAAGTCTGTCCATAAGGCCTTTTACAATATCTTCCTGTAACCCCATAAGTTTAGCAACAGCATTGCATGACAGTGGGCTTGCTAGGGAAATGATTGTATGAATGATCTTCCAGTCTTCCTTGATCTCATCAGAATCATTCTGGGACATTGCGCTCATTACAATATGACTGTACAGTTCCACCAAGTCTTCAGACTTTCCTTGATTGTCTAATGACTTTGCTAGTCTCTATTGCTGTCTTGTAATCTCACTTCCACTTTTCACAAATTTTACAACAGTTGCTGCATAAATGAATAGCTTCCCAGATAGATCAGTAAGATGTTCAACTTCCTGTCCTATTTGAGGGATATCTGTCAGTTCCTGTTCAATATATATCTTTATGTCATTTCTGACAAAGCTATATTCTACTTGGTGCAGGATGAACTCCTTCACTTTAAGTTTATAGATTGGATCCAAATTTGGCATTGTACTGCGCATCCTGTGATTAATCTCTTGATCAGGACGGCTGGTAAATAAGAACTTGAGGCCCCTAAACTGGCTGTTCTGAATGGCCTCCACTAATGGCTTCAATACTACTGAAATACTTTGGCACTCATCAAGGGCATCTATGACAAAAATAAGTGGGCCTGGGCTGAGAAATAATCTAACATCTTCCCAGGGTTCAATTAATAGATGCTTTAGTTGCTCAGAGGGCTCTTTGTGGACAACATCAAAATCTTTGTTCAGGATTGCCACAAGTGCAGCTGCAAATGTATAAGAGACCTTTGCCAATTGGTAAGACAAAGTTGGAACAATCCGTTGATAATCTGTACATTCCGGGATCTGCCAAGAGCAAAAAAAAGACCCAGCAAGAATTTTGTCATTTCTCAGCATTTTGCAAATGGACATTGCAATGGTGCTTTTGCCTGTTCCAGCCATCCCTGATATCCAGTATGCTGAGGGACTGTTGGGATGGGATGACATTGCCCAGGCTTTAATCTCCTCTAGAACTTGAACTCTGGTGCCTGGAGTACAGGATCTGTGGGCATATTTAATGCCTTGATCTGTATTGAAGAATGCCTGAGGTGAATAAGGCATTGAACGGAGTTTATTTCCAGTGTCAGAATCTGTATTACCAAGTAGTTAGTGTAAATTTAAGACTCAAGAGGCTTACTGTTTCATTTAATCTTACTTGTAATATTGATGTTTCCCCCAGCTACATAGTAGTTGCCTCCCTGAATGTTGTTGCCAGATGCATATTGAAACATGCTTCAAATATTATGTTACTGCATGGTACTACTTGCGACCTGACTTATGAAATACCTTGGATTATTATTATTGGGCTGAACAAAGTTAGCTGAAAAACCTCTTGAAGGTTGCAAGTCACCGATCAAATTTAGCTCAGTCCACACTATCTTGAAATTTACACACCTGTTTCCTTGATCCATGATACGAGTGATACCGTCCATTCAAAGCATATGAGCCCTCTTTATATACTGTTCACTATGTTCTGCTGTAATCGGATCTTGGATTGAGCGCCTTGTCAAGTTCATTTCTGATTCTCTTGGAAAGCTGTTGATTAAATAAATCAATAACATTGCTTTCATCGATGAACTGAACTCAACACTGGAGTTTAGTAATGATTGTAGTGTCAATGCCTCGTTTGTATGAAACACATTTGAGCCTCACTCCTTTCTCGTTGGAAGTTCTTATTCCATCTGACAGGCATTGGAAAATGCTGCAAAACCTTCAATCTGGCGCATTTAGTAATCACTTCACCGAGAACTGGGGCCGAATGATTAAATGGATGGTTTATATGAACTAATAACCATCGCCAGTCCGAAAGGCTCAGCCTGCAAATAGTGCCTCATCATTCTCCCCAGTTGCAATGCTGAACGCTGGTTAGGAACAAGTTTTCTGCTTATTCAGGAGGGTGCGATTCTCGACATACTTCCGGACAAACTCCAATTGATAAAAAAATGCAAAGATATCGGCAAACTATCCGGTATGGCATGCTGTGTTTAGAACTAGCCCAGAACGCTTGTACATGGCATCATAAAATGTCGAGAATAAATTGACCGGCTTGACCGGCTTTTTGGCTTGCTCACAAGTCGTTTACATTACCCCCCATGTTTCTCCCTCCCAACATTGACGACTATGCTCTAGCCTCAGAGTCATCACTAGACCTTTGTAAACTGCAATAGAAGCATGTTTAGCTTAGATAGAGGTAAAAACAAATAGGGATTTACTATTCCAATATCTCGGAATGTTATATGTTTATTTACTGCCCTTTCGAGGAACTTGGTTGGAAAACATGACCAAAATGTGCTAAACTTTTACTTTTCAAACATCATGGCCTCTTCAGCAATTCTAGGGTGTGCTGTAAGTTGAATGTGGGGTGAGCAGATGAAAAAGCATCAACTTACAGCACTTGTCCAACTTGCCCGACTTGCCCGAAACAGCGTGTCACTAATAAAAAAGCTTAGCTTGTGGCAAAAACTGACATAGCTTGCTGCTTGCAGCTTGTGCCGCTTTTTTCTATTGAGCCGGCAAAATTTGGCAGGTCAGGTTCAGCAAGTAAAACTGAATGAATTACAATGTGTGCCCAGAACCAGAACATTGTCACATCATAATGACTTTCACCATGCAAGTTACGAGTGCATGGAATGGAATGGAATGCCGAGTTTCTGCTCTGACGATTTTGTGCCTGATCCAAGGCAGGCAATTTTGAATTAATCTAATTTTTGCAATTTACACAATTTTAGTTAGTTTTCATTATATTGATGATCAATAATCCAGGATCCGCAAGGTAATTTGTTCCAGTCAGTGAAAAGGGCATGAGTCCTGCCACGCATTAGCATTGGCCCACTATGTGTCAAGTACAATGATACGTATACTTAATACGAACTCCGACATTAACCCCATCAGCCCAAATTAAAGCAACAGCAGTCATAAACGAAGGATCATTCAGTTCATCTGTTGATTCTTCCCTCCGACACTGACACCTTGTAAGCGCCAACTTGATCTTGAATATCTGGGGGTTAATGAGGACAAACAAAGCACATTTCGTGACAGTTCAAACTCCATCAAATTCCACTCTGCTTCTAAATCCAATGTAGCCCCATAGATCATGCTCTGCCCACCACCCGCAATGAAACCATCTCACACACTCCTTGCTCGAAATACAACTCTGAGCTGCGAACATGGCCCTTGACACCCCAAAATCCATGCGGAAGAAGACCTCGAGTCTCAGTCAAACAATTCACCAATCAGCAAAAATTGTTATCTTTTGAATCCAGTCGTATTGAGCCTGAATGCAGTGGAAGAGGGCCAAGACATGAGCGAGTAATGTATACATGATACAAGATTAAGGAAGAAAAAACATACAGAATGGAGAAGGAAGGAGGCAGAATGCTTTGCAAATGCACCTAGCGAACACCTCGATCTGATATTCCCTAGTACCCCGGTCTGACATTCTAACCTTTCTGGCAGAAATATCTTTCTTGACTGCAGGCATTTCCGTTATACAGGGTAGGCAAAAGTTCAAGGCATGAATATGGTCTATTTTGTTGAGCGAGTGAATGAGGCAGGATTTTTGAGAGTATCATACTGTGGCAAAGGTAATCCAGAGGGAAGAACATGTGTGTGCGACATGTTGCAAGTGCTGCAATTGGGGCTTGTTTGATGCTGAATACCTGGTCTTCACTGACATCAAGCTCAACCAATGCCGCTGCTAGATCCGATATGGCTCCTTTGAGGTAAATAAAGCTGATTTACCTGTACACGAGTTACTTCCACGGCGTCTTCCCCTTAGTATCCTCCCCCTGCATTCTTCATCACCTCTCTCTCCTCATTATGTACCTTTACCAAATATCTCTTCCCCAACATTTTCCTCATCCCACAAATCTTGCTCGCATACTCGAGCACATTACTCACCGTCTCTACACCTTGGAAAGGCTGCAAGACCAGCTGGGAGGAGGAGAGGGTGCAGCAGCGGATGGAGGAATAACCAGGAGAGTCACAAAAGCAGGGTTTGGAGGTATGCACTGAATGAGAGTTTGTCTAAAGTGAGGATAACACAGGCCACGTAAAAACCGACATGTGAACAGTTGACATGATCAAGTCACAATAGAAGTCCCCGGCTTGGCCAGAACACAATAGGCGCATTGTTGTCACTACAGCTTAAAGAGCTCAGTGCGCTGTGGATATACCCCTTCTGCGTAGAGCTGACCTATTTCATCTTCCAGTCTTAAGTCATGGCGACGCTGAACAAGAGGCCCCATCCACGCAGAGGAGCTCCACACAGGCAACCTTAAATACCCACTGCTTCTCCTATACAGACTGCTATTGCTAAGTGATTCAGAGCCAGTAAATCTCTCAAGTTTCTCAGCTTCATCCCTTCACTTTCTGATCCTTTTTTTTTGTCCCTGCCATGTATACATACTACGTAGTCCCCTCGACCGAAACTGTTGCTACTTGGAAGCTGTTTGCTTCGCGACAACATTCAAAACCTTCAAACAGGAGTTTTTGAATACATCATGGCTTTTTTACATTGCATTTCACCTGCTTCACCCTTGTTGTCAGTTCTGATGTCACTCAGAATCATAGTTATGTCAAATGGAAACTGCGCAAAGTCATCCACGCATACGAATATGTCTCCTTCCCTACATACATACCAGATGTAGATAACAAAGCAGCTGCGCCCTGAGCTTCCATACTGTAAATTTCCGTATCCTGATCATCACTCTCTGCCTCAACTTGTCACTGCTACATTCATATGTAGTCTCCAGACACAAACCTCGTATCCATAAACCTTTGCTACTCTTAACATCTATGAATTCCACATGTTCTGCTACAGACACAGCAACCATAAGATGATAAAATTCACCTGCAAATGGAATAAGATCTACTCAGTGGTCTGCGGGATACTTTGAGGTTGCAAAAATAAATGCTAATAAAAATATTTGTATTCCCAGTACATAGTATAAAGCTAGTCAGACGCACCAACTAAGGAGTGCAAATAACCCCAAGGTTCTCAAATGGTAGTTAGTAAGCACCTATGCAGATTCATTGGTACCAAATCCACCGTAATAGAAAAAAAGTCACTCACCCTGTCAAATTGTCACCAACACCGTATCCAAACCTTTTACATCACTTCACTCAACTCCACTCTACCACTTAAGGTTTTCCCCACCCTCCCCACCGTTGCCACCTTCACATCCTTCAACAGAACCCATCTGCTCCCCTTCGCCAACACCGGCACACCCCTCTCCTTCACCAGCATTGCGCCATAGAGCACACTCTTCCTCGACCCACCACTCATTCAACTTTGTTATGATTTCTTTGAGAACGATTACCCAGAGGGCAGGCACACCAACCATACTTGACAATCAGAAAACCTTGAGGTTGCTGAGACAGTTGAGAATAGAAGCAGAGGTGAGGGTTTTGATGCAGCCAATCATGCTTACAAAGAGTATGATGAACTCAATAATGTATTCGAGAATATGGTAGGCAAGGGAGAGATAGGCGAGGGACATGTTGTAGGCCAGATGAGGGTGTACAGTTCACCTATGGGCAAACAAGGTTGGAGTGGGCGATAGTGTTAGTGAAGAGGCCAGTGCAGTCTAATTCATTAAGCGAGTGGATGAGGCCACAATCACTGAGTGTGTTGTGCACTGTGGCGATGGTGGTTGAGATGGAGGAACACGCATGTGCAAGGAGTTGTCAGTTTGAACTTGTCTTTGTGTAAATGTCACCGACGGCAAGTTTGACCAATCCATTTGGCAAATCTGATACTGTTTCTTTGAGCTCAATAAATTTAATGTATCTAGATACCCATTAGTGAACAAATAATAAAACATTTAAACACTCACTTGTGATCCAACAACTTAAAGCATTTCATGTCTTCTTCTGCTCAAACTCTTTCCCAACATTCTTTGTCACCTCCTTCTCCTCATTATGTGCCTTGACCACATCCCTCCTCCCTAACACTTTCATTGTATTGAGTGTCCTACTCAGATACTTGAACATGTTGCAGGCCATCTGTAAACCCTCAAATGGCTGTGAGACCAGTCAGACAGGAAGAAAGGGTGCAACGGTGGCCAAGGGCTTGCCATTCAATGTCAAATTTACATCTAACTGGCACCAAAAATATTTGAAGGATAAGACATAGGCAAGCAATGTTTACAAAATAGATCAAGCTGCACTAAAAATGAGCTCCAGGTACCCATTCTGGAAATTGTGGTTCCCATTGTTGGCACTGGATTTTGCAAGGTAGTTGTTAATAGAGTCTTGCATCACAGCATTCCATCTCTAAGAAGAATAAGTTCGGTAGTCGGGATCAGGAAGGACGCAAGTATGGACTGCTTCATGTTTGCAAAATTGCATTATGTTTATTTTCTCTTTACAAGTGTGTTATATTATATTTATTATATTTTCAATATTGAAAGCACTGTACTCGTTACAGCTCTAGTCAGTGATCATACATAAAAAGTATCTTATGATAACTGACCAAAATGCCTGCAATGCGCGCGACGATTGAATGTGGGAGATCCCTTAGGAGGCAAAGAGGGTTCAGTTTGAATTCTTTTATCGAAAATGGAATGCAAAAGATCAGCTCCATCTTAGGGTGAGACGGATGAAACATGATCAAGTAATGTACCAATACATGATATGGGATTACAGAAGATGGAGACAGAACAGAGAAAGAGAGAAGAATTCCTTTGCAGAGCAAACAGTTCATCTATTGTAGCCTAACACTCCCAATCTTATCCACCAAATTTTTCTTTTTTCCCAGTTGTAAACAATGTACTTGACTGTAGGCATGTCAGCGAGGACTTTTTGCAGAGCTCAGTGTTGGTGAAGAGACTGCATTATATTGACTGACTCAGTAGTGAGTGAGGTTGGAGTCACCAAGGATGTTGTACGCTGTGGTGATGGCGATCGAGTTGGAAGAACATGTATGGGAATTTGGAATAACAGTTGCAAAGAGAGGCTTGACATTCAGAGTCGCATAGATGCAAATGCTGGCAAGGTAATTACAGGATTTGTTTCCATATTTAGGGCACTCGAGGGTGATGTATGGTTCGAAAGGGGAGAGAAGGTTACAGTGGTCAATTGTGCCAGAGGAACAGGAGATGGGGAAGGAGAGGGAAGAACTTGAACGAGAGGGAAGGAAAATGCGAATGAAGGAGGAGTTCATTTCTCCATTGAGGTTTAACAAAGTTTTAATGCTAATATATTTGAGGTTAACCAGCATTCAACATTTAACTCATACACTCTCCCATGTCTGCTTCATCATTGGGAGGAATAAAAAACTCGTCGATGAGTGAAACTCAATGTCTCATCAGGATTCCACAGGCCCACATCACCCCCCCTGAACCACCCATCCTGCGGGAAGATTGTCATATCCTGGTTTGAATCGGTTCACTTAAAATAGCTGGGTGATGGAGGGTCCGTGGATGCATACCTCACCTGGTAAAGAGCATTCACTCATCAGTATGAAACTTCCCTGGACACAAATAAAAACACCCAAAGCATAATGAACCAAAGGACTCACCCTGAGATAACCTCCGCTTGTTCCGCTCCTCCTCACATGGATCTGGAATGCACCCAACTGCCTAAACATCCAACAATGTGATCTTTACATTCGGGACGGGCAACCTGACAGAGGAATACCTTATTGTTTCCAGAAGCAATAACTGTAAACATCACACAGGATTCCATCATCCTGTAGCCTACGCAAATTCATCAGCACCCAAGCCACCAGAAAAAATACGGTAAAGAGAACAATACTCACCCTTTAAAATCATCACCAACACCATATACAAAAGATTGGCATCTCCTCACTCAACCCATCCACCACTCAACGTAGTCCTCAACCTTCCTCGGTCGCCTTCCTCACATTCTTCAACACCACCCCATCCGCTGCCTTTGCCAATATCGGCATGCCCCTCTCCTTCACTGTCGCCGCTACATAAAATACGCTCTTCCTCAACCTACCACTTGCATTCATCTTTGCTATGACCCCTTTGCAAATGGGTTACCAGACAGAAGGAATACTGACTATGGTGGACAGTCAGAAGGTCTCAAGGTTGCCAAGACAGCTGCGGATGGAAGAAGAGGTGAGGGTTTTGACCTGGCCATAACCGGTGGTCATGCTGACAAAGAGCATGATGAACTCGACAATATACTCGAGGACATATGCAAGGAGGGGGTGGGCCATGTGCGAGTTGTTGTAGGTCAAATGATGGCCTAGGAGGGTGTACAAGGCACCCATAGATGCTACAAGGTTGGATTGGGTGACAGTGTTCGTGAAGGATCTAATGCAGCTGGGTTTATTGAGTGAGTAGATGAGGCTGGACTCACTGAGCGTGCTGTACTCTGTTGCGATAGTAGTGGAGATGGCAAAATATGTGTGGGCAAGTTGCCAGGTAGGGCTTGTTTGTGCATTGATGATGAACAGTTGCTCTTCTCCAACGCCGAGTTTGACCAGTTCATGTGCCAAATTTGATACAGTCTCTTTCAGTTCAATATAATTGATGTATCTATTAATTTGCACCTATTAGCGTACACTCCATTCATAAAGTGTTCAAACACTCACCTGACAACCAGAAAATTTATCCTTTTCTCCTCTTTTCTGACATTCATTGTTGCCTCCCTCTCCTAATGATGTACCTTGGACACATCTCTCCACCCTAACACCTTCCTTGTCCCATGCATCCTACTCGAATACTCAAGCACATCGAAAATCATCTCTAAATCGTCGAATGGCTGCAAGACTTGTTGGGAAGAGCAGGCACAATGGCAAACAGGGAATACACCTTCTGGGAGGTTGGTGCTGATCTCCATAGAGCCTGACTCGTACACGCAGGCATTGGGATTGGAGGTGTGCATTGTGGCCACGCTAAAGTTGTTGGTTGAAAGTCTAGATGCAATGATGTCATGTTCAAATTGAGCCTCGGCCCGGCCCGGAACATGGCCAGCCTTTTTTGGCCATAGCAGCTTAGTGCGCTTTGTATATACTCCTTCTGCATTTTGCTCAACATAACTCGGATCAAGGCTGAGCAAAAGCTATTATCAATGAGTATGTACTCTATAGGTGATAATCTTATTATTTAGACAGTTATTGCAGAACCTCCAAAATGCATACACTTGTTCAATCCCTGTTCTTTCGCTTTGAACTCCTTCCCCCAGTCCTTTTATCACGGCTACACATGTACACAGTCACGTACTGAAGCCAGCGATACTTACTTTCTCAATTACATTAGCAAATTTTGAATGTGTTGCGGTGAAGATCTTTATTCTTCACTTTCTCTTAATGATCGGCAGCCTCAAGTTTATTCCAGCATCCTGATAATGTATTATCCTTCATATCCAAGTTATCCAAATACTCAACCGGCAAGTGTTGGTGAAAAGGACTGCATATTGAAAAAGATACCGCCACTGTACTTACTAACAATGCGAAAGGTTTATACATACTGGAGATCAAGGTGAGAGGTAAAAGGGAAAATGCATAACAGAATAAATTCACTGTGAACTTTCAATACCAACTTTTAAAGCCATACATACCACCATCCACCCGCCCTTCTCATAAACCACTACTACTCTTTCTCCTTGCTACAGGTCATCATCTCTCTTTCTCCTTTTTGCATTTGCATATGTATCACTGGCCATTGCAGTAGTCCTCAGTTCCCTGGCTAAGAATCCTTCACCACCTGGTTCATTAGAAGAATCCTTAATACAACTGGCCCAGTCTTCCCCATACACACAGTCCCGAAAAGATAGCTTAGTGTATCCTTTACTTGATATAATACATTGCGACCCAGGAGTAAAGAGATTCTTGCGATAAGATGGGGGAATCCAAACAATAGGAATCGGATTACTAGGAAACTTGATCCATCCATCACCGGTGATAGTCCAATTTTCATGATCTAAAATCATTTTAGGAAAGAGGAAGTATTTAGAGTTGGAAAAATGAACCCCTACCATTATTAAATGCCGCTACAGTTGACGCTGATGATTGATCCAAATCCCAGTCGTTTCCTGGCAACTGCACATATGCAGCAACATTCCAAATTCTCACAGTACTATCCCGAGAACATGACACAATCTTACTTCCATCATAAGAAAGAGCTACACAAGTTATCACAGAGTCATGGACCCATAGGGGCCAACCCAGCTGGGCACCTGTAGCAGAATCCCATACTCTCACAGTCTGATCTTTAGACCTGGATACAATCCTAGTTCCATCAGTTGAAAATGCTACTGAATGTACCTCATCAGTGTGACCCTCTAGGGTGTGGCACAGTTGCCCAGTATTAACATCCCAAATCTTCATTTTTTCTGAACCAGAAGTTAAAATTTGGGTACTATTAGGAGAAAATATCACAATTTTGTGGTAACTGTAATCCTGTATGATTATCTCATTCCCTGCACTTGCAGCAGTGTCATGTAGATATAGGTCGCTCCCATTCCAACTAATTGCAAGTTTGGTTCCATCTGGAGAGATGGCCTGAAAATATCCAGAATAACTGTTTTTAGCCAACTGCATACCTGTCACTGCATCCCAGAGGTGTACTCTTCCTTTGGAATCCCCAGCAACAATCTTAGTGTCATCCAGAGAAAATTTTACAAACTGAACCACACCCTCCAGGGGGGGAAATGACAGACCACCCAGGTCACTACTTAGAGTGGTATCCCAAATTCTCACTGATCCTCATGAATCGCCTAATACAACTTTAGAGGCATCATGAGAAAATGCTATGCACCATAGGGAAAATTCACCATACTGGTAATCACGTAGTGGTGTAGCGGTAATGGCATTCCAAATTCTGGCTCCACCACCCCTGAAAATTACCCCTATCATAGTCTGATCAGGTGCACATACTACTGACTTGACTTCCCAGGGGGTGCCATATTCATATCCACTCAGCGAATTGGCCTCCCTTTGATAGTCTTCTTGTGACACAAGCCCAGCACACTGGTCCCCTGAAATGGCATCCCAAATTTCTAATTTTCCTTGCTCATCCACAACCAAAACCCTTGTTCCATCTGAATCAAATGATACTGAATGTACACTCTGTCTATCTGAATTGACATCAACAGTGACAGCAGCATCCCAGATTTTTATTGTTCTGTCACGTGAGCTGGATACAATCTTACTTCCATCAGGAGAAAAAGTTATATGGTAGATTGCACTATTGTGCCATTGAAGAGGACTTCCCGAAGGTTTACATGAAGGGATATCAAAGACTTGCCCTACTCCAGAATCAAAACCAAGCAGAGCTCGGGATCCATTAGGAGACAATGCCAATGCATTTATATAATCATCTTCCAATTCCCAGTCCAAAGTACAACTCCCCACCTGTGTACCTGTGTTGACTTCATAGATAATCAAAGAAACCTTCTGGATCCAGCTGGCATCAGCAACCCTCATACAGAAAGTCAAAAGATTGGCTCCATCTGAAGAAAATGCCATTTCATTGGGTGAATCACTTCCTCCGAATTGGCTTACTGGTTGCCCTGTGAGAACATTCCAGACACCGATATTCCAGGTCTCCAGTGACGTATCGGAGCATAAAGCAATTTTAGTACCATCAGGAGAAAGTGCTACTGAGAGAACTTCTTCGTTATTCCACATTTGAAACTGATGCAGTATTGCACCAGTCCAGGAGTCCCAGATTTCAAGGGTTGCATTATCAGAAACTGAAATCACTCTACTTCCATCTACCAAAAATGAGGCATATACATATTCAACTTTAGGTTTGGTGTTGGTCAGTTCCAATAACTCGGCTCCAGTTGCTGCATCCCAAATTTTTATTATTTTGTTGTGATACCACACAATTCTGTTGCCATCAGGTGAGAATGCTAGGGATTTGTGATGACAAGAGATAGTGCGATCAAGTGAAACAACTGACTGCACACCAGTGGTGGCATCCACAATTTGCCAAGGATTCTTGGATCCTCCAATAAGAAAATGATTACCATCAGGAGACAATGCAAGACAAGAGAGGGAACAATCTACTTTGAAAACTGTCATAGGTTCACTTTGAGTGAATCTACTTCTACACTCTATCATGATTCCCTTTGCAATGTGTGGCTGGAAATTGAACTTATTGTCCCAAAATGGCAAGATACTAATATATAAATGTGGAGTAATGCCTTTTCTTGGACTGCCACCAAAAATTACAAGGAGCTTGTGCAGATTCTGTAGCATCGCTGTGGTCAACTCCATCCTTGGATTTTGCAGGAATTTCTATTGGGGATGTTACACACTCGAAATACTAATATTAAATATAATTTATACTCACACGAACTAGCTGGTTCATAGCTTGTCCACACCTTTCCAACTGATTCATCACACTCATGGCTTCAATCCAGTATACACCCTTTTCCTTCAAAAATTTATCCAAATATGGCTGAATGTCATTGTCCTGACTGCATTGAATGCAATGAACACTGAAGTACTGGCAAGAATATTTCAGTGTTTCACTAATTCTCTCTGCAACTCTTTCCGCAAAACCTTCAACTTTGGCATCAGGTACAAATGAAGAGGGATGATCACACATATTAAACCCCAGCTGACTCAAAGTTGTGAAACATGCCAAACTCAAATGGTAATGTTGTATAGTTGCATCATAGGCCACTTTGTGGGAACTGGAACTGTTTATGATGAATTCAGGGAATGATGCATGAAATGTAAACACAGCTTTGTCAGTCTCCGATATATAAAATACAGCCTGAAGTCTTTCCATAAGACCTTTTACAACATCTTCCTGTAACCTCATAAGTTTAGCAACAGCATTGCATGACAGTGGGCTTGCTAGAGAAATGATTGTATGAATGATCATCCAGTCTTCCTTGATCTCATCGGAATCATTCTGGGACATTGCACTCATTACAATACTACTATACAGTGCCTTCAAGTCTTCAGACTTTCCTTGATTGTCTAATGACTTTACTAGCCTCTGTTTCTGTCTTGTAATCCCATGACCGCTTTTCACAAATTTTACAACAGTTGCTGCATAAATAAACAGCTTCCCAGATAGATCAGTAAGATGTTCAACCTCCTGTTCCATTTGAATGATATCTTTCAGTTCCCGTTCAATATATATCTTGATGTCATTCCTGACAAAACTATATTCTACTTGGTGAAGGATGAACTCCTTCACTTCAAGTTTGTAGATTGGATCCAAATTTGGCACTGTACTACGCATCCTGTGATTAATCTCTTGATCAGGACGACTGGTGAATAAGAAGTTGAGACCCTCAAACTGGTTATTCTGAATGGCCTCCACCAAGGGCTTCAATACTACTGAAATACTTTGGCACTCATCAAGGGCATCTATGACAAAAATGAGTGGGCCTGGGTTGAAAAATATTCTGACATCTTCCCAGGGTTTAATTAATAGATGCTTTATTTGCTCAGAGGGCTCTTTGTGAACAATGTCAAAATCTTTGTTCAGGATTGCCACAAGTGCAGTCGCAAATGTATAAGAGACCTTTGCCAATTGGTAGCACAAAGTTGGGATAATCCGTCGATAATCTCTGCATTCTGCAATCTGCCGAGAGCAAAAAAAAGACCCGGCAAGAATATTCTGACTTCTCAGTATTTTGCAAGTGGACATTGCAATGGTGCTTTTGCCTGTTCCAGCCATCCCTGATATCCAGTATGCTGAGGGACTGTTGGGATCGGATGACATTGCCCAAGCTTTAATCTCCTCTAGAACTTGAACTCTGGTGCCCGGAGTACAGGATCTGCGGGCATATTGAATGCCTAAATCCGTATCAAAAAATGCTTGAGGTGAATAAGGTATTTTTGAAAGGATTGCATTTCCGGTGGCGAAATCTATTCTTCAAAAGTTAGTAAAAGTATTCATTCATAGTGTTCCACTCACCAATATGAACCTGGTCCCCAATGTTGATGTTCCCCCCACTGATATGTACCTGGTCACCTACATTGAAGTTACCTCCTCGAATGTTGAAGTTGGTTGCATTTTGGAACATGCTTCAAATATTATGTTACTGCACGGTACTACTTGCGACCCGAGTTATGACATACCTTGAATTATTATTGTCGGGCTGAGTGAAGTTAGCTGACAAGCCTCTTGAAAGTTGCAAGTCACTGGTCGAATTTAGCTTGGTTCACACTATCTTGAAATTTACACACCTATTTCCTTGATCCATGATATGAGCGATACCGCCCATTCGAAGCATATGAGCCCTCTTTATATACTGTTCACTATGTTCTGCCGTAATCGGATCTTGGATCGAGCGCCTTGTCAAGTTCATTTCTGATTCTCTCGGAAAGCTGTTGAATCAATAGATCGACGACAACATCGTTCTCGTCGACGAACCGAACTCAATACCGGAGTTTGATAATGATCAGCAGGCCAATTAGTGCCAACGCCTCGTTTGTATGGAACACGTTTGAGCCTCACTCCTTTCTCGTTGGAAGTTCTTATTCCGTCTGACAGGCATCGAAACATGCTGCAAAACCTCCAGTCCGGCGCATTCAGTAATCACTCCGCCGAGAACTGGGGCCGAATAATTAAATGGATGGTTTACATGAACCAATAACCAACGACAGTCCGAAAGGCTCAGCCAGCGAATAGCGCCTCGTCATTCTCCCCGGTTACAACGCTGAACGCTGGTTAGGAACGAGTTTTCTGCTTATTTAGGAGGGTGCAATTCTTGACATACTTCCGGACAAACTCCAATTGATAAACAAAAGCCAAGATACCGGCAAACTATCTGGTACGGCATGCTGTGCTTAGAATTAGCCCAGAACGCTTGTACATGTGCCCAGAACCAGAACGTTGTCCCATCATAATGACTTTCACCCACGCAAGTACAACGATACATATCCTTAACACGGACACCGACATTAACCCCGTCAGCGCAAATTCAAGCAACAGCAGCCATAAACGAAGAATCTTTCAGTTCATCCGCCGATTCTTTCCTCTGACACTGATGCATTGTCACTGCCACTTGATCTTGAATATTGGGCAGTTAACGAGGACAAACAAAGCTCGTTCCGTGACAATTCAAAGTCCATCCAATTCCGCTCTGCTTCCGAATCCAACGCATCCCAATAGTATAGCTCATAGATCAGGCTCGTTATGCTCTGCCTACCACCCACGACGAAACCATCTCACGCACTCGTCGCCCAAAATATAACTCTGAACCGCAAAAATGGCCCTTGACACCCCAAAATCCATGCGGAGACACAGTCCAAAGTCTCGGTTAAAAAATTCACCTATCAGCGAACACTGTTATATTTTGAATCCACGTCGTATTGGGTACGAATGCGGTGGAAGAGGGCCAATACACAATACACGATTAAGGAAGAGAAAGCACATAGAACAGAGAAGGAAGGAGAGAGAATTCTTCCGCAAACGCGCCTATCGAAAGCACCTTGATCTAGCACGCCGGTCTGATACTCTAATTTCCCTGGTGTAAATGACATTCTTGACTGTAGGTATGTTAATGAGACCTTCATGCAGCGTAGGTAAGAGTTCGGTATGAGTAAAGAAGCGAATACAGTCTATTTTGTTCAGTGAGTGAATGAGGCGGGATTATCGAGGGATCATACTTTGGCAAAGCAAAGGAGGTACAGAGGGAGGGACATGCGTGGGTAATGCGTTGTTATTAAGGCTTGTTTGATGTTGAATACCAGGCCTTTGCCGACACCGAATTCGACCAATCCCGCTGCTAGATCCGATACGGCTTCTTTGGGGTGAAAAAAGCTGACCTACACACTCGTTACTTCTACGCCTTCTTCCCCTTAACCTCCTCCCCCAGCATTGTCCCCACATCTCTGTCCTCATCTTTCACCTTTTCCGAATATTTCTATCCCAACGTTTCCTTGGTCCCATGAATCTACTCGCATACTCGACCGCATTACTCACTGTCTCTGTACCGTCGAAAGGCTGCAAGACCAGTTGGGAGGAGAGGGCGCAACGGCGGATGGAGGAATGACTAGGAGAGGAGTTGCTGTTGATTTTGATGGAGCTGGAGTCGTAAAAGCTGGGTTTGGAGGTATGCACCGAACGAGAGTTTGTCCAAAGCAAGGAAAACACGGGCCGCGTAAAAATCGACGTGTGAACAGTTGACACAATCACGTCATAATTAAAGCCCTCGGCTCAGCCGGAACACGGTAGGCGTGTAGTCGTCACTATGAGAGCTCAGTGCGCTTTGGATGTATCCTTTCTGCTTAGAGCTAACCCATTTCATCTCCCAGTCTTAAGTCATGGCGACACTGAACAGAAGGCCTCATCCACACGTAGGTACTCCACACGGCGGCCTCATATACTCACAGCTTCTCCTATACAGACCGCTATTGAAAAACGATTCATGGCGAGTAAA
The DNA here is from genome assembly GCA_000827265.1 of Collybiopsis luxurians FD-317 M1. Lineage (NCBI taxonomy): Eukaryota > Fungi > Basidiomycota > Agaricomycetes > Agaricales > Omphalotaceae > Collybiopsis > Collybiopsis luxurians. The sequence goes on along the minus strand of KN834756.1, from coordinate 1,242,375 downwards.
TCCCTCGACTTCGTGAGCTTCTTCCTTTCACTTTCTGGTCCTTCCTTTTGCCCCAGTCATGTATACACAGCATGTAGTACCGTCGACAGAAACCGATGCAACTTGGAAGCTGTTCGCTTTGCGATAACATCCGAAACATTCGAACAGGGGATCTTGAATACATCGTGGCTTTTTCGCCATGCGTTTCACCCGAGTCGCCCTTGTTGCCAGTTCTAATGCCACTCGGAATCGTAGTTATGTCAAATAGAAACTGAGCAATGACTTCCACACGTACGAACATGTCTCCATCGCTACTTACATGCCAAATGTAGATAACAAAGCAGCTGCGCCCTGAGCTTCCATACCATAAATTTCCGTATCCTGACCATCACTCTCCACCTCAGCTCGCCGCTGCTACGTTCGTACATAGCCCCCAGACAAAAACCTCGGATCCATAAACCTTCGTTACTCTTGACATCTATGAATTCCACATGTTCTGCTTGAAACACAGCAACCCTAGCAAATGGAATATCATCCACTCAGCGGTCTGCGGGACACCTTGACGTCGCAAAAATGAATGCTAATAGTAATATTTGTATTCTAAGTACATAGTATAAAACTAGTCAAGCGCACAACTAAGGAGCACGAATTACCCCAAGTCTCTCAGACGGTAGTTAGTAAGCACCTACACAGATTCATTGGTATCAAATTCACTGTAATAGAAAGAAAGTCACTCACCCTGCCAAATTGTCTCCAACTCTGTCTCCAAACCTTTTACATCTTTTCACTCAACTCCACTCCATCACTTAAAGTAATCCTCACCCTCCCTGCCATTGCCATCTTCACATTCTTCGACACAACCCCATCTGCTCCCCCTCGCCAACACCGGCACGCCCCTCTCCTTTCACCGCCATTGCGCCATAGAGCATGACCCACCACTCAGTGCGTTCAATTTTGTTATGATTTCTTTGAGAACGATCACCCAGAGGGCAGGAACACTGACCATAATTGACGATTGAAAGGCCTTGAGGTCGCCGAAACAGTTGCGGATAGAAGCAGAGGTGAGGGTTTGATCCGGCCAATCATGCTTACGAAGAGTATGATGAACTCAATAATGTATTCGAGAATACGGTAGGCAAGGGAGAGATAGACGAGGGACATGTTGTAGGCCAGATGAGGGTGTACATTTCACCTATGGGCAAACGAGGTTGGAGTGGGGGACAGTGTTAGTGAAGAGGCCAATGCAGTCTAATTCATTAAGCGAGTGGATGAGGCTGCAATCACTGAGTGTGTCGTACACTGTGGCGATGGTGGTTGAGATGAAGGAACACGCATGTGCGAGGAGTTGTCAGTTTGAACTTGTCTTTGCGTAAATGTCACCGACAGCAAGATTGACCAATCCATTTGGCAAATCTGATACTGTTTCTTTGAGCTTGATAAATTTAATGTATCTAGATACCCATTAGTGAACAAATAATAAAACATTTAAATGCTCACTTGTGATCCGACAACTGAAAGCATTTCACATCTTCTTCTGCTCAAACTCTTTCCCAATGTTCTTTGTCACCTCCTTCTCCTCATTATGTGCCTTGACCACATCCCTCCTCCCTAACGCTTTCATTGTATTGAGCATCCTACTCAGATACTCGAACATGTCGCAGGCCGTCTGTAAACCCTCAAATGGCTGTGAGACCAGTTCAACAGGAGGAAAGGGCGCAGCAGTGGCCAAGGGCTTACCATTTAATGTCAAATTTACATCTAACTGGCACCAAAAATATTTGAAGGATAAGACATAGGCAAGCAATGTTTACAAAATAGATCAAGCTGCACTAAAAATGAGCTCCAGGTGCCTGTTTTGGAAATTGTGGTTCCCATTGTTTGCGCTGGATTTTGCAAGGTAGTTGTTAATAGAGTCTCACATCACGGCATTTCATCTCTAAGAAGAATAAGTTTGGTGGTCGGGACCAGGAAGTATGTGAGTATGGACTGCTTCATGTTTGCAAAATTTCACTATGTTTGTTGTTTCTTCACAAGCGCATTGTATTATATTTATCATATTTCTATATCGAAAGCACTGTACTTGTTCCAGCTCTAGTCAGTGATCGTAGGTAAAAGGTATCTTATGATAACTGACTGACATGCCTGCAATGCGCACAACAATTGAATATATGAGATCGCTTATGAGTATTGAAAGAGGGCTCATTTTGAATGCTTTTATTGAAAATGCAGCACAAAAAATCAGCTCCATCTTAGGTTGAGACGGATGAGACATGAGCAAGCAGTGTATGTATACATTATATGGGATTACAGAAGATGGAGACAGAAAAGAGAAAGGGAGAAGAGTTCCTTCCAAAAGCATACAGTTCATCTATCGTAGCCTATATCCACTAAATTTTTCTTTGTTCCCAGTTGTAAACAACGTACTTGACTGTAGGCATGTCAGCAAGGACTTTTTGCAGAGCTCGGTGTTGGTGAAGATATTGCATTAGGTTGACTGAATCGGTGAGTGAGTGAGGCCGGAGTCACCAAGGATGTTGTACACTGTGGTGATGGTGATTGAGTTGGAAGAACATGTATGGGAATTTGGAATAACAGTTGCAAATAGAGGCTTGACATTCAGAGTCACATAATGCAAATGCTGGCAAGGTAATTACAGGATTTGTTTGCATATTTAGGGCACTCAAGGGTGATGAACGGTTCGAGAGGGGGAAGAAGGTTACAGTGGTCAATTGTGCCAGAGGAACAGGAGATGGGGAAGGATAGAGAGGAACTCAAACAGGAGAGTAGGAAAATGCGAACAAAGGAGGAGTTCATTTTTCCATTGAGGTTTAATGAAGTTTTAATGCTATTATATTCAATGTTAACCAGCATTCAACATTTAACTCACACACTCTCCCATGTCTGCTTCATCATTGGGAGGAATAAGAAACTCGTCGATGAGCGAAACTCAATGTCCCATCAGGATTCCACAGGCCCACATCATCCCCCCTGAACCACCCATCCTGTGGGAAGATTGTTGTATCCTGGTTCAAATTGGTTCGCTTAAAGTAGCTGGGTATGGAGGGTCCACAGATGCATACCTCACCTGGTAAAGGGCATTCACTCGTCAGTACAAAACTTCCCTGGACACAAACAAGAAAACACCCAAAGCATAATGAATCACCCTGAGATAACCTCCGCTTGTTCTGCTCCTCCTCACATGGATCTGGAATGTACCCAACCGCCTAAACATCCAACAACTTGATCTTTACATTCGGGACGGGCAACCTGACAGAGGAATACCTTATCAGTTCCAGAAGCAAGACTGTAAACATTGCACAAGATTCCATCATCCTGTAGCCTATGCAAATTCATCAGCACCCAAGCCACCAAAAAAAATACAGTACAGAGAACAATGCTCACCCTGTAAAATCATCACCAACGCCATATACAAAAGCTCGGCGTCTCCTCACTCAACCCATCCACCACTCAACATAGTCCCCAACCTCCCCCGGTCACCTTCTGCACATTGTTCAACACCACCTCATCTGCCACCTTCGCCAACATCGGCACGCCCCTCTCCTTCACCATCGTCGCTCCATGAAACACACTTTTCTTCAACCCAGCACTCGCATTCACTTTTCTATGATCCCTTTGCGAATAGTCTACCGGACAGAAGGAATACCACCTATGGTGGACGATCGGAAGGTCTCAAGGTCACTGAGACAGTTGCAGAAGGAAGTAGAGGTGAGTTTTGATGCAGCCATAACTGGTGGTCATGCTGACGAAGAGCATGATGAACTCGACAATATACTCGAGGACATATGTGAGGAGGGGGTGGGCCATGTGCGAGTCATGTAAGTCAAATGATGGCGTACGAGGGTGTACAAGGCACCTATGGATGTTACGAGGTTGGATTGGGTGACAGTGTCCATGAAGGGATCAATGCAGCTGGGTTCGTTGAGTGAGTAGACGAGGCTGGACTCGCTCAGTGTGCCGTACTCTGTTGCGATAGTAGTGGGGATGGCGAAATATGCATGGGCAAGTTGCCGGGTAGGGCTTGTTTGTGCATCGATGATGAACAGTTGCTCTTTTCCAACGCCAAGTTTGACCAGTCCATGTGCTAAATTTGATAGTCTTTCAGTTTAATATAATTGTACACTCCAGTCATAAAGCGTTCAAACACTCACCTGACAACCAGAAAATTTATCCTTTTCTCCTCTTTTCTGACATTCATTGCCACCTTCCTCTCCTAAATATGTACCTGGGACTCATCTCTCCACCCTAACACCTTCCTCGTCTTGTGCATCCTACTCGCATACTCAAGCACGTCGAAAATCGTCTCTAAACCGTCGAACGGCTGCAACACTAGTTGGGAAGAGCAGGCACAGGGGCGAACAGGGAATACACTGTCAGGGAGGTTGGCGCTGATCTCCATAGAGCCTGACTCATACGCGTAGGTGTTGGGTTTGGAGGTGTGCATTGTGGCCATACTAAAGTCGTTGGTTGAAAGTCTAGATGTGATGATGTCATGTTCAAATTGAGCCTCGGCCCAGCCCGGAACACCGCCAGCCTTTTTTGGCCATGCAGCTTAGCGCGCTTTGTATATACTCCTTCTGCATTTTGCTCGACATAACTCGTATCAACGCTGAGCAAAAGCTATTATCAATGAGTACATACTCTATAGGTGATAATCTTATTCTTCAGATGGTTATTACACAACCTCCAAAATGCATACTCTTGTTCAATCCCCATTCTTTCGCTTTGAGCTCCTTCCCCCGGTCCTTTTATCATGGCTAAACATGTACACAGTCACTTACCGAAGCCAGCGATACTTACTTTCTCAATTATGTTAGCAAATTTTGAATGTGTTGCGGCGAAGATCTTTATTCTTAACTTTCTCTCAATGATCGGCAGCCTCAAGTTTAATCCAGCATCCTGATAATGTATTATCCTTCATATCCAAGTTATCCAAATACTCAACCGGCGAGTGTTGGTGAAAAGGATTGCATATTGAAAAAGATACCGCCACTGTACTTACTAACAATGCAAAAGGTTTATACATACTGGAGATCAGGGTGAGAGGTAAAAGGGAAAATGCATAACAGAACAAATTCACTGTGAACTTTCAATACCAACTTCTCAAGCCATACTTACCACTATTCATCTGCCCTTCTCATAAACCACTACTACTCTTTCTCCTTGCTACAGCTCATCATCTCTCTTTCTCTTTTTTGCATTTGCATATGTATCACTGGCCATTGCAGTAGTCCTCGGTTCCCTGCCTAAGAATCCTTCACTGTCTGGTTCATTTGAAGAATCCTTGATACAGCTGGCCCAGTTTTCCCCATACACACAGTCCCGGAAAGATAGCTTATTGTATCCTTTACAGGATAGAATACATTTTGACCCAGGAGTGAGGAGATTCATGCGATTAGAGGGGGGAATCCAAACAATAGGATTTGGATTACTAGGAAACTTGATCCATCCATCTTTGGTAATAGTCCAATTTTCATAATCTAAAATAATATTAGGAAAGAGGAAGTATTTAGAATTAGAAACATGAACCCCTACCATTATTAAATGCAGTTGCAGTTGATGCTGATGATTGAACTGAATCCCAGTTGCCTCCTGGAAACTGCATGCATGTAGCAACATCCCAAATTCTCACAGTACAATCTGTAGAGCCTGACACAATCTTACTTCCATCAGATGAAAAAGCCACACAGGTTATGCTACCTTCATGGCCCTCTAGGGGCCGACCCAGCTGGGCACCTGTAGCAGAATCCCATACTCTCACAGTCTGATCATCAGACCCAGATACAATCCTAGTTCCATCAGTTGAAAATGTTACTGAATGTACCACTTCTGTGTGACCCTCTAGGGTGTGGTGCAGTTGCCCAGTATTGACATCCCAAATCTTCATTTTTTTTGAACCAGAAGTTAAAATTTGGGTGTTTTTAGGAGAAAATATCACAATTCTGTGGTAACTGTAATCCTGTATGATTATTTCATTCCCTGCACTTGCAGTGGTGTCACATAGATGTAGGGTGCCAAACCAATTACTAATTGCAACTTTGGTTCCATCTGGGGAGATGGCCTTAACATATCCAGAATAACTGTTTTTAGCCAGCTGCCTACCGGTCACTGCATCCCAGAGGTATACTCTTCCCTTGTCATCCCCGGCAATAATCTTAGTTTCATCCAGAGAGAAATTTACAAACTGAACCTTACCCTCCAGGAGGGCAAATGATGGAACACCACAGTCCCAACTTAGAGTGGTATCCCAAATTCTCACTGATCCTTCCCAATCGCCTAATACAACTTTAGAGGCATCATGAGAAAATGCCATGCACTGTACGGAAAATTCACTACACTGATAATCACATACTGGTGTAGCGGTAATGCCATTCCAAATTCTGGCTCCACCACTAAAGAAAATTACCCCTATCATAGTCTGATCAGGTGCACATACTACTGAGTTGACATCTCTGTGCCAGTCCTCTTCTAATCCTAACCCCGAATCAACTTCCCTTTCATAGTCTTCTTGCGACATAAAACCAGCACGCTGTTCCCCTGAAATGGCATCCCAAATTTCCAATTTTCCCTGCCAATCCACAACCAAAACCCTTGTTCCATCTGAATTAAATGAAACTGAATGTTCTCTCCCTCTCCCTGAATGTTCTCTCCCTCTCTCTGAATGTTCTCTTCCTCTCTCTGAATTGACATCAACAGCGACAGCAGCATCCCAGATCTTTATTGTTCTGTCATATGAGCTGGATACAATCTTACTTCCATCAGGAGAAAATGCTATTTGAAAGATTCTATAGCCGTAATTGTGCCATTGAAGAGGACTTCCAGAAGGTTTACACAAAGGGATATCAAAGACTTGCACTAGTCCAGACCGAAAACCAAGCACAGCTCGGGAATCATTAGGAAACCATGCCAATGCACTTATATCATCTTCCGGTGTGTTCCATTCCAAAATACAACTGTCCACCTGTGTACCTGTGCTGACTTCACAGATAATTAAAGATACCTTATCAGGCATTCCATCAGACCTGTTCATATTGCCAGCCAAAAGATTGGCTCCATCCGAAGAAAATGCAATTTTTGAACAATCACTTCCTCGGAATTGGCTTAGTGGTTGCCCTGTGAGAACATTCCAGATGCCCACCAGGTTGTTATCAAATGATACAGAAATTTTAGTACTATCAGGGGAAAGTGCTACCGAGAAAACTCTACCCTCATTCCCTAGTTGAAACTGATGCAGCATTCCACCAGTCCTAGAGTCCCAGATGCTCATGGTTGCACAATCAGAAACTGAAATTACTCTACTTCCATCGACCAAAAATGAGGCATACTCAATATAATCATCGGTGTTGGTCTTAAGATCCAATAATTTGGTTCCAGTTGCTGCATCCCAAATTTTCACCATTCCTGCGCAAGAGGACACAATTCTGTTGCCATCGGGTGAGAATGCTAGCGAATCACAAAAAAAAGTACTGCAATCCAGTGAACCAGCTAACTGCATACAGGTGGTGGCATCCACAATTTGCCAAGTATTCTGGGTTCCATTAATAACAAAGTGTGCACCATCAGGAGACAATGCTAGGCAAAAGAGCCTGGAATCTACTTTAAAAATTGTCATAGGTTCACTTTGAGTGAATCTACTTCTGTGCTCTATCATGATTCCCTTTGCAATGTGTGGCTGGAAATTGAACTTATTGTCCCAAAATGGCAAGATACTAATATATAAATGTGGAGTAATGCCTTTTGTTGGACTGCCACCAAAAATTACAAGGAGCTTGTGCAGATTCTGTAGCATCGCTGTGGTCAACTCCATCCCTGGATTTTGCAGGAATTTCTATTGGGGATGTTACACACTCCAAATACCAATATTAAATATAATTTATACTCACATGAACTAGCTGGTTCATAGCTTGTCCACACCTTTCCAACTGATTCATCACACTCATGGCTTCAATCCAGTATACACCCTTTTCCTTCAAAAATTTATCCAAATATGGCTGAATGTCATTGTCCCGACTGCATTGGATGCAATGAACACTGAAGTACTGGCAAGAATATTTAAGTGTTTCACTAATTCTCTCTGCAACTCTTTCCGCAAAACCTTCAACTTTGGCATCAGGTACAAATGAAGAGGGATGATCACACATATTAAACCCCAGCTGACTCAAAGTTGTGAAACATGCCAAACTCAAATGGTAATGTTGTATAGTTGCATCATAGGCCACTTTGTGGGAACTGGAACTGTTTATGATGAATTCAGGGAATGATGCATGAAATGTAAACACAGCCTTGTCAGTCTCCGATATATAAAATACAGCCTGAAGTCTGTCCATAAGGCCTTTTACAACATCTTCTTGTAACCTCATAAGTTTAGCAACAGCATTGCATGACAGTGGGCTTACTAGGGAAATGATTGTATGAATGATCTTCCAGTCTTCCTTAATCTCATTGGGATCATTCTGGGACATTGCACTCATTACAATATGACTGTACAGTGCCTCCAAATCTTCAGACTTTCCTTGATTGTCCAATGACTTTACTAGTCTCTGTTTCTGCCTTGTAATCCCATTACCGCTTTTCACAAATTTTACAACAGTTGCTGCATAAATAAACAGCTTCCCAGATATATAAGTAAGACGTTCAACCTCCTGTCCTATTTGAATAATATCTTTCAGTTCCTGTTCAATATATATCTTGATGTCATTCCTAACAAAACTATATTCTACTTGGTGAAGGATGAACTCCTTCACTTCAAGTTTATAGATTGGATCCAAATTTGGCACTGTACTACGCATCCTGTGAGTAATCTCTTGATCAGGACGGCTAGTGAACAAGAACTTGAGGCCCCTGAATTTGTTTTTCTGTATGGCTTCCACCAAAGGCTTCAATACTTCTGAAATACCCTGGCACTCATCCAAAGCATCAATAATAAAAATTAATGGACCTCGGTTGATTATTCTTGTAATCTTTTCCCAAGGTTCCATTAACAGATGCTCTATTTGCTTCGAGGGCTCTTTGTAGACAACATCAGAATCTTTGGTCAGACTGGCACCAAGTGCAGCTTCAAATGCATAAGAGACCTTTGCCAATTGGTAGCACAAAGTTGGAATAATCCGTCGATAATCTCTGCATTCTGCAATCTGCCGAGAGCAAAAAAAAGACCCGGCAAGAATATTCTGACTTCTCAGTATTTGGCAAGTGGACATTGCAATGGTGCTTTTGCCTGTTCCAGCCATCCCTGATATCCAGTATGCTGAGGGACTGTTGGGATCGGATGACATTGCCCAAGCTTTAATCTCCTCTAGAACTTGAACTCTGGTGCCTGGAGTACAGGATCTGCGGGCATATTGAATGCCTAGATCTGTATCAAAAAATGCTTGAGGTGAATAAGGTATTTTTGACAGAACCACATTTTCGGTGGCAAAATCTGTACTTTAAAAGTTGGTGCAAGTATTCAATTGATAGTGTTCCACTCACCAATATGTACCTGATCCCCTATGTTGATGCGTACCTGGTCGCCTACATTGAAGTTACCTCCTCGGATGTTGAAGTTGGTCGCATTTTGGAACATGCTTCAAATATTATGTTACTGCATGGTACTACTTGCAACCTGAGCTGTGAAATACCTGGGATTATTATTGTTGGGCTGAGCGAAGTTAGCTGACAAGCCTCTTGAAAGTTGCAAGTCACTGATCAAATTTAGCTTGGTTCGCACTATCTTGAATATTTTCCAAACCTATTTCCTTGATCCATGATATGAGTGATATTGTCCATTCGAACCATATGAGCCCTCTTTATATACTGTTCACTGTGTTCTGCCGTAATCGGATCTTGAATCGAGCGCCTTGTAAAGTTCATTTCTGATTCTCCTGGGAAGCTGTTCATTAATAGATCGATAATAACATCGCTTTCATCAACAAACTGAACTCAATGCCGGAGTCCCCGACTCTGACCGAAGGGAAGGGAGGGCTTTGTATGTAGCGATCGGCCACGATCTCCCCAAATCTGGCCCCAATAGGCAGGAGTTTCTCACAATACATTGATGAGATTTGAATCGAGGTCGCGTGATTAACCTCCTTTCTTAACTAATACAACTGACGCTTCAGCGCTTAACCTGAATTTCATTGACAAAATTTTGTCAACGGCCTCTTCATGTAATGAGCCGTCTGATATACTTTTACTGGCATTCTCATATATCATGTACAGTAGGGTTTAAAACTTCATCTTTTCTGGATGATACTCAGTGTGAGATGTTTGGAAGATTTGAATTGGGTACTATTCTCACAGGAGGCAGCCACCCAAGAGGAGCCAGAGATTCAGATCTTGGATACGATTGTCACGGAACCCCCTCCCCTCCCATTTAAGGAAGGAGTCCAGATCGGCACCATCAGCAAGTCTATTGTGTGCACGTACCAGGGCCCGAACTGGCTCTTGTAGTGATTCTGATGTGTAATATGATTTGCCATTACAGTAGATTAGATTACAGCTCATATTTGCAAGCAATTGTTACTGTATTTCCTATCTAATACTCCCAGGATCTTGAAGTGAAGCAAATCTCAATGTTATTGGATAGTCTCTGCCTAAAATTTAACTTTGTGTCCATTTTACTATGTTGCAGGCCACCGGGACTGTTGAGCACAACAGGATGGGCAGCTAGGCAGCAACAACATTGTCCTCAGCTACTACTCACCTGGTTGCCATCGCAGAACCTTCTGGACTGCAGCCTTTCGCATGACAACATAGTGTATCCCCAATCTGAATCTCTGGCTCCTCTTGTGGCCACCACTGGCAACAAGGAAATAATTCAAATAGCTGCAAACATATGGTATTTACGGCAAGCATTGCTTTCCCTGACTCTGCCTACAGATGAGCTTCAGAAAGCACCAGTCTGAATATCAACTCCTGCCATTTAAATGTCCTTTCTCGGGAGACAGCTGGCACAATATTGAAGGCTCCCAAATTCTTAAACTTATTCAGTTTAAAGCTTGACATGTATATTTAACATCTCAAAGAGAGTCCATCAAGAACTGCGAAAGTTTCCCTATACTGACATTTTGGTTATCAACTCTGGTACATAGATAGTAGGGATTATTCTATTTGACAACCCTGTTGCTGAAGATTGCGGAATGGCAACCCCTTCAAATATCATGTGAATGCCAGTCACTCCAGATACTAGCCATAAACTGTATCATCATCTGTAGTTTTCAACATTGTGCACACCTTTGTATAACTTGCATCTGTTGATTTATATTTATCAATCACCCAAGCTCAGGGCCCTGTTTCCATTACAAAACTTGTTTGCTCTGACCAATCTGACTAGTTCTTTCTCATAAGTGCTGTAAACAAAGAGGGTGTATCCCTGGTTAATTAATAGATGCAAATAAACAGGTACTAGGAGTGCTGCACCAGAAATATACAAAGTACTGTATGACACTGTTGCAGAATGGGCTATTGGCAGTATCAATATGACTGTAAGTTCTCCAGCTGTTATGCCTTATGGTCAGAACTTGAAAATAGTAGATTCAGTAGGCAATGTTATCCATTATGGGAACTTTATAAATTAAACTTTACACCAATTTGGCCCAGGGCTGACCAAGTCAGTGACCTAGGGCCCAAATAAAACAAAGCTCTACAGAACAAGGGCTGGACCACTAAGTTATAAGATACAGCAATACAAAATATCTGGACCATTAAGTAGTTATACATTGTATGGATCTGGATGGATTCTGAAGACCAAAGGTGCAACCAAAACTGTGATGAGTCGGGGATTGCCGCTCCGGCGGCGCTAAGGATTTAGTAATGATCGTAGTGTGAATGCCTCGTTTATATGGAACACGTTTGAGCCTCACTCCTTTCTCGTTGGAAGTTCTTATTCCGCCTGACAGGCATCGAAACATACTGCAAAACCTTCAATCCGGCGCATTCAGTAATCGCTCCGCCGGGAAATGGAATCGAATAATTAAATGGATCGTTTATATGAACTAATAACCAACGACAGTTCGAAAGGCTCAGCCAGTAAATAACGGCTCATATTCTACCCGGTCATAAAGCTGAATGCTGGTTATGAACGAGTTTTCTGCTTATTCAGGAGGGTGCGATTCTCGACGTACTTCCGGACAAACTCCAATTGATTAAAAAACAACAACGCAGAGATATCGGCAAACTATCCGGTACGGCATGCTGTGCTGAAAATTTGCCCAGAATGCTTGTACATGTGCCCAGAACCAGAACGTTGTCCCATCATAATGACTTTCACCCACGCAAGTAGAGCGATATATATACTTAACACGGACACCGACATTAACCCCGTCAGCACAAATTCAAGCAACAGTAGTCATAAACGAAGGATCATTCTATTCATCCGTCGATTCTTCCCTCTGGCACTGACACCTTGTAAGTGCCAGCTTGATCTCGAATATTGGGGGGTTAACGAGGGACAAACAACGCATGTTCCGTGACAGTTCAAACTCCACCCAATTCCGTTCTGCTTCCGAATCGAACGCAGCCCAATAGTATAGCTCATAGATCTTGGTCTGCCCACCACCCACGACGAAACTATCTCACGCACTTCTCGCCCGAAATACAACTCTGAACCACAAAAATGGCCCTTGACACCCCGAAATCCATGCGGCAAAACAGTCTCACCAATCAACGAAAAACATTACATTTGGAATCCACGTCGTATTGGGTCCGAATGCAGTTGAAGAGGGCTAAGACATAAGCGAGTAATATATACACGGTACGAGATTAACAGAGAAGGAAGGAGAAAGAATTCTTCCCCAACACACCTAGCTATCGAAACACCTCAATCTGATCTTCCCTAGCACACCGGTCTGACATTCTGACCTCCCTGGCATAAATGTCGTTCTTGACTGGAGGCGTGTTAGTATGACTGTTATACAGTGCAGGCAAGAGTTCTGGATGAATGAAGATGCGAATACAGTCTATTTTGTTGAGCGAGTGAATGAGGCGGAATTATTGAGGGTATCGTACTTTGGCAAAGCAAAGGAGGTACAGAGGGAGGAACATGCGTGGGTAATGTATTGTTATTAAGGCTTGTTTGATGTTGAATACCTGGCATTTGCCAACACCGAGTTCAACCAATCCGGATGCTAGATTCGATACGGTTTCTTTGGGGTGAAAAAAGCTGATTCACCTATACACCCGTTACTTCCACGCCTTCTTCCCCTTAGCCTCTTCTCCCAGCATTGTTCGTCACCTCTCTGTCCTCTTCGTGTACCTTCACCAAATAACTCTACCCTAATGTTTCCTTGGTCCCATGAATCTACTCGCATACTCGACTGCACTACTCACTGTCTCTGTACCGTCGAAAGGCTGCAAGACCAGTTGGGAGGAGAGGGCGAAGCGGCGGATGGAGGAATGACCAGGAGAGGTGTTGCTGTTGATTTTAATGGAGCTGGAGTCGTAAAAGCTGGGTTTGCAGGTATGCGCCGAACGAGAGTTTGTCTAAAGCGAAGAAAACACGGGCCGCGTAAAAATCGACGTGTGAATGGTTGACACAATCACGTCATGATTAAAGTCCTCGGCTCAACCGGAACACAATAGGCGCGTTGTCGTCACTACGACTTAGCGCTTTGGATGTACCCCTTCTGCGTAAAGCTGACTCGTTTCATTACTCTATTCTCCCTAAGTCATGGCGACGCTGAACAGAATGCCTCATCCACACGTAGGTGCTCCACACGCAGCAGCCTCATATACTCACAGCTTCTCCTATACAGACCGCTATTGCAAATTGATTTATGGCGAGTAAATCCCTCGACTTTGTTAGCTTCTTCCCTTCACTGTCCGGTTCTTCCTTTTGTCCCAGTCATATATCCATAGCACACAGTCCCGTCGACAGAAACCGGTACTACTTGGAAGCTATTTGCTTTGCGATAACATTCGAAACACTCGAACAGGGGATCTTGAATATACCGCGGCTTTTTCACCATGCATTTCACCTGCGTCACCCTTGTTGCCAGTTCTAATGTCACTCGGAATCGTAGTTATGTCAAGTGGAAATTGAGCAAAGTCTTCCACGCGTACGAACATGTCTCCATCGCCACTTACATACCAGATGTAGATAACAAAGCAGCTGCGCCCTGAGCTTCCATACCGTAAATTTCCGTATCCTAATTATCACTATGTGCCTCAACTTGTCACCGCTACGTTCGTACATAGTTCCCAGACACAAACGTCGTATCCACAGACCTTTGCTACTCTTGATATGTATGAATCCTACATGCTCCGCTAGAAACAAAAACAGCCCTAAGGTGATAAAATTCACCTGCAAATGGAATATCATCGAGTCAGCGGTCTGCTGAGCACCTTCGCGTCGCAAAAATGAATACCAATAATAACATTTGTATTTCCAGCACATAGTATATAGCTAGTGAAGTGCACCAACTAAGGAGCACGAATAACCGCAAGGTTTCTCAAATGGTAGTTAGTGAGCACCTACACAGATTCATCGGTACCCAATCCACGATAATAACAAGAAGGTCGTTCACCCCATCACCAATGCTGTATCCAAACCTTTTACATCTCTTCACCCAACTCCATTCCACCACTTAAACTAATCCTCACCCTCCCCGCCATTATCCTCTTCACATTCTTTAACAAAACCCCATCTGCTCCCCCTCGCCAATACCGGCACGCCCCTCTCCTTCACCGCCATTGCACCATAGGGCAAACTCTTCCTCGACCCACCACTCACATTCAACTTTGTTATGATTTCTTTGAGAACGATTACCCAGAGGGCAGGCACACTGACCATAATTGACGATCGGAAGGCCTTGAGCTCGCCGAGACAGTTGAGAATAGAAGCGGAGGTGAGGGTTTTGATGCGGCCAATCATGCTTACAAAGAGCATGATGAGCTCGATAATGTACTCGAGAACGTGGGTGAGTGAGAGGTAGGCGAGGTACATGTCATTGTAGGCCACAAGATAGCCTAGGTGGGTGCCTATGGTCACAACGAGGTTGGAGTGGGTGACAGTGTTAGTGAAGAGTCCAATGCAGTCTGGTTCATTATATCGACATTTTCGGTATCAACTCGATAGTACTTGGAGCCTTAAGGTGAATCAGAGCTCGCGCCTTTGACCGGCAGCCCGTCGGAGTTTCAAAAACATGAGAATGAGGGTGCCTCACACTCTCGCTACCAGGCTATAAGCAACGAGGCCAGTTTTCATTGTAACGTGCCCTATGATCGGCAACCGGTGGTAGTCCATTTCAAGTATCTAATCAAGCGCATCGAGCTTTTTCCTAACATTCTAGCCATTCCTTATTGGGGTACTCCATGAATACTGCGACAAATTTTTGAGGATATTTTCTGTGATATTTTTTGTCATGGTCCCCGACTAGGCAACTGACTAAGCTTTCAGCATGATGTTACAATATTTGGCAATCCAACTAGGCCTCCATGACGTGGGATGGTTGCCTGCATACATGTCGATACAGTACATAGAAAAACATGAGCACATGAGCATTCTCCCACGCGTGACAACGCCCTTCGCTCCGTAGAGACGAATCCTTCAGACGCCAATGAACCTTAAGGTAGGATCACTGGGAGTACCGGCGATCTCGAAGTTGGCATAGCTAGCGGAATTGGGGCTATATTCAAAGGTGTTGGCGGTATCGATAACTTCTTTTCCACCGACCCTAATCCCGGCGTGGACCTGCCAACAAGATATTAGGCAAGCAAAAGATTATTGAACAGAATACCTCGGCGCCTTGCGGAATCCCGATGGACTGAAGGGCGAAGCGACCAACCGCGCCAGGGAAGACAATACCCAATGGATGATTGACTCCTCCTGAGTTGACCAGGGCACTGGCCTCAAATTGAGCTATATTTACAAACATGAGCCCGCCAATCTGAGGGGGGGTGAGGGAAAGGTGTTTGGGCAATTGTGATTTCATAATGAGAACATACTATGATAGTCATTATGAAGCTGTGGTTGGAAGTAAAACAAGATTTTACTAAGGTTTCAGACAAGCACGAAGACGTCTTTTATAATGAAGGAGAAGAAGCGAAAGAAAAAGGAAAGAATAAAAATAAACCGAAAGGTGCTAGAAGCATCGATTGTCAGTTTTTTTCATTCAAAGTCCGACGATTTGGTCTTGAGTGAAATGAATCATAAACGATTAGCCGGTGCTGTTGACATTGGACAACGCGAATGTGGGATCCAGCTACCCTGAAATATTCATTTCCAACTAGGTAGATGTATGAAGACGTAATGGATCGGATTCCCTGTTAAATCGGACTTCCCTAAAATGTCAGCGTTTATATCCGGCTCCCTGAAGTTCAAAAAGCACGAGTTTTCCATCACGGAATACATTGGGGGGCAAGTTTGCCGTTCTAGTGGAATACCCATCGAACGAATGTCCCACCCTGTCCAATATCCGATTGAGACCTTAGTAGATATTAATGAATTTCTGAACGGAAGCGAAAAATGCCCCGAGTTTGTGCCGCAATTTTCAAAGGCAAATGTATTTTCACTAGAATCAGCTGCTTAGCTTCTTCATCCCGAGCATGCTGCAATCTCCCAATGTTTTATGTCCCTGACCACAGCGGGATCCGAGAAAAGGGCCCCAGAGTACAAATCAATTCGGCTCTCTTTCATTACTGTGTTCTGTCATATCATTAGTCTCGATATTCATAGACATTGGAATCTAAAGATCAATTAATATTCAAATAGTTCCGGCTTTGGGTAGAAGTTCCCTTATAGCGGTCAGATCAAGGCATGGTTGACGCAAACTCTGGATGACGGCAGCCTTGGATGAGATTCTGGAATCCTGTCAATATCCAGGTGAACACAACTTCCGATGCTTTGTGCCATTGACGAGACCTACTCGGATCCAGAATCAAGGTCAAGCACAACTATGGATCTATGGGGGGACCCATGAAGTTGGACATACAGCGTGCTGACATCCTCAAGCTTATAAAGCCTCCCGAATACGGGACTGATTGAATAAAGATATGATCAACAATTTCGTTCCATCGAGACTTCTTCTGCTAGTTGGTAGGACAAAGTTGGAAGAATTAACCCATAATCTCTACATTCAGCAATTTGCCGAAAGCATAAAAAAATCACCCAGAAAGAGTCAATTTGAGCTTTTTGATCGATGACAATGCTTCACAAGGTTTATAAGCACCGCTCCTAGTACATTGTCGGCTGTGGCCGGATATCATATTATTGAGCCTCGTTGGGTTCAATTCTCATTCTCTTGGACCGCTGTTGATTTAAAGTTACATCCATAACAACTTCGCTTTCATCGATGAATCGATTAATACCGGAGCTTAGTCATGACCAGGAGGCGAGTTGGTGTCAACGCCTCGTTTGAGCCTGTGATTGGAAGTTCTCATTCTGTCTGACAGGCATCGTAACATGCTGCAAAACCTCCACATTGGAGCATTCAGTGACCATTCTACCTGACCATGGAGTAAAAGCTGACGACAATCCGAAAGGCTCAGCTAGCGAATAGCGCCTCGTCATCCCCCCTGTCACAAAACTCGATGCTATTTTTAGCCAGACTTTGTCCTTATTCAGGAAGGCTTGATTTTGGACGTACGTCCTGACAGAAACAAGATATCCGCAGACTGTCCGGTACGACATGCCCTGTGTGCACAGAACGCTTGGTCTACTCACATCTATACCCTCAAAACCAGTTGAGAGGAGGTGAGGGCGCAGCAGCGAGTGGGGATTAACCAAGTGACTGGTTGCTGTTGATTTTGATGGAGCTGGAGCTGTAGAAGTTGGGTTTGGAGGCTAAATCGAAGAAAACACAAGCCGTATAAAATGCGACGTGTGGTTGACAGGATCACGCCATGATCTGTCCTCGGCAGCCGGCGTACTACTTGTGCGTGTAGAGCCGACCCATTCCTCTACTGTATACTTCCAGCTTTGAGTGAAGTTGACGCTGAACAGAAGGTGTCGTCAATGCGTACATACTTTACACTCTAGAGTCTACATACGACAACTTCATGCACGCGAGGCTTCTCTTTCGGACCGCGATTGCGAAGTAGTTCCCTTGCCTTCCTCAGTTCTCCTATTCTCCACTTTCCGCTCCTTCTCCCTCTCCGTTAATCCCAGCCATGAACGTAAATGGCTAGTCCTGTCAACCGAAACCATTGTTAACTGCAAGCTGCTTGTATATTCCTTAAAATGTTAACCTTCAAACAGGAGATGTTGAATATGCCATGGCTTTTTGACTCACAAAAACCTCATCCATATACTGTAGTGTCAAAAATGGTAACCGGTTAACCTTAGGCTAACTATTGCCGGAGTCCAGCCCTCTCAGGTAAGTGATCCATATTTCTCACCCATCACAAGGCCTGGCCCCATGAAATCATCTTGTGATGTATGAACAATATAGATCGCTCACTTAAGAGTCCTGGGCCCGTATTCGGGAGAATAATAAATTCAGGGGACGCCATGGGGCTCTTATCTGCAGATAGTACAAGCGTCCATGCTTATAAAAGTGAAATAGTCCTGATCAAAAACACTGATCTAGCCTTAGGACCCTGAGGTTTCTAAATTCAGGTATCACCCACTGGGCTGAGAAGACAAAGAGAAACAATTGCTTTACGAAAGTCACTAGAATCCACCATTCTGTGGGAAGGCACACCCCAAAGTTGGAAAAATTTTGCTCCGCAAAGTGGGATATTCCGAATCGCGATAAGTAACTCGGGTTGGGGGATCAAAGTTATCTATCATGATCGGTGAATGAAGAAAAAAATCTTGACTAAATGTGAATACATACACCATTCCGGACTAGCATGCAAAACTCACTGATGTGCCAACCAAGTTATTTTGCACTCTACTAGACAATGCTGAGAATCACCTAAATTGATACATATTACATATTACTCCTGTGACTGAAACTTGCCCACTGTTGAACTTCACTAATATTGTTATCACTCGATACAGTGTACGTCTACAGCACATGAAGCACATGCCTCGGAATATCATGATAGTATGTTGCCAACCTGATGGAATATTGTCACCTCTCAGTCATATGAGCCTATGGTCATTGTGTGGGTACCCCACGGTGCATCCCACATAGAGTAGATTTTGATCAGAAATCTTGGCCATCAGCAGATTTATTAGTCTCCAGCTTCCGTTAGTTTCAAAATCTACTGTACTAGTATGATTACCTCCAGCTCAGTACTCTACCTACTCGAAATTTATTTGCATCAGTTTTTGAGCTACAAATGTATGACGGCAGATTTTGTTCAAAATTCCATATCATCCATTGATGGAATGTGAGGCATTGAATGTTCATTCTCCATTGAGTTGTTGTACTTGAGGTATCCAGCATCTCCCAGGATAGTGAAAACCGTACTTTCCCATCAGCTGAAAAAATGCTCTTTAGAGTATCAAGTCCTGCCTGAGGCCATTTCAATATTCTTTTACCGGAGACATCTAGCACAACATTGCAGGCTCTAAAAACTCTCATACTCTATTAATTCAAAGTTAAAGATGCTTATTTAACTTGTCTCAAGTTTAAATAGAGTGAATCAAGACCTGATTGCAAAGCTTTTTAATACTGACATTTTTGGTATCAGCTCCAGTCTGGTGCATGAATGATATTTTCAAATTCATCAATAAACTGCAGCTTCTCTACTTACACTGAACAGAAGAAAATTCATGCATTGGGCAAAGGACTTCTAACTATGAGCATTTGGAATTTGTAATATTGTATAATTCTTAGTGATTATTCCACTGACTTATTCAGAGCTCCTGTTTGTGTTCATTCCACCTAACTGGAAAACTGGCATTTAGATCATGGACCATGCTGTGTAAAATAACAAACTTCCTTCCTTCCGTTCCATCAACAGATGACATGGAATTTTAAACAAAATCTGCCATCATACATCTGTAGCTCAAAAACTGGCGCACATAAAGTTTGAGTAGGTAGAGTACTGAGCTGGAGTTAATCATACCAATAAGGTAGACTTTGAAACTAATGGAAGCCTGAGATTGATAGATCTGTTGATGTCCAAGATTTTTGACCAGAATCTACTCTATGTAGGATGCACCATGGGGTACCCACACAATGACCACAGGTTCATATGATTGAGAGGTGACAATATTCCATTGGGTGTGCCACATACTATCATGATATTCCGAGGCATGTGCTTCATGTACTGTAGATGTGCACTGTATTGAGTAATAACAATATTAGTGAAGTTCAATGGCAGGCGAGTTTCAGTCACAGGAGTAATATGTAATATGTATCAATTTAGGTGATTCTCAGCGTTGTCTGGCGGAGTGCAAAATAACTCGATTGGCACATCAGTGAGTGTTGCATGCTAGTCCAGAATGGTGCATGTGTTCACATTTAGTCAAGATTTTTTTTTCATTCACCAATCATGATAGATAATTTTGATCCCCCGACCCAAGTTACTTATTGCAATTCAGAATATCCACTCTGCGGAGCAAAATTTCCTCCAATTTGGGGGTGTACATCCCTAGAGAAACCCAGGGTGGCCAATTCTAGTGACTTTCATAAAGCAATTGTTTCTCTTCACCTTCACAGCCTGGGTGATACATGGATTTAGAACCCTCAGGGTTAGTTCCCCTTCAGAGTCTCTCATGCCACTCCACTAAGTAGTCAATTTCCATCTCACATTAGATCTGTAAAAGGCCCTTCAACATGGCAAAGAGTCAAGAGTTGAGTGATTCCTCTGAAGTGCACCAAAGGGCCCTTTCAAGATCCATTACAAAATGTGAAGAAGAGCTATTAGGAGGCATGGAGGCACTATAGGTTAGGAGGGCTGGCAAATTCCAATGTGTGAGAGCATCACTTACACTCAAACATCCAATTACATACCCAGAGCATAATTCAAAAGCTTGAAGAACCCACAAGCAAATGTGTTACAGGAGGAAGTGCAAAGACTTACACAAGTCCTTTGACCCTTAAAGATTCCCTCAAGGTTATGCTGATGACAATGAAAATGCAATTGAGAGAAATCAAATTGACAATGAGTATGAGTCTATTATAATATAAGGGGTAGAAGAGTAACAGTTGAATGGAAATGCTACAGAGTGAGCATGTGCTATGATGTGGGGGAAACCTGTGGGATAGTTAAAATACGCACCAGGAAGATGACCCGAGATGTAATTTGAAGACACTGTATGAGGGGATGTATGATACAAAACCTAAAAGCAAGGTGCAGAGAGAGAGGGCAAAGTTCAACAGAAAAGGCGGGACTGTCCAAAATAAGTCTTTAAGAATTGTCATTGTTGTTGGCATACTGTGTGTGAGGAGTGAATGACATGACATAGGCAGGAGGTCACTCTCTGAGTGATCAAGGCACAGAGCAGTTACAATCTTTGCAAGGCTTTAAGCAAGTACATGCCAGTTTTCTGACAAGTCTGATCTGAAAGTCATCAGGCTCTTTGATGCAGCAACAGGCTTGGACTTGGTAGAGGATAAAGCAGTCTTGTGAGCACCAAGCATAACATCACTGGTCATAACAGAGGTCTAACTACCCTAGTAAGTATACTTGTAAACATCAATTTTGTTCTTACCGACTGTGGCACAAGCATAACAGCACTGAGAATGAGAGAGGTGGTTGGTGGAATTGGTAGATGGAGAAGAGGTTGTTTGGTGACAGTGATGAGGAAGTACCTAGGTGATTTGAGTGCTGCAGGAACCTGAGTAGATTTGACTGGAAGGAGAAGGTCGGAAGCTTTATTAATTGGAGAAGATGTTGAGGAAACAGAAGTCATAGATTCAGTTGAAGAGATTTCAGAAAAGATAAAGAGGACATAGTAGACTCTGTGTCAGATACAGAGTCTGCATCATTGTCCAAGTTAGCACTGCAGGTAGAAGCGGTGAGAATGAGTAGAGTAGGAAGGGTGATTGGTTTTCCCAGTTCAGCAGAGATATAGCGAGAATGGACAAAGTCAAACATGGCCTTCAATTTGAGCACCATTGGGGACTCTGAGCCACTTTTGATGTTGTTCTTGACATTTGGACAACAGCCACAGCTTTACTGTGTGCTTTCGAGTATAGTCCTAAAACAATAAATCAAGAGCTGATCAAATAAACTATAAATTTGTAGCGATTTAGATGAGGGATGCACAGCAATCACTTCCTATGAGTAATACTGACCATGCCAATTGGGACAGCTTTACAGCTTCTAATTAGGCTTTTTTACACCATGCCAGTGTTGTCACTAATGCACACCAGTTATAGTGTCACTATACAGGTTGCAGATATAGATCACGCGGCAGGCTGTCCAAACAGGGCCTGTGGGTACTATATACTGAACCTGCCCATACAATATTTGCATCCTGCAGGTGGGACTATTCATTTTTTTATTCATTTCATGTTAGACTCAGATTAAATTGAGTAGTATTGAGACAAATAATACATATACAAATGGGAAATACATAGATTCTCAGGGAATATAAATGCTATGGTATATGTATCTACTGCAGTGGGATTCATGTGCAGTAAGAGGGCAGCGGGAGTTTTGTGCAATTGATGATATAGTCAGCAAACCAGTCATAAATAGTGGAGGAAGTACTTGCAGTGACTGAAGGGTTCAGTCACTGAAATAGATTGCTACTGCAATTATTTTCAATGACTGATCTGTTCGGCCACTGAAATAGATTGCTACTGCAATTATTTTCAATGACTGATCTGTTCGGCCACTGAAATAGATTGCTACTGCAATTATTTTCAATGACTGATCTGTTCGGCCACTGAAATAAATTGCAGTAGCAATTATGTTCCAAAATTACTTGGCAAATACTTTCTCATACTTGACAGGGTTAGTCTCAGCTCACAACTGACATATTCACATACAGCACCTGTTATAGTAGTCAATTGCATGTGATATATAACTGGTACTACACATAGACAGTGATCACAACAATTTTATTTTTTGAAGGGTCAGCATGTATGCAATGAATTATTCATTTTGGAGTTTGAACCAGCTTGCTAGAAAAATTAGGAAGCAGGCTGCTGACAGAATGAAAGTTACCAACACAGTGACATTGTGGTAGCTTCTTTAGGAAGGTTGGTGACTGGTTGGTGACCAGTTAGTGACTAGTTCACACTGGTTCATATTTAGCTCAAGTTTGGTGCATACTGTTTGATATGTTGATCATTGCCTATCTGTCATTGCTCCCCACCTCCTGCTCACTGACTTCCACCTCCCGCTTATTGTTGGCCGCCTCCTGCCCAATGTTCTTTATTACCAAAAAATTTGGATATTGTTAGAATGAAAGTTTGAACTGTCAAGAGCATGTTTACACTATTTAAAGTGTACTGAAAGGAAAGAAATAGGTTTTGCGAGGCAAAAAAAAAAGCAGCAGTGACATAGACTGCAGGCATTAAATAGGCACTTGTGCTAAACTTGTTGTGCAAAACAACAAGCTCAAGGAGCCAGATGGGGGCTGATTAGCATCGGACCCCCCAGAAACATATCCTGACACTGTTGTTGACCATTTCAAGTTCCTATTTGGAATGTTTATGTCCTGCTTGCAGCAATATCTTATGGGATCATCAAAATCACACCTAAAACTTGAGTGCACTGTTTGGAACAGTGCACTGAAGAAGGAAGGAGTGACTATAATCTTAGCAAACTTTTGGTGCACACTCTGATGACATATTTACTTCATTGTATCAGGGTGGAACACATTTGACTCATACAAAAGTTCTACATAGCATTCCTGCTTCTCATAAAGTACAAATTGGTTCAACTGGGAAACTTGATCATTCCTATCCATTTTGAAGTGCCCCAGAGATCATATTTCTGATGAATATATGGATGAATGACCTGCATGGATGAGATTCAAATATTTTCAGGGCATGATGGTGGTTCCTACATTATTCAGCTCACTTTTTCAAGCAATGCACTCAAGTTTTAAGGCTGATTTCAACTAGTCCATAAGATAATATTGCAAGCAGGACATATACATTCTAAACAGAACCTTGAAATGGTTGATGACAGTGTCAGGATGCACTTCCGGGGGGTCCAATGCTACTCAGCCCCCATCTGACTCCTTGAGCTTGTTGTTTTGCACAACAAGTTTAGCACAAGTGCCCATTTAATGCCTGCGGTCTATGTCACTGCTGCTTTTTTTTTGCCTCGCAAAACCTATTTCTTTCTTTTCAGTACACTTTAAATAGTGTAAACATGCACTCAACAGTTCAAAATTTCATTCTAACAATATCTGAATTTTTTGGTAATAATGAACATTGGGTGGGAGGCGACCAACAATGAGCGGGAGGTGGGAGTCAGTGAGTGGGAGGTGGGGAGCAATGACAGATAGGCAATGATCAACATATCAAACAATATGCACCAAACTTGAACCAAATATGAACCAGTGTGAACTAGTCGCTAACTGGTTGCCAACCTTCCTAAAGAAGCTACCACAATGTCACTATGTTGGTAACTTTCATTCTCTCAGCAGCCTGTTTCCTAATTTTTCTAGCAAGCTGGTTCAAATTCCAAAATGAATAATTCATTGCATACATGCTGACCCTTCAATAAATAAAATTATTGTGATCGCTGTCTATGTGTAGTGCCAGTTATACATTACATGCAATTGACAACTATAACAGGTGCTGTGTGTGAATATGTCAGTTGTGAGCTGAGACTAACCATGTCAAGTATGAGAAAGTATTGCCAAGTAATTTTGGAACATAATTGCTACTGCAATCTATTTCAGTGGCTGAACAGATCAGTCACTGCTCTGCTGTTTATTTCAGATTGCTCAATAGTGACTATATCATCAATTGAACATAACTCCTGCCACCCCCTACTGTACATGAATCCCACTGCAGTAGATGCATATACAGTGGCATACATTATTAATGAGTGTATATATATTTCCTATTTGTATGTGTATGATTTGTCTCAATACTATTC
Source organism: Collybiopsis luxurians FD-317 M1 (assembly GCA_000827265.1). Taxonomy (NCBI): domain Eukaryota; kingdom Fungi; phylum Basidiomycota; class Agaricomycetes; order Agaricales; family Omphalotaceae; genus Collybiopsis; species Collybiopsis luxurians. Next base: position 1,217,493 of record KN834756.1, on the reverse strand, counting down.
AATTTCATCTGCCAAGTGCAATAAGGAATGAATGAAAAAATGAATAGTCCCACCTGCGGGATGCAAATATTGTACAGGCAGGTTCAATATATGGTACCCGCAGTACCTGTTTGGACAGCATGCCACTCAATACATACCCCACAGGTTGCTAGTGATAGATATCATGCTAGGCCAAAAATTTGGGGTATTTGGAACATGGCAGGCCCATTGTTGTCACTACAGCTTAGAGAGCTCAGTGCACTTTGGATGTACCCCTTCTGCATAGAGCTAACCCATTTCATCACTTTATTATGTGAAAGGTTGGACCAAACAAGTGATAATTCTGAAAAAATGAACTAGTAACAGAGTGAATAATACTATAGAGAAACATGTGTGTGCAACAAGCTACCAGTTTGGGCTTGTTTGTGTGTAGATGCTGAGCACTTGCTGTTTTCTAATGCCAAGTTTGATGAGTCTTGTTCCTAAATTTGATACAGTCTCTTTAGTTCAGTAGGGTTCTGAATTTTGACCTTTATTAGCAAACACTCAAATCATTAAGCATTAAAACACTCACTTGTAATCTGACAACTTGTAGTTTTTCATGTATTCTTCTCCTTAACCTCTTTCACTCCATCATTCTTCGTTGCCTCCTTCTCATCATGATGTACCTTGACAACTTCTCCCCACCCAAATGCCTTCTCGTCCTGGTGCATCCTGCTCATGGGCACATTGCATTAGTCTCTATACTCTCAAACAGTTATAAAATCAGTTGTGAAGAGAGGGTACAGTGGCTGACAGGGGATTTGCCTTCTTGGGGGTTGGTTAATTCCAACAGAGTCTAACCTGTAGAAATTTCAAAGTACTCACTCTACCAGTGACCAGTGGCAAAAAAAAAACTCATATTCAAAAGGTACTACATCAGGAAAAATAGCTTGAGCATGGGGTTACATTATGACAACCTCAAGAAACCTAAGAAGCATAGGACACTTCAAGTACTTAGATTACCTAGGTTTCTACAGTCCAACCCCTATATCCTAGGGTGCCCTAGGTTGTCTCAGGTTGCCCCAGGCTGCCCCAGGTTGGCTCAGGTTGGCTCAGATTACCTGAGGTTACCCCCGGTTGCATAAAGGGTTAATAAGTATAAATAATATATCTTTATATATTACTGTTTGTACTCTATTCTACTGTATATAGCTATTGGGCTTGTATAGTAGGTAGTAGTAGTAGTAGTAGTATTGAACTTGTACATATTTTATGTATGGTATATATGGTATACATTTTCATCAGGTATTATACTTTATAATGCATTACAGTATACTAGTATTAACCTAATATACTCAAGTACAGTATTTCAGTACAGTAAAGAGCTTATACATATACATATAGTATATAGTATAGTATAATTGTGATATACAGTCAACTAGTTCATAATACATGGAGTTTTGAGGTCCACCGCACTGGTGGGCAGGAAATTATGCAAAATTCCCATTGTGCATAATGCGTAGAGATTTCTGGAAATTTTATGCATTATTACCTGCCAGAGACAGATAAAAACCAGTTCGGCAAAGCCAGAATGGCCAACAATGAGACTGATAATGCAATGAACAATTACAAATGTGTAGTTTGAACAATAAAATAATTCTTTCTCTTTAACATACACCTGCTGGGTGTTCTGTATTCACGACATCACTTCTCTCGACTATGACTGGTGCTCCTGAAAAAGTCCAAAAGCCTCACAAAAAGCCAGCTCCCTATGCTAAACACTCCAAAGTGGATGCCAGAGCAAAGAAACCCAAAGATGTTGTCTTGGCCACCATTTCCAAACAGCGAAAGCAGAATCTATCAGCTTATGACTGGCTCAGAATCTTTAAATGGATAGACAAGCACCCTGATACAAGCCAAGTTGCTGTGGTTACTCATTTCAAGTCACTTGCCATCAATGCCTTGCTTTTTGACCAAGGTACACTTTCCCGAAACCTCAAACGCCATGAACAGATTGAGCATTGTGCTGTGAGTATCCCAAATGGTTTGTCAACCAAAAGGGCTCATGTTGTTACTCAGCCTGACATTGAGCATGCTCTTGTGCTCTGGGTTGAGAGCATGAATTCTCATCATCAAACAGTCTCAGGTGACATGTTGATGGAAAAGCACTGGCAATTTGAGAGAGACTTCAGTGTTCCCCCAGATGAGTGTCTTGGTGATAGTAATGGCTGGCTGGCTTCATTCTTCAAAGCCTACAAAATCCGAAGCATCCATCATCATGATGAGGCAGCATCCTGTGATCCTGCAGCCATTGAAGCTGAATGCAAATGGTGTCATGAAATTGCTGCTGATTACCATCCATGTGATCAATGGAACACTGATGAGAGTTCACTTTTCTGGCGCTGCCCTCCAGATCATGGCCTTGCAATGAAGGAAATGAGCGGGGAGAAGGCATCAAAGAACCAGATCTCTATTTTGTTCATCTGTAATGAGCTGGGTGAGAAAGAGGACATCGGGTGTATCAGTAAGTTCAAGAGGCTGCGATGCTTCAAGAAGAAAGATGGTTTGGCATATGGGCTGAACTATCAGAACAACAAGAAAGCTTGGATGACATCAAGCCTCTTCAAAGAAATTATTCATGCCCTTGACTTAAAAATGTGCACAGAAAACAGACACATTCTGTTCTGGATTGATAACTTCTCTGGCCACACCATCAACTATGAACCCACCAATATCCAACTGGAGTTCTATGAGCCAAATCTCACACCATTTGTGCAACCCTGCGATGTGGGCATCATCCGAACATTCAAGGTGTACTACCAGAAAGAGTTTTCTCGGCATGCAATGGACCTAAATGAAGCCAGAGAGCTGGATCTATGGAACATTGATATTCTTGAAGCAATGCTCATGGCAAGGTGGGCTTGGGGAAAGGTGACTCCTGAGACAATCAGACATTGCTGGCATCATACTCAAACAACCTGGTACACTTTCATTTGCTCTAAAATGAATACTTTGAGCTGAATTCATGAATTCAAAATCAGGTCAGCAGACAAGGTTTATGAGACACTACCTGATGATGACAAGGCTTGGCATCTCCTCAACATCTTTGCTACAGATCAGATGCAGTTCATTGACACCAAACATGCTCTCAAAAAGCTTCTTGGGGCACAATGGAATTCAGAACCAAAGTGGTCTGCTGCCCTTCATGCCATTATGGAGTGCGAAGATGAATCAGCTGAGAAAGTCTGGACTCAGCACAAATCCGGCAGTGCTCCAGCTACTTCAGCTACTCCTCCTCCTTTGTCAAATGCTCAGCTTGCACAACTCGAACATGATCTGATGGACAACATATCAGAGTTATGCTGCCGAAATTGGATATCTCTTGCTGGGATGCCAACCATCAATGATCTTCTGGACCCTGAACAGGAATGAGAAGTTGGGCAAGAGGCATTTGCTCTCAATGATGCTCAGACTGTGGAACAGGTCATGCGGGAACAGGCAGTGGCTCAGGGTGAGATTATTGAGATTGATGATGAGGAGGAAGAGGAGGAGGAGAAGGATACAGTGGACATGACATCAATGGAGATACTGGACCTGTGTCAGAAACTTGAAACCATGTGTCTCACAAAGGGTAACCCTGAGAATGGCATGGATCTTCAGGAGGCTTTGAGAAAATTCTGGGTTGGTGTAGCCAAGGAGGATCTCCATAATGCAAAACAAACTTCATTGACTAACTACTTTCACAAAAAATAAGTAACTATGTATCTCATGTACTAAAGCTAAAGGTATCATTTGTATCAATATTTCTGATCCAAATAAGTGTCACCAACTTGAAATGCATATCCCTCATAATGCATAAGATCTGGCGGCAATGGACCCTATGCATTATGAGGTAGTTTACTGTACTTGTTTTGACCATATGAGAATTATTTTGATTGTAGACAGCTCACGCAGTTGCATCATGTGACTTATGTCAAATTTCAGTTTCTATGAGTTATCTGCAACTAAGAATGTGTCCTTGCCATGCATTTGGGATAGATTAAAGCATAGTTATATATATTCAATATAATTTTGCCTTATTTGGTAATATTTACAGCATCACTCCTCAGGTATCCTTGGGATACCTGAGGTTTGCCCAGGATATTAGCTTTTCCCAGGTTGCACAGGTCACCCAGGTTACCCAGGTTCCTTAGGTTGCTTCAGGTTGCCTCCTAGGTAACCTGAGGCCCAGACTATTTTTTCTGATGTACCAGTGTATTTCAAGTTGCTGCTGCTCCCTCAGCCCACTTTGTATAAGTATTCTTTGTCTGTGCTGTGAACTGACACAGCCCTTATCGGCTCTGCACTGCCCATGTAATTAATGTACGGCATATAATGTGACCCAAACTTTTACATACACTGTCAAGGTGACTCTTATTTGATATTCAGTAGACAAGAAAAAGTCTTTAAAAAAAACAAAAGTACAAGTGAAAACTGTGATTATAAATAACTAACTAGATATATTTAATTTTAAAAGTGAACCATATGCCCCAGATTCAGATCAACTCAGAAACGAGCCATCTCCAATTACACTAGCCCGCCTGCTTGTTTACCGGGACGCCAAGGGTGCTGCTACGTTTGGAATCCTGTTGAACATGCATTTATAAGCCTGTGTAAACAATTTGAAAATATTCATTGGTCGTTTACCTGCAGAGCTACCAGTTCAACCTGATGGTCGCGGTGAACTGATGTAGCAACTTGTACTTGGGCAGGTAAATTGAATAATCGATGATTATTATTCCACTTGCCGAATGTTAGAACGTCGCCCTTGAAATCACTCCAGAGAGGATGGAAGGATCCTTTCGAAGCTCTTGCCTCGAAGTCAATCATGGATCTTGCATTCAGAGTTGCAAGGAGACAATTCGAGTACCTGCATGATTTTTAGTCATCAGTCTCAAGCCTGATACTTTGATTCAGTTTATAGTTTTACACTTTGCTGAGCATGAACAATCTACAATGCGGGAAGCTTTTTTGAGCATCGATAGAAAGAGTGCATATGACTTTACTTACGGTATGAAATGCAGGGTGGTATTTCGGTAGATGAGGAACATCAGAAGTTCAAAGAGTGCAGTGAGGGCTGTCACAAATCCTGTCTCGACAGTGACGGTGATAACACGAAGTAGAGCATTGTGAGTTCTAGATGATGGTGTACGCTTCCCGTGATTAAACAGCTGCATTATCAATGAGGGTTGACCTGAACTGGAACTGGCTTCATACATGACGATTCCAACGCACCTTGAATGCCAAAACAGCAGTAATAAGAAAATCACATAAGGTACTTCCACCTAGCCACGTCTATAGTGGAAGGGGCAATGCATCACCTTAAGTAATATGGACGTAGAGATGGTAATCAGAGACTCACCGAAACTTCAGCATCCATCTCTGAGAAGCGGATAAGTCCTATCTTCGCTCCATGTATACCTGCGTACCCGGCCATCGCACACGTCGTTAAAGATATCTATAACTCGATGAGACTCGACACAGATTCAAAACTAATCTCACCGACCAAAACCACTATAATGGGGAGGATTAAGGAGTCCAGAAGCTTGTATATCCTCCAGGCATAGAAACAGTGGGCCATACTCGCAACTGCTCATCAGAAAATTAAATCAGAAATGGGATGCCAATGCCAGAGTTCTACCCTACCCATTCCAGACAACAGTGGAATTCCTGCTGCAGTTTTCCCGCTTATCAAAATCGTTGGGTCTCCCCAATGTGGTCCCAAAATTTGCCACAAGAACACCGTCCAGTTTATCGTGATAGCAATGTCAAAAATCATAAGGACATAAACTGCAAATGCATAAAGGTTAATCAATGTGAAGTCTTCAGAGATGTGAGTGCGGACCAAAAGTCTTCAGCCATGTGGGATCCCGATCCGCTAGTTGGTAGCGATAAAAAACTCAAATTGAAGTATCAATAAGGATCAGCGATTGTTTCGTAACAAAACACTCACATATCTGTACTACCAGGATGCCCAGCAACCCGTATGAAAACAATCCACCTAATACCTAGGTATCCTTCAGATCGAGATGAGCATTCGGCACTGTAATTGCTTCATACATAAGGTCCTGTTCTGTGATGGGAATTTTACGAAAGGAATGAGGATGAGTAATAGGAATATGCGAGGAAATTATCATACATTAAAGCAATATTGGGAGGAATACCACACTCAGGTATCAAGGACATCTGAGCTTCTTAGACTTGAAAGGCTATGAGCGGCCAAGGAATTCTTATATCCAAGTACGAATGTACCTGGAATCACCGAAAGATTAATCATCGTCATATTCTCGGAAGAGCCGGACTACGTCGCTGAACTGAACCTTCCTCGGACATGTGGCCATTATAATCACAGGCACATGTGTCAAGAGCAAGATTACTTCCCGTTGTCACAATCACATCATGAAATCTTAAGATTCTACATTTAACCCTTCCACCTGTTTCATGTTATTTCACAAGCTACACTGCATGTTAGTGCTTGGGTTCCAAAAATGGGAGTTTGGATGGGGCAAGCATCGACATCAAACAAGTATTGAGGCGTTATCCCAAGAATAATCTACTAATTATCAAGGATGATAAGGGTCAAGTCACCTTTCACGGCAACATGAATTTCTACATAAGATATTTAAACTTGAAACTTATCAAGTCACATCACCCGCTATGTTACAGTAATGTCTCGTGTTTACAAAAAACTGATTGTAAATAAACACTAGACACCTTGCATACAGCATGCAAGGGAATTTCTCTCATTTTTAGTGTATGGTTTTCGGAAGTTCAATAACTCATTGTAAGCTACACCTTGTGTAAACTGGCATTTTCTGAAATCTTGTAAGCTCGGAGCAATATCTATTTACAAAGAACGGGGACACCACTCGTTCAATACAAGATAGCAATTAGCAATTGTTCCTTATCGTCATAGAGGATCATTATTGAAGCTTCTCTGCATATTATTATAAATGCGCGAATGATTGTTTAGCATAGGATAAAAGAACGATCCGTTATGTGAAATCGTAAATTGAACAGCTGGCAGTCAAAGCGAAGATTTCGGCAGAACTAAGCATTATACTCCAAGCCATACTCGACAGAGGCAAACGCATTTGCCCTGGAGTAGATACAATCGTATAGTAAACGAAGTACACCCACCCTTGCCCCGTTGTGGCAGTTGAGAGTTCTGTGCCCTATCAAACGCCTGCCATACTAGAAAGCTGACGGCGACCTGATACGTTGTTGAACTTGAGGTAGCTCGGTTGCACTCGTTTTGACGTTAGTGAGTCTAGACTGTGGTGTTTCGACTTCAAAAGTCGTGTAAGGGGATATATTGCAGTATATCTGGGACCGGGAAAAGAGACCTTGTCAAGGTGCTGCTCCACAAATTCACAAAGCTATTGACAAGGCGCCGGTCGAAGAAATGACACTTTGCGCCCCAATTTTAAGATAGCACACTCGATCAAACAAGTTTGAGAATTTGACAGGGTACAGTTCTACTTGTTTAGATGGACATAACCTTCCTCTAGGGGTAAACATACAGCAAGGCAGTGCACATGACACCCCCAACGTGGCGTAGGATAGTTCCTGAGGAATGGAAGGCGGTTTTCATCGATTGCTGTCGCAAAATTCGCCCAACGATGTGATCATGATTAAGAAAAACTTGTGTACGCCCAGATATCGGCGTTACATTGTCCAATGAGGATAATGTGGGTTCAGTTATAATTAATTCAGTTTTACTTGCCAAAGTTGATCCGACTTGTCCCTGCCAAATTTTGCCGGCTCAATATGAAAAGCGGCCCAAATTGCCAGTCGCAAGCTGTGAGCAGGCCGAAAGGCCGATCAAACCGGTCAACTTGATCCTTTTTTACTTCGTTTTACATCTTTACTTCGTTATCCGTAGTAGACGAGGACCCTATTTCGCTGAAATTACCTACCTCGCTACAGGGCATGCTTCGCCATGGCCTCAATGAAATCTGTTGCGCTGTCACCTCTATGATGATCATCTGCAGTCTAGACGATTATGGCTTGTGCTAATTCGGATGCTTTTTTGGTACGGGGTTCTCAGCCATACAAAATACCTTGAACCTGTGCGTTGTTTGAAAGATTTTGGATACCCAATTTCTAACATTCCTTGGCGGGCCTCTATCCCCTTTCCCCTGACTTCGGCACCTCATTCCCGCTCGTCCGGCATCAATCCTGGATTGAGAACTTTCGAGTCCTACATCAGTTTCAGGAGTCGCCGTCACCCTTCATCGTGGACTTACAGTGTCAAGGTTGAGCTGACTCCGGGATGTTTGTTCCTCATCCATTGACTCTGCATTAAAAATATTCCCTTAGTTATTTGTGATTACTTTACTTCAATAGTCGGCGTGTACACTGGAAGCAAAAAAGGACTCTGACCCTCGTTCTGCAACCATTAATTACTCTTGACAGGCTTTGTGCCCCTGCCCTTCCTGCCACTGCCATTTACGCTCTGACTTTGTACCTCTGTGATCATTCTCGTGATGTCTTCACCCCGCCATACTTAATTGTGCTATTCTCGCTGCTGCCACCTGGGTTACACTCCTGTGGGCGTCCGCCGACTGTTTTAGCTGATGCCCAACTGACTGCGCTTAGGCGGCGCTGACTCTTCCCGCGGGAAGCTGAATGATGCGTTTATTCATTCCTGTTGGAATGCCGCTCGTCCTGGGGAAGGCTAACCGTTGCCTGATCCGGCCTTGCGAGGACCTAACTCCTCTTGAGGGAAGGTGTCAATGTGTTTTGGATAGAGGATCTGATTACTATTGGGATTGGAATATTCAAGCATATTCGTGTCTCAACCTCACGAATGGGAATGTCAGGGATGGGCCGAGTCTAGGTTGTTTTGGTCCCGCCGCATTGCACTTCGATATTCCCTGAGTTATTTACTTTAATTAAACGGTATGTATGTACACTGGAATCAAAATGGATTTAAATCCTCCAATCCGGCGCCGGTGATCATCAATTTTTGACGTGGTGCAGCTCTTAAATATTCTCAATAATTGAGAAATATTTACTAATGTTTGACGCAGTTGTGAATAGTCCATACTCTACTACGTGACAATTTGTAGCCAACCACTGCACTGCATGGGTGCGGTCTGGCAGTGTGAGGCGAATAGCCCAAGTATACCCAACCCTTTGCCCCTTGTGCCTTTGATATTTCTGTGCTATATTACTAGGCCTGAAAGAATCCCCTATGGTCGAATTTTCTGGGGTGCTGAATGCCGTAATGTTCACATACTTATAGATAATGAGGTGCCCATATCAGTGCAGATGCTTTGATTGTGTTTGCGTCAAAAAACTTCTCTCATCCCTTCTCTCCAGGACAGCGTCATATTGACATGTTGATGCATCACCCGCATCTGACGCTGGTCTGATGTCACAATTTCTACAACTTATTGAGCTCATCGCTCAAACAGCTTCCAGTCTTGTATATGTCAAACATACTGTGCAATGGCCTACTTTGTATGTCAAACGCCTGCCATTCATAATATCTGACCGCACATTCGTTGTTGGACTTGAAATAACTCAGTAATACAGGCTTTAATGTCTTTGGAAAGTCGGACCATAGTGTTTTGATTGTAAGATCGGTGCAAGGTGCGATTTAAAGTGATTATAGAAGATGAGGACCATATTATTGTACACCGATATCAAATAATTATTTTCCGGACCTTGCCACGCTGCGCAGCACCCGGCCGCCTATCTGTTAAGCTGTCACCTTCATTGCACCAGCCGCTTGGACGACCACGTCTTCTGCTGATCCAGATGCTGCTATCCTGCAGGACATTCAAAATCCATCAAAGAATGCACGGATCCAATAAAACAGTTTTTCGTGGCTGAACAGCCAATGTTGCTAAGTGACATTTCGTTACTAAAAAGTCAAGATTGATGTAAATCATTAAATCTCGCGACTTCCGAACGGCACTGTCTTGCTGGTCCGCCTCCCTTCTGACATCAAAACTAAATTGAAAACTGCATCACTACTCCTGTTTCAGGAGCCTTGCCCGTTTAAATTCCCAGCTGGAGGTGTTCCATGCAACTCACCATGACCCAACTTGAAGGAAAAGTGAATATTCATGAACCCGTAGTAGTTGTTGTTGATTGGGAGGGTGAAAATGATCCAGAGAATCCCAAAAAGTTTGTACTTTCTGAAAGATGCTCATTTTGAATTGCTAAATACTGTCTGGTTCCTCTAAGCTGGACATACAGGTCAAAATGGCTGGCCACTGGACTTGTCTCGCTGTATAACATGCTTTCGCCCATGTCCTCATCAATGATCTCCCCAGCAGCTGCTCAGGTGAAACTAGACCTGCACGCCACGAGTTCGGTGTTTGAGCCGCTTTGTGTTTCAATATATATTCTCGCCTATGGTAAGCCTCCAAAGGCATTATAAATAATTAAAGACTACTAACGCAAATGATTAGCCTTTGGACTACTTTTTTTTGGGCCGGCTTCCCAAATTTTTGGTCGATTAAGACTGGTGCAAGGCGGAAATATTCTCTTTATCGGTAAGAGTGTGATTTTCCATAGTTTCGATGATATTCTCAATTCCATTCCCAGCCTTTAATCTTGGTTGTGCATGGTCAAAAACGCCCAGCCAAATATTAGCTGCTCGGTTCCTTGCTGGAATCGGAGGAAGTGCACCTTTGGTTGTACGTATTCCTTTGCACAACACCTATTCCTTGCACGCTAACTTGATCTAGATTGGCGCCGGCGTCATAAATGACTGCTGGAGCGTTCAAGAGCGTGGGCGCGCCGTGACAATCTATGCTTTGGCCCCACTTCTTGGCCCAATTATTGGGCCTATCGTCGGCGCGTGGATAGCCAGTTCAACTACCTGGCAATGGGTTGTGAGTATTGAGTTTTCGATTTTTAGTTTTCTCTCTTACATCTGTTCTTCAGTTTTGGTCAACGACGATAGCCGCTGTTGTCATACAAATTATCTCGTTCATTTGGTTGAAAGAAAGTAAGTTTACTGCGTGACTTACTACAGCCATGTGGTTATTTAAAACACTGTCTAATTCACGTTATAGCATTTGCTCCAGTTTTGCTTCGCCAAAAAGCAGCGAAACTTCAAAGACTCGAGCCAATCGCAATTGTGCGATATATCACGATCTATCAGGCAGACCAAGCGAAGTTAGTCGACCAAGGTTTGCTATGCAGATGTGTGTTTACTCAGATCTTTCTAGCAGACCATCCATTCCGAAATTGCTAGTATACCCTTTCAGGTTACTGTTAACGGAGCCGATAGCGCAGCTGCTTGGTATCTACCTGGCATATATGTAAGTCTCATCAAAGCATACCAATGTGAAGTTTTGTCCTGATGTCAATTAGATACGGTAGGATTTCAATACAAGCTGGGTGCAAATTTTCTTACTTGCTTATTACTATGGTTACCAGGACTTACATACCGTTTGTTACACGTTCCATTGATCAACATTAACTCTGAATTGAAAGTGTCATAGTGCTCTTAACTTCAATTGCTGGTATCTACACTTCCGTTTACCACCAAAGTCTGGGTATCGCAGGCCTTCACTATCTGGCTCTTGGCCTGGGATTGTATGGAGGCGCGCAAATAGCTAATCATCTCCTGGACAGAATACATGCGCGACTCATGAAGACAGAGGAAAAGGGACGGCCGGAGTTCCGACTGCGTAAGTATTGAAAATTATTTGAGAGTTACAGTCTGGTTCTACAAAGCGTGGAATCTTATGATCTAGCAATTATGTTCCCTGCCACAATCCTCCTTCCTGTTGGTCTACTTGTCACTGGTAAATATGCGGTGGTCACTATTGCTTCGGAAAGCCGATCGCTGAAACATTCCGCTAGGTTGGACAGCAAGAGTAAGTGTGCATTGGATTGTACCGGATATTGCAAGTATAGCTAGTCCCTCTCGAATTCTTCTCCGTCTGAGCAATTGGAAAGGGTCTATTCATGACAGGGTAATAATTCCTACGTACTCCATTCCTCAATGTCTCATGTGCCGACCCATCAGCATCGGAATCGCTGTTAACTGGCAGGCAATTCAGACTTATATCATTGACACGTACACCGTCAATGCCGCCCCAGGTGTGTTACTCAGAGTACTCTTCCTTTCTTATAATAGACTGACTGAGTTTACATAACCATTCATATAGCACTTAGCGGTCTTTCACTACTCCGCTCACTGGTTGGCTTTGCTTTACCTCTATGTTCACCAGCCATGTGCGCATTTTATATTGTCATCCCATGAATCAGCTGATAACTAATCGTGGCCTAGGTATCGCAAGCTAGGATACGGATTAGGTGATACAGTCCTCGCGGCCTGTGCTTTCGGACTTGGATTTCCAATGTAAGCTCCTCGTGCTAAAGGTTTGCAATTGCTTTGAGCTAAAAGACTATATAATTTGAAAGGGTTACTTTACTGTGGGTATCCGGAAAGACATTGAGGAGGCACAGCAGGAGTGCAACTAAAGAGTAGCTATTTGAAGGTCGGAAGTCAGAAATTTTTGCTTATTTATTTGTTTTCTACTCATTACCTTTTTCCGGACTAGAGCCACCTACAAACCTAACATTCACCAGTAGTCAAGTCACTCCTTTTTTTCAATAACTACTCGCTAGTAGCTACTCTCACTTCTCCTTTCTGACGCTTTCCGAAATTTGGATAACAAACACTTTGTGCTACTGAATATCCGAACGAGACCTGATATTGATTGTGATATTAATTGATCTGACACTTTTTCCCTGTCTTCAAACCATGGCGTTGTGAAGGATTAATCCTTATGGCTGGTCGAGGGGCAAGGACGCAGGATCACCTGGAGTTTCCTACATTTCTCCCATTTTTTATCTATCCCTTGGACTTCAAATAATGTGAGTATCTTTACTTTGCTCTTAGTATGATTGGTAAAAAGAAACGAAACGAGAGG
>KN834756.1:1126152-1204565 GCA_000827265.1 Collybiopsis luxurians FD-317 M1 | reverse complement strand
TAAGTGTGCATTGGATTGTACCGGATATTGCAAGTATAGCTAGTCCCTCTCGAATTCTTCTCCGTCTGAGCAATTGGAAAGGGTCTATTCATGACAGGGTAATAATTCCTACGTACTCCATTCCTCAATGTCTCATGTGCCGACCCATCAGCATCGGAATCGCTGTTAACTGGCAGGCAATTCAGACTTATATCATTGACACGTACACCGTCAATGCCGCCCCAGGTGTGTTACTCAGAGTACTCTTCCTTTCTTATAATAGACTGACTGAGTTTACATAACCATTCATATAGCACTTAGCGGTCTTTCACTACTCCGCTCACTGGTTGGCTTTGCTTTACCTCTATGTTCACCAGCCATGTGCGCATTTTATATTGTCATCCCATGAATCAGCTGATAACTAATCGTGGCCTAGGTATCGCAAGCTAGGATACGGATTAGGTGATACAGTCCTCGCGGCCTGTGCTTTCGGACTTGGATTTCCAATGTAAGCTCCTCGTGCTAAAGGTTTGCAATTGCTTTGAGCTAAAAGACTATATAATTTGAAAGGGTTACTTTACTGTGGGTATCCGGAAAGACATTGAGGAGGCACAGCAGGAGTGCAACTAAAGAGTAGCTATTTGAAGGTCGGAAGTCAGAAATTTTTGCTTATTTATTTGTTTTCTACTCATTACCTTTTTCCGGACTAGAGCCACCTACAAACCTAACATTCACCAGTAGTCAAGTCACTCCTTTTTTTCAATAACTACTCGCTAGTAGCTACTCTCACTTCTCCTTTCTGACGCTTTCCGAAATTTGGATAACAAACACTTTGTGCTACTGAATATCCGAACGAGACCTGATATTGATTGTGATATTAATTGATCTGACACTTTTTCCCTGCTTCAAACCATGGCGTTGTGAAGGATTAATCCTTATGGTCAAAAGCGGACCCTAGGGATCCGCACCGTAACCATAAAATACGGTCTACAGTTACGGCCATGCGGCTTCTCGTATACCGTCTCGTATTGCCTTCTGGAAGCGGTCATATGGTTACGGCTTGCGGGTTTTTATTTATGGTACTATCATTGAGAGACGCTATAAGTACTAGCCTCGTACGATAACACCACTTTCGACCTGTACACAAGTGGAGTAAGCTGCAGGTTGGGATGCTCATGCTATTGCGAAGCGTAGCCTTAGCCTTCCCCAGTTGACTAGCCTCGCGTAATCAAAACCAAGTTCAATTAATCTAGTTTCATTGCTGTCGTATGAATTTCTTCCGTTCGCTTATAGCACGATTTGGTTTTCGAAATTTAGAACAGCCTTCCAGTTGCGCTGGGTCCTGCTCTTTTGACTCAGTTCGTTGCTTCGACTGCGGCACGGCACAATGGCGATAGCCAGTGCTGAGCCTGCGCAGTACACGGAAGCTCCGTCGGCAGACTGTTGGAAAAAAAACTCGAAGAGGGATTATCACACTAGACAACAGTCTTAGCAAGTAAGTCGGTGGAAGGGGGCAGGTGGCAGGGAAAGAGCTGTGCGAGCTGCCGGAAAGTTGGACATTGTAGAGGACTGCGTGTCCGGAACACTGAAGTACTGATGTCTGACAATGGCGACCCAATTGTGAAGACCGCGCTGTATTGGCTAAGCGCGAGATACAAAGAAGGTAAACCATGGTGACGGTACGGAAACAACAACTGGAAAACGTGTGAAATGAAGGTACGGCCCGGGCCGAGCTTGCATTATGACGTTGTTTAAGTTTTCCTGTCCGCCTCTCCCAGTGCTTCTTTTCGTCCGTTTTATTCCGAGAACAGCCCTAGAGAAAATTAACTGAAGGACAAATCAGCTAAAAATCTCTCGTGGACAGGCGAATTCTCCTTGATTGGCAGCCGGAGAAATAAAGTTCAAGTATACTTATTGTCTCCGTCGTCAAAAAAAAAAAAATAATTCAAAGTTAACGACACGTGGACGTAGAACTGATGAAGGCCATCGTTCTGATGCCCCACTACTCCTTGCCCGGAGTGTTCTTCGCAGGCCAACCTTTCGGAAATTATTATTCTGTGTATTATTAACATCCACGTTCTGAGATCGTGGTTTCAGTGGGAACTGCTACCTTGTTTCTAGATAGAGTTCGTACCCTTCTCGTTTCTCCAGGCTTAAGAGCATGACGCCATTCAATCCGACCTCAATTGCTGCATATCAGTGGCGAATGGCGCGATATGGTGACCTATGAATCCACCCATGGATTCCATAAAACGCGGAAGTATTTATTACAACTACTTTCGAGGTCATCCTTTCGATCATCACCTCCCAAAATCGCGACTATGGGTATCACTTTGGGTACATTGTCCTACCTCGGAACATTCTTCGCAGTGGGAGTCGTTCGGGCCTTATAAGCCTCCTTGTGCTTTGAAAACGAGGTGGAGAAAATAGATTCAAGTGCTAGGGTGGGAACTACATGTTCGCCTATTAGTGAGCTGGTACGCTTCTCATTCCTTCCGGCTAGGATGCTTGACTGATTCATATACATCCCTCATGACGCTACTTGGATCCGGGCGGCAGATACGTTGCTTCTGATGACAGCTATTTGATTTCAAACGATGGGGAGGAGTACCGGGATTTCGTTCAGCTGTTGCCTCGTTCTTCTGAGGCAATCCGAAAACATGCATGGAAATCTAGTTAAAAGGCCTACCTTGGAATGATCTTCGCAGTGGCAGACGTACGGAATTTATAAACCTCTTCGTCTTCACGAAATGAGGCGAAGAAATAGACTCGAGTGAGAACTTCATACTCATCTAGTACGAGTCGGTATCCCGTCTCGTTTCTCCCGGCGGAAGGGCCTGAGCCTATCCTAGGGCTGCACATTAGTTGCCAATAAACTGACTTGTTTGATCCGCATATGGTGAGCTTTGAAGCCACCCTAGAGCTTTTTTTCTATAAAGTAAAAACCTACGACTTTTCCTTTGCTCACTTTACAAATTGCCACCATGGTCACCTTCGACAACACTCACATTACTGAGCTGACGGACCTCATCAATAGGGCCGTCGAGAACGTCATCGACGAATATGCTGCAGTCGGACAACCCGTTCCTTCTCTTGACTCCCTTTCCGCTGGTCCTTTCGACACTCCAGCCAAGATGCCTACCAGCTTGGTCAAAGCTGTTAGGATCATTGAGGCCGCCTGTGCCCAGTTGACCATGATAGCTTCCCCGCCTTGTTCTGTCATTCTGAATGTAAGTTGTCGGAGACTATCGAAAGACATATTCACTTACTCAGAGGCCCAATAATGCCCGATCACAGAAAGCACTTCAAGTAGGCCCAAAAATTTTCTTAAATTTATTCTAGTAATATTCACGGGCCTCGTAGCATACAGAGACCGCATGTTTATCTGTTATGACCGAAGGTCGAATTGCCAATCATCTTATGAGCTACCCTGAAGGATTGCCAGTTACCGAGCTAGCCGCCCGCTCTGGCATTGATGCTGGAAAATTGACCCGCATGCTACGTCTTCTTGCGACAAAGCATTGCTTCAAGGAAGGTTGGTGCACTCCTTCCTTTTCCCACTTAGCTTATTGTTATCCGTTCTGAATCGCTTTTAGTAAAACCAGGTGTTTTTGCTAACAATCGGTTGAGCATGAAGCTCGTGTCATCGGATCCATCTTCCTCCATGGTCGAGCACCTGTGAGATTGTCAATTTTTTATACTATTACTAAGATCTCACACACGTATATTTTAGAGTAGATGATGGGCTTCGAGCGTCTGCCTGTTTGAATGACACTCTGACAAAGCCTTGCACAAATGACAACGGGATACCATTCCAACGAGCCGTTGGATATCCTTTTTTTCACTTCGATCAACAGGTACAGTTATTGTTCGTGCCAATTTGAGGCTTTCGTTCACGTTTCCCTTCATTGTTCTTTACCAGCCAGACGGGGCAATGCGAGGCGAGGTTCGTATCTTTTGCTTGCTTTAAATTCCTGTTTACTCTTGTGACCCTGTTCCCTTGAAGCGGTTTGCGCGCGCAATGATTGGATGGGGCGACGTTTTGGGCAAGGAACACTTTCTTGCTAAAGGTGTGTTAAAGCCAGATATGTGTACGTCTGGATTTTTGATCTCTTCTCTTTGAGTCTATCCGTGGGCATCCCAACCCTTGGATACTACCATCTGCGATGTCGCCGGATCGAATGGATATGTCACGATGAACCTTTGCAAAGTTTATCCGCACCTTAAGGTGGTTCTTCAAGATCAGGGTCCGACCGTAGCCATCGCTGAACAAGTTAGTTTTCTCTCACTTAATTATTTAAGGACGATTTAGAGTTCTATTGATTCATTTCTTGCCGCTCCGAAGTTCTGGGCAAGGGAGCATCCAACTGCACTTGAGAAAAATCGAGTGCGGTTTGTTCCTTTCAACTTCTTTAACGAAACACCCGTAGAGGGGTGCGATTTCTATTATGTAGGTGTTTTACCACTATGACATTTTTGTTTTACTCATCGTCGATTCAATTCTCCAGCTTGCCTCTATCTTGTATGTTATCATCGAGATCACAGTTTCGCTCTTTATAGCTCATTACCATTTCAAGGCACGATTGGCCGGATGCCGAAAGCAAGCAGATTTTGAAGAATGTCCGTCGAGCTATGAAACCGTGTAGTAGGCTCATTATTCGTACGTTGGTTTCGTCTCTATTCTCCCTTGATTTGACGTGATACAATGGGACAGATGAGGTGGTCTTACGAAATGCGCTTTCCTGCTTGGACTCCGGCACTGAAGGAAATATTGACCTCGCCCCTCATCCCTTACTCCCGAACTATGGCGTTGCTCGAGGCAGAATGTATGGGCTTGACATGGTGATGATGAGTTTGGTCAATGCTAAAGAGCGGGCGCTTTCTGAATACATTGACCTCTGGTAAGTTATGTGTCCTGGAACATTCGGCTGATTCAAAGCTAACAATATCTCTACTCTTCAGTCAGCAATGTGGACTGAAGTTCGAGAAATTATGGGAGGCTGGTGAAATGGATTTGATAGAATTTATTCCAATTTGAAAAAGTACGGTAGGTAAGTGAATTCGGACAGGATGAATTTGGAGCGTCGAAAAGGTGGTCCATATTCGCGCCAATATACTGCAGTAGATATGAAATGCAAATATAAAGTTGTGCCGGCTGCAGCGCGATGGTACAAAGATCGGTTTTCCCACTATTTAGCTTGGCAGGTGCCCCACCAAATGGGAAAAAAGAAAGGGGAAACAAAAAATAAAAAAGAAAGGACTCCGGCCCATTAACTTTGCAATCACGTCATTATCATGAGACTTCTCCTGCTCATACCATATAAACTTTTCTTCGCGATAACGGTTCAGCCTAGAGACTGACATGCATTCAGTGAAGAGTAATCTCACAAGGCTACTTTGATAAACACAGAATACCGTTTTCTTCCGTGCTCTGCGTGGTCACAACCCAAAAAATTCATAAAATTTGCGAGTTAGTGTGCTCGCATTGAGCATGTCCTTCTGAACACTGATATCAAGGAAATACACCCAGCTAATTTTTCCTCTGCCCTTCGTGCAGTTCCAGGGACCAATTCAATGCGGTTTGGCATGAACTCAGTGAGAGTGAACAATAAGTAAATTAATACATAAGGTTTTGACCCCCAGAATGTCCAAGTAGTTCTACAGTAGATAGTGTTTCATTTTCGCTTCATATATGAGCTACCATTAAGCCAATTATTCCAAACACATTAGATCTTCAACTCGTCCGAACTCAAAGTCGTGTTGTGTCACTGGGATGTGAAATGTCAAATGTTTGAATGTGCCTAAGGTTCGAAATATTGTGCATGCATGTGCTGGTAGGCTCGGCGTTGAAGTTATTGGATTCGAGCAAAGTATTTTTGCGTTGTCAGCTCACCATTACACAGACTCATAAAAGCTCACAGTTGAAATACAAGCTTATATTGACATCATATACCCTTCCGAATATGTATAATGTGGAACTGAGGCAAGTACAGATAACTGGAAGCTCGCCGTAGTGAGCAACACTAAAGACTCAGGTGCGAACGGATGACTTACAGATTGGATTAGAGGAAACTAGCGAGAGCTCTCAGTTGCGTGAGTATACGGCAATAGAGAAAGAAGAAAAAGGGAAAAGTGAAAAATAGGGAACAGGGCAGACTCAGGGCCTCTTATAGGCTCAGAGGCTGTTCTGTGCGTCGAATCAAGTCTCTAAGGAAATCGATCGGGGAACAACGATGAAATGTGACGCGGGGAAGGAAGGAAGGTTAATTACACGGCATGGTCCAATTGCAAGATCTGAATGCCGGTCTCCAGAGGTTATCCCGGTGCCGACCCTATCACCATCGCCTCTGGGACTGCTGCAGGAGGAGAAGACAAGCTCACAGCTGACGCAGGGCATCGCTGCTGTAGATCTGCCCGCCCTGACAGCAGCCAACTATCTATGTACAAGAAGTACTTAAAGGGGGCAAAATTGGGTCAATGCTTCATAGCCCTTGAGAATACAAGCGACATGGTATATAGGTATATGGTCGATTTGGTTTGGTTGGTTGGTTTGGTTTGGTTTAGAGACTGTTTGTTCATGCGCAAGACAGTGGTAGCCACGAACGATCCACTGGGGAGCGGATCGCCCGTGGGAAATAAAACGATATGTGGGAAAAACATCCATGTGAAGAAACGGCGTCTCTCGCTGTACGAGGGACCGCCAAGAAAGAATGAAGAAACCACATAGCCCAGAAGTTGGGTGTGGAATAGATATAATAGGAATCACCTCGCCTACTAAGTTCCAAGCGAAATGCTTAACGAAGAGAGGCTGGATTGAATAAAGAAAATTGGGATGATGATGGTTCGCGGGGAAGGTGACGGGGATGACGCGGTAAGTGTCGGAACCACGTGTGCGCGCGCTTTCAATAAAGCAGTTATCTCAGTATCTGGTCATGGGAACCCAGCAAAATGGTAGGTAAGCTTACAGATGCACTGTCTGGTCCGGAGTAATACCTAGTGATGTGCTGGCTGGGCTCAGCTCAAAAGCCCCGGCTACGGCTCACTGAAAACTTCAGGCAGGCCCTTATAGGCAGCCAGGGCCTAGCCCCAGTTAGCTACATAAGTTTATACAGTGTCAGCCAAATCTCAGTGAATTTATTGTCCTATTTTTATCACGCATTGCAACAAGTTTCTATGCGAAAATAGAAAACCTACTATCAATGTCCCAGAGTTGCAATCGTACCCAGAGTTGCAATCGGGCCAATAAATTGTTTCGTTTGAGCGCAGTTTTTATCTGTTACTCTTCAATTTTTTAATTTAAGCTCTTATATATGTATGCAAGAGACCTATTAGCTTTATGATATGAAATTTAGTGAGAAAAATATTGGGGATTTTCTGAAAGTATTGAAACTCCAGTTGCAAGTCACTTTTCGACGCCGGCTCGTACTTAGACTGCTTCAAAACTCTCAAGACTTATACTGTAGCCTGATTAAACCTATTTGATGCTCATTCACCTGTTCTGCAGTCATTGTGACTTGAGTATCACCTAGAACTTGCTTCAAACACGCCAGGAGAACGCAAGTTGCAATTTTCCCATACACTTTGGAATCGCCAGACCGGATTGCAACTCCCGCCATTTTCTGACCTCAAACCGGCTTCGCGCTGGCTACACCTGGAGCCACTCTAAAATCCTCAAACTTGGCTAAATTTAAGTTTAGGATATGTTTACAATATATGCAAAAAATAGAGCTCATCCGCTGAAAAATGCAGAAGTTTTTCTATACCGACATTTTCGGTTGCAACTCTGGGACATTGATAGTATGGGCAATGATCAATGAAAGCTTAAACAGTAACATCAATATGTGATTAGTCATGTTAGGGTCACTACCTTGGGTCTCGCATTCACATATTGCCTAGAAAAAAAAGGGAAGAATGCCAATAAATTTGAGGAACACCATGGATATCTCGTTATCTTCAAACAAAAATTTTGGAAGATACTTGTGATTTCTATCACCTTGCTTGCAAGGTCTATTCCACACCTGTAAATTACATTTTGATGAGATCATTTCTCACATATTCAAATGTGTTTTTGGCTCAAAAGCAAATAGACACCCAGCACGATATTTTGGAACTTAATATTAACCAGACCGTCTTTGCTTCCTTCTTCATTGTCATAGACATCCGCTTAACTCTTCTTCTTTTTTCTTCATATGTGCCAAGAAAGTGAGGACCAAAAGGACCGACGAGCGAAACCGAGGCTATTGTACAGGAATCATGAATAATCTGCTGCTTGGTGCTCATCAGTGAAACCATCTCCAGTGCGCAAGCAAGGTTTTGCCCATGTGAGTGGAGCCTTTATAAGTATTTTGAGACTTGGGACCACTCCGGCTGCCGGCTTACCAAAATTCTGAGCTGGACCCTGAGTCCTCGAGCCGGTATAGGGCTGGGGCCCGGCTTACCCGGCTCGACGGCTCTGTGCCGGAGCCGAAACATCACTAACACCGCCATTTGGTCTATCTTCAACAAATCATTAAACCTTCGCGTTTCTCGTCCTATGACTATCACACAGCGCCGTATTCATCAAGGGGAGACAAGGTTCCACACAGTAATCCACAACACTCACGTAACGCTTTCAGGCTGTTTGACACTAATTGAGCCTCCAAATACCAATCAAATAATAGCTACGTGAGGCGAATGAGTTGAAAGTTTTCAATGCAAGATAAAAAATTGTTCTCATATTGGCTGCATGACATCTAGAAACAAGAACTTAAAGTCGGATGAAAGTCATGACTTGAGCAGCAGATCGTTCTTGCGTTGTTCAAAACTTTAGAATGTAAAACTTTACCTCAAGAACTAGGCAAATGGTTCTTTCCGAATGCAATTCATAGTCATTACAGTCTTTAGCTACATCTGCAATCTACTTTTCAGGACTATTTAAGTGCATCTCTTCCACCACACGTTTCTGCTGCTCTTGTTTGATTTGATTATCTTCGTACACTGGAAAGCAAGGGCGATAAAATTTGTACCTTAGTACTAGATTCAAATTCACTCACAAAATGCTAGCTCCTCCAACGTGCGGTGTGACGTTTCCGGGAAGAAGAGCCACACAAATATGACCTCAACCAGCAACCAAACGCAGTAGCTACGAAGGGCAAAAGAGTATCCAGTTAGCGAAGCCGTATCGACTTTTCGAGTCACCTCAGACCTGATGTAATATTTCCAGCCTACATAGCCGATTGAAGGTTCGTCAACAAATCAAGGCCTAGACACATAAAACATCTCACCAGCATTGGCGATTCCGATTGGATTCACAAACTGGTTGAAAAACCCAGCCATTCTGCTGAACCACTGAAATATTGTGATCCCTTTTGCTCGAACATGGAAAGGGAAGATCTCGACCAGAAATGCTGCAGAACGATTGAGTATCACCCAAAGGGCCAAGAAAAAGATCCAGTTTACTATAAGTCATGGCATTAAACGCGACGTTGTATGCGGGACTATATAGAAAGATGAAACTACGGAAAATAATAAATGATTAGTAGTGCAAACACTGAAGCCGGCACGCCACTCACGCGATGACAGCTCTCGATGATGCCTGGTCATTAGTTATAGCGTAGCGTGCACTTGCAATGGTCCACCCGGTAAATATTAGAAGCAGAGACAAAGTACACGTCTTGAGTAGTTACGTTTAGAACAACGTGTCTTGGAAAAACTAATACCATCATGATACGAACCAGATACACCGTTCGACGTTTGAATCTGGATGCTGTCAGAGCAAAAAAGGTTCCATTTACGAAGCTCCAACAGGTCGTTGCTAGATTCACCAAGTTCTTTGTGCGGTCGTCGGTAATGCCGACATTATCCAGTATACGTGCAAGGAAATATCTTCAATACAATTTCGCTATCAATAACGCTCCAAAATCCGAGAATGAGAGAGATACTTGCGAGGTAAGGCCGTTACCGCTCCATTGCGTAAAGAGTCCCAAAGCTGAACCGATAAGCAACCGTTTCCTCATACCACTGGTCGCAAATAATTCTTTCCAGCTTTGCTCAGACGTTTCCTTCTCTAACTCCAATGTTTTTTCGATTTGCACATACTCTGCCTTGACAAACTCAGAGTTCACGTCGCCCTCGGCATGGTATTTGGCAAGAATGGCAAAAGCCTCATCACCCCGGCCTCTTGAGATTAGCCAACGGGGAGACTCCGGAAGGAACATAATGAATGATATTTGTAGCAGGCTGGGAGTCACCTGAAGGAGGGACGGGATTCGCCAGCCCCAGTTACTTTGCATAGAGAATGTCCCTAATGTTACACCTGCGGCCACAATGGCGCCTGTGGGAGGGGCAATACAAATTCCCCGTTCAAAAGCTTTCGCATAACGATTCAAGCAAAACAGCCTACCAATGAAGTAACAAGAATTGAATAAGGATCCCAGAATGGCTCTTTCCTTCGGATGGGAAAGCTCTGTGATTGGAGATTTGATCAGACCTACACACAGTTTCACATACAGGCGCGCACCTCCAATCAGGGAAGACGCTGCGACGATAGCAAAAGGGATTCCAAAACCCAATATGAGCCTGGCTACTACAAACATTGCGACTGGAGCACGCCAGGTCATTAGGATGTATTGTAAAGGTAGAAACCCACGTACAATTCTGCGATGCCGTTTGAATAGCGGCCCCTATGACCATGAATACACTTCCAAAAACGATGGCAAGCCGACGACCGAGGTGATCAGTGATCCATGGTACGAGTGGGAGCGCGACAATTGCCCCGAGCGAATACACTGCTGACATTAGGCCCAAGAGAGCTGAGCGAGGTGAATGGTAAACTGGTAAAAACATTCTGATTAAAGAAGCAACCTGGAGAAATAAAGGATGGTCGGCATACAAATGTCCCAAGAGCTGACAGCTTGTAGACCGTTCATCATGGAGGAGTCAAATCTGCATCAACCTCGGTAAGCGATCTATCGGGGGCGGAAGTACAAATCACTTACCCGCTGGTCATTTCCACTCCAATACATGTAGGAACCAATATCATGTATAACTTTGTCAGGTTGCGTTTGCGGTACCACGGCACATGGTCGCTTTCAGCTAGACGAGAGACCAGAGCATCTGCATCGTTAGCAGGGTCTCTGCTATCACTGGCCATGTGGACTCTGAGAACGCATCTAAGTACGAGATAGAGAGCATTTAACAAGAACTGGAACCGACGCCAAGACTAGATTTTGCCATAGAATATCCGGTCGATATTGAATTCGCTGGTACAACGGACATTCAGAGTCTGCTGACCGGCGTTAAAACCGGGCTACGAGTATCTGGCGCCAAGCCAAGCATTTCAATTCTGTAGACGCTTCGATCCAGTTTATTATTATATACATCCGGTGGTCAAAGACTTGGTATCTGTTACAGTATAAATAGCATGAGACTCGTGATAACTGCGAGTTATCATTGATGCCACAATTTTCCCCAACGAGCTGTCTGTCGTTGAATTTGGATGAAAGAATGAAAATCTGTTTCTTGATTCTCAAGAAAGCTCGTGAACTTACATACCAAAATGTGGGGTGAGTTTTAATCCAGATGATGAGTCGAATGCCAGCGGCCGAACACCACCCGAAGGGACCCGGACAAGGCAATGCCGACCTGGAAAGAAAGGGTATTCGGCAGTAAATTGGCAGTCTAACACCCAGCGAGATCGAGTAAGATCGAGAACAAAAACGCGATGTCCCATGTCCGATTTTGGAAGTCATAGACACCCTAAACGCGCAAGTTCCGAAAGAACCAAGCCATTAATATGTATATAAAATGTCCTCTGCACGGCGCAGTTTAAGCTAGATTCTTAGAGCGGAAAAGTGCTCACTGCACGCAAACTTGACGTATCCGAAAAGGCCAACGTCCCATTTTAGAAGACGTACAGTATGAGCATCCTCACCAATTCATACCGAGTACCCCGTGCCTTTTAATGGATGAGTAACGCCATCCTAACACATGTACAGCAGCAGTATCTTTTCTGTAGTGCTGTATACAATTATTGAATAGGTCAGGGAGCACATGGGCAGGGACCCAAACCACCCGAAACTACCCGTTGCATCGGACCATCACATTCAATTCTGCAGGGGTCTCAATGGTTCCGTCATTGAAAGCTCTAGTCTAAATTTACTTTTCAAAAGACCTTACGGACTCTGTTGGATCATTCCCGTCTGAGTCATGATCCTCCATGATCCTCCGCACTACCTGAGTGCGGTAGGCGGGAACACCGCGGTTCAAATTTTAAATGACGCCGGTTTTATGGCAAGCCAGTTCATTTGATGGACAGGTTTATTACGTAATTAATTAATTTGATAGTTCTATTAGTATCTTATCTGGCTCATATTACGAATACTTACAAACATTTTTGACTCATCTGTCTAATGATTCGAAACTAGACAGCTGAAAATAATGTCCCACAATACTGCTCATCTCAATATTATCATATTCAAGATATGTCATATAAATGATGATTCTGAAGGCTATGCATGTACACAATCTACGGAGTAACTATTGGCACCATCTGCGAGAATACTCCCCAAGCAGACTCTAAGGTCAGTTTTGGCTTGTCAAGTTCCTCCCAAGCAAGCTGGGCTATTACTGCAAAGTCATTTGTATACCACTGAAAGCATTCATTGCATGATTTCCCAGTCTCTTCCTCAAGAAATTGTCACATTTGAGTGACCGACTTTTTGGAATCTCAATCCGACAATCAATGCCACCATACTGAGTTGAATAATGCATGGCATGAGCAGGGACATGGCCCAATGGCATCAACTTCTGATGTTTTTTCTGAACTCAATGATTATTTCAAAGGTTGCAGAATGCATCAATTAGCCTGATAATGTTTATCTTTATGCCAATAACTTTCCGGCAACAATAAAGGCCTCAAAATTATACAAACAATGAGCACTGTATTTTGAGCTCACTGTTAATCATAGAGCTGTGAGTACCTTTGATATGCTATACATACACAGTGTACCTCATTGAAACTGGATTAGTATGAAACTCAAATTTCCAATCTTGACATGCAGTCCATTGGTAGTAGCATGGGAAGTCAAAATTGAACACTTTCTTCATCAGCCGTTTCCTTGCAGGCCAAGCGGGGTAAATCTATCCTTAATTCAAAGCCTTCAAGTGTTCAAAGTAAGTTTCATTTTATTGGTTCAGTGAAGTATGAAGTTGACATTCACCTAAGGCTCTAAATTGTGCCTCCAGTCCACATATAAAGCCCCCGAGGGCTTAGGACAACAGGATTTTACTGTCTGTTCCATCAGAAATTGATTTTGAGTGAATACAGGTCGAGGTTGATGCAGAATACAAATTTAAGTTGAGCCTTGACCAGGATAATGGATTTACAACTGTTCGTCTTGATGATAGACCATTTGCTAAAGGAGGAATGAAAGTTGTTTTCAAAGTGAGTTTAGCTGCACATCCACACTTATATTGATTTCATAACTCATGCTTCACTATTTCTAGCTTTGGATCAAAGAAAAAGACTATGTGGCAATGTGCTATGCCAAATTTAATGTTGAAAATCCCAACGACTTGGAATTGAGTCTTGATGAGGAAGCAAACTACAAGTATATAGTATTTCTCTTGATGCAGATCAGCTTGCACAGTGCCAAGCTTTTCTCCAAGAGTTCTATTGTCACGCAGATAAAGAGTGAGTAGAGCATATATCTCGAGGTAAGCTTGTCCATCTTTTCAATATCTGAGGTCTCAACTGGACTGATACTATTCTTCAGTCATTGCTAAATCTGAGTTCTTCCTTCTCAGGGAAACTGGATACACCCCAAGCAAAGCTTCTGGAATAAAGGTTCCAACAGAGGACCCAATTGTAGTTGAAGAGGGTATAACTTGGCTGGTCAAACCAAAAAGGTCCCCAACAATCATCAAATTTACTGGTACTCTAACCCATACTTGATCATATTTCACTGACCTTGTTTCGGAGACTGTCTATGCCTTTGCCCATGTTAACTATGAGTTTACAAGAAACAAGCTAGTTGTTGCTGACTTACAAGGTATGACTTTGCCTATCCTCTCATTTGTTTTCAATAATGAACTGATCATAGGGACTTGGATGTCAATTGGAGGAAAAAACATTCTTGTTCTTTTTGATCCAATGACCCATACCACCACCGAGTAAGTACAATATGACCTCTGGCTTGAATAGCACTGCTTTTGCTGACAGTCTACTATGTAGATCATCTGGTGCTGGAGATCATGGTCAACAAGAAATTCACTCATTTGAAAGAGATCATGTGTGCAGGCCTGTATGCGAGGAAATGGGATTGGCTGGTCAAGATGTTCAGAGCTTGGAGGATGAGTCTGAGGAAGAGGAAGATCCTCCTATCCATTCTAAACAAGGTCCAAAGAAGACACAAGGATCGGATCTAGTTCACTATGCTACTGACTCCACGAGGAGCAAAAAGTGACTTAGAATATAGTAGTGCAGTTCAACATTACATATTGTCATCTAAGTAGATGTTTGCGATCTATTGGTATCAAAGAGAGCCCTAGATACTTACGCAGTTTGAATCTCGACGGCGAAAGGTACTGGCTTTGATCATTAATATATTCGATATAAAAAGCAAACATTACTTAAGCGGTGTATTGTACCGATTAGCGGTTGAGCTAAACCGGTTCGCACTGTATTCAAAATTTGAACCGCGGTGTTCCCGCCTCCCGCACCCATTATTCAGTATGAAAAGCAGCATAACAAAAAATATATCTGGCTTTCTCGGTTAGCTTGCACTACCGCTATGGCAATTGTAGGAGATCTGCGTGCCTGACTGCGTAACCTACACTCCTCCTCTGAAATTTAAATTGCAGAAAATTTATGCCATGCTCATGTTTAAGGAAAGAAGTCGGGACAGGAGATAATGAAAATTTTTTGTAATCAATCCCAAGTATGTATAAAACCCAACCTTTGGTCAATCACAACGCAATGAATCCTCGAACGCTTCTTTCTCTCTTTAGCCGCAAAAGCGGTACGACAAGAAATATTTCTCCATTCCAACATGAATTTGATATCGACCCAACCACTGGCTTTGTACCACCAGAACCTCTTCCACGTCTTTCTAGGGAGTTTCAGCTATGGGAAGACGGGTTGATAGAAGCTCCCGAAGTCTTAAAACTGGGAGACGATGTTTCCGAGGATGCACTAGTCTTGAGAGTCGAAGGCGAGGCATGGAGGATCCATATACGAATAGTGGGTATATGCTTTCAATCGCGTTCGTATTCTAAAATGATTTGCAGATGCCTATTCTTGACATACGGAATTTGAAAACCCACCTGCGTGTCCTCCAACGAGCTCATGTCGTTTTAACGTGGCTTGTTCAATATTATGTACATTCTCTCCCTCCGAACGTGGAAGCGAAGCGGGTACCTGCATCCTTGGCTGTTCCCCTAATCGAGGTATCGCGGATGCTTGGCATTGCACCCGTCCTTACATTTTCAGATACCGTTACCTGGAATTGGGAGCTGATACACCCAGGGAATCCGGTCACAATCGATAATATGGCTGTTGTCCATACCTTCTCTGGTCGCGAAGATGAGCAACATTTTTACCTGGTTCAAGCCGCAATAGAGCTACACGGAGTACAAATACTCCATATCATCGAGGAATACATCAAAATCTCAGATGCAGATGAACCTACAATTGCGAAGATTGCAGGATATCTAGCTGAGCTGACAATGATTATTGAAGAGATTACCAACCTTATACAGTCAATACGAACTGGATGCGATCCTCGGGTCTTTCATTCGGATATGCGGCCATGGTTTAATGGCAACGATGCCAAAGGGCCTAGCGACCCTGGATGGATCTATGAGGGTGTAGATCCTGGTGCACCCGAGTTAAACTATCTCAGTGGCCCTTCTGGCGGACAGAGTACAGTGATGCATGCCCTCGACCTGTTTCTAGATATTGACCACGCAGTCGTAGGAGCTTCCTCGACAAAGGTAGTTAACAAGCAGCCAGACAGTGGATTTATGGAACGAATGCGATTCTACATGTTCGGGAAACACCGTGCATATTTGAAACATCTACAAAAATTACCTCATCCTGTTCGAGAGCGGGCAAAACACACACCAGCTCTACAAAAGCCGTACAATGATGCAATTGTAGCTTTGAAGAGGCTACGAGGGCTCCACATGCGAATTGCGGTTCTGTATATCGTGAACATGGCTCGAGCAACTTCTTCCCAGTCCAATCATCCAGTAGCCGAACAACAACATGATTTCATGCTGCAAAGTGATGAACATGAAAGAATGGAGCCAGTCCGGGGTTCTGGGGGAAGTAATTTGACAGTGTTATTAAGGGCAGGAGTCGATGCTACTTCTCGGGCGACACTGAGAGACTCACAGCAGTAGAACCTATATGGTATCGGCAAGTTTCCCATTACGGTGAACTTCGGATTTACCGTGAATACGGCTGGCTTTGTTTCGATCAGTAATATTTACCTATTTGCGTATCTTACTACTTACTACTTAGTATTTTACTTACTTACCGGATCCACCTGTATCCGTCGTTTGCGGTTCTGACTCCTGTCCTGCATAACACCGTATACGTATTTTACTTTACTTTAGAAGAACCAATACAATTTTACCTCCCATCTCAAACCTACTTCGGAACGCCCTTAGCACTCTCACTGACTCCTGGTTCTACTCCCTCGAACCGGGAGTTAGTTCGATAGATGTAATTTACGTACTCTTTGAATATGGAGAAAGAGTCATCATTTGCCGAAGGTGAAGTGGTGCCGAACAGTCCGCAGGGAGGAGAGGAAAGCCGGCCGCCCTCGGCCTACTAATCGAAGCTTTATTGAGTACAGTATATTCAATTTCTAGATCGCAATTAAACAGCATGTGATACTGTACATCGTGAATGACTTAAACGGCCACCAAGCCTCATTCACGACTTTTCAGTCTCAACCACTTCCGGACCCTCCACAACATCCTGTATCCCTATACCGCTAACCTGCATCTCAGCCTTCAACCTGCGGAACGTTTTCTCTTCATCCCAAACAAACGGACTTTTGCTGGCAAACAGAAGATCCATCTCTTCCAGTGTTCGATTGGCTACAACAGCCGTGTGTGGGGACAGGAGGATAAGGGAAACATGGAAATGACACAATTGAATTATCAGAACCACTTCCAATCGTATTCGAACCGCCACGTACCAGTCTCTGGGTATAACGCCCATACCATAGGTATCGTCAAGAAGTTGATGGCTCCAAAAATATGGAGAGTGCTGGAGAACCACAAGGTACCATGAATTCGAACTGTACATACCAGAGAGCAGCTTTTTAACTTACTTTTCAGCAATCCTGTTAAACATGATGGGATTGAGCAGCGTGAGCCATCCATTTCCGATACTCCATCCAACGACGCCCCATGCGTTGCCTTTAGCTCGCACTTCGAGTGGATAGATCTACACAGTGGTGTACCGGTTAAACCAGAGGTATTTGTAAAACAAATGGACGAACCTCAGTCGGATAAACCCATGGAATCGCAAGCCAAGTTCCACCAAATATCTAAAGCTCCTCAGGTCAATTGACAATGGTCAGCTGCTTAAGGTGAATACCAACATACCGCAGTGTAGAGAAACACAAAGAAAGCAGCAGCTCCGCCGTACTGTGCTGCTTTTTCTGGGTGATCTTTTAGCAGCCGAGCGAATGCACCGGCGAGGATCTTTGGAGTTCCAATTAGCAAAACCAAAAGGCTGCACATACAGAAGTCGATATCGATCAGACTCACCAAAGCCATCCCTTGGCCAACAGCTCCCCACCATAACCCAACTCGTCGTCCCCATTTGTCAATGAGGAACACATTCCATAACGTAGCGATCATGTAAGTGACCTTGAAATAACGTGTAAAAACCAAAATCAATGTTATACGAGAGAAAGTGACTTGCATCGTTCAATCCTGAAAGCCACTGCGATTTACGTGCATCGTAACCAGCTTCAGCAAAAATCGTCGGAGCGTATACGGTAATTGCTGCAATACCAACCCACCTGTGGTTTGTTATCAGTATGAAACCCAACCGTGTGTTAATCAAGAAATCTCACTCCTGTATGATTTGTAGCCAAATCGACAACTGGACTCTACGAGCAATGTGCAAATCGCCCGAGCCAATTCCCCAAAACATATTCCAATAGTTGTTCATCTTCGCGTGCTTCTTCTCCAACTGAAGGACTTGCATAATATCCGCAAGCTCTGCGTCTGCAACGTGATGGAGCTTTTCGTCATTTGCAGAGACCTCCAGACTGTCTTTTGCTCGTAAGCGGCGCAAAACTTCTTTGGCTTCGTCGACACGACCAATCTTAGCTAAATATCTCGGCGACTCGGGCATCCAGAGAAGAGACACCTACAAGTGGAGCTGGAATCGGCATCGATAATAATCGGCAGGAAACAAGCGAGAACTGACCATAAACACGATGGTGGGAAGGATCTGAAATGCGATAGGGAACCTCCACCTGACTTGTGAGCGCCCATCACCAACGAATCCCAGACCAAATTCCAACCAATAGGCAACGACGACTCCGAAAATGTTGAGAGTAAATTCTAAAGATATAAAAGCGCCTGAAGGCAAATGTTAACGATATTGACGAACGAACGGACACGAAATGTACCTCTAGATGTATGAGTAGCAACCTCCGCACTCCAAACTGGGACAATCGCATTGAGAAAACCAGTTCCAATTCCGTTAATAACCCTTGCACACAGCATCCTGGCCTACAATCAGCTCGCAGGCTAATTGGGACGAGAAGAAACCTACCAAGCCAAGTTCTGAGCAGAGCACTGAAGAGAAGCTCCTAGCATCACCCATATGCATCCGATCCACATCGTCCTCAGACGACCAATTCTATCCCCCAAGCTGCCAGCAATGAGACATCCGATGAGAGTGCCGAGGTAGTAGACTGAAAGTCGTGATTTGTCAAATCAAAAGGAAACTGAGTACAGTGAGAGATGTATACATACTGCTAACGATTCCACCTTGCTTGGTAGGCTCAGTTATGGTTACTACGTAGCCTTGAGAAGGACCTTCATACGTGGAGGTTCCTAAACCCATAACTCGAACATAGTCCGGAGAAGTATTGACTCCTCCCATCATCCCTGGTCATATCCAAAGCTATCCGAATCATGAGACTCTCTATTCACCCGAAGTCAACGCAAAATACTTGCAAAAAGATGGCCAGACCAGCAGAGAAATTGATCCATCGATACAATTTCCTACCTGATAAAGATTTTCCGACCGACATGTTGCTAACGTTCGGTCCAGGACGATGTATCGTGCGAGGTACAGTGTAGCATAGCTCCAACGAATCCTCCTTTTATATTCCTGCCAGGCAGTGGGCGAGCGGTCACGAGCGCAAAGCAAAAAGAAGTTCGGCGAGTCGTTCCGGAACTTCTGACGTTCTATCGCCGGCCCGGCTTTCATTGTTTAGCCGGCACTGAAGCGTGTTCCTCCCGGCTTCTGATGAAGTTGGATGAATTCTGCGAGCAAGAGACCCTGGCTCTAATGGATGGTTTGGTTGTGGAGTAGGCTGTTAGCACTCATAAAGTTACCGCATCGATTAACTCCTGATGGAAGTACATATACAACATGTAGAAAGCAAACTAGATAGCAGATAAAAACTTTTACGAGCGGAGATCGGATGTCAAGGGAAGAGAAAAAGTGTATAGAAATATAAGGCGTGCCAAAGGGAAGATGTCGAATTAGGAAGCCAATCTTCCCCTTTGTATTATAAATCCACACGGGGCGCATTCCCCCAAGTTTGGCGAAACATTTCAATGGCAACTCGGAAAGCTTCCAAAACCTGGATGGCGCTTTGGGTGAAATAAATAACTAGCTTGAGTGAGGATGTGATTAATTGATACGGATGACGGAAGTAGCCCCAATTTTCCGCATCAATTCCGACGCTCAGGAGACACTGGCCGAAAATTACGACGAGCGACAAGGAAAATGGTAACCCCACGGGGGTCCACCAAGATCCTGGTGTCAATGAACCGTGGGTACAGGCTAGACACCTTTCGGTGCTAGACAAGAGGAGGCGACAGCTCGATATGACTAGAAGGAGAAGGATTTAACGATGGCTGCGTTGAAATTGCTAGCAGCACATACCACCCATGAAGCGATTCAGGACTAACCAAGCATGACCAAAACCCAAAGCCATGTCCAGATTCTCTCCCCTAGCTCTGCAAACTGAGTCCCTATTGAGATCTGCTAGTGGTAGAATGGGAACTTTTGGGAGTGCCCGTCGACGAAGGAGCAACATTGACATCCCTACCGACCACAGCAACCATAGAAGGAGAGCGATGTCGATTACGAGTTCGTATTCGTCCATACGGCATCGTATCACATCCAAAAGGAGTACGGGAGTGAGAGAGACGCCGAGCAGAGCGCCGTATCTACTGGCTAGCATCGATGGTGACGGTGCAGGACGAAAGGTGTTCAGCATAGCCTCAAAACACGCGCGCTTGTTTCCTTTATAGGATCTTAGACGCCGAAATTGAATTAAGCGCCGAAAGATTGACCCGGACTGTGGACAGGGCTATTACGAAATTATGGACTAGCGTCTCAGCAGAATTCCGTCTGACGTGTATGAAATTTTTGGAAATCATCCCAGTAGAGGTTACATTTATTTTCTCAGCCTGATAGGCTAAGTATGGTAACCAAGACTGAACTTGACTCACAGTGAAAAATTCTTCGCGTCCACAGGGCACTTTTTTCGCTGTGTGACATTTAGCCCTATTGACCACCGAAGGGGTCAAACCTGCAATCTCTTTGTCCGCAAGCTCCTTTGGCTCCTTCCGGGGATCGTTCTGGTATCTGACCTCCGCCTCAAAATTGTTTCCATGTCAGATCATTAAGAAAAGCATCCTCGTCGTAATCAGACGCGATACCATTTCGCCAGGCGGCCTTGATACAGAGGGTTGCATATCCATCCTTGTGAGGTTGTAAAGCAACCTGTCTCAAAGAAATATTCACAACGTGCTTAAAGTTGATCCATAATTCCACACTGAATGTACAGCGCTTCTAATCAAATTTACCAGTTCCGGAGAGCTCATGCTCTTGACCGGGGTCCGGGTTCATACCTACTATGAATCCTGTAACAGCTCTCGAGTCGGTTCCTCAATTATAAATGAACTCAGCCAACTGCCAGTCATTGCCTCCTCCTTCTGTATCTCTGACTAGGATAACCCATACTTAATCTGTTTGTGCGCTGTGCAACTGATTACATAGAGAAAGAAACAGCCTACTACAGATAAGTAGCTGAGTGTAGTGTAGTGAGTAAAAGAGTATTCTAACCCAAAATTGACCGCTTTCTGTATTTTCCTTTTTCCTTCCGTTTTCTGATTTAGGATATATTCTGCTACCGATAGTTTCCAGACAGGTATCAGATTGCTAGGTGGTAATCCGTCGGCACTCCCGAAGCTGGCAAATAATTAAACACTGATTGCAGTTCATGGGGAGAATCGAAAGCAAACTAGATAGTACACGGCAATTTTTGAGCAATATACAATGGTAGGCGATGATTAAATATTAAGAGTGACGATAGAGATATAAAAGAAGGTATGTACGTATACGTATACCGCATAGGAAAGCCAAAGGGTCGGATAACCGCGATGCAACAACTCCATATCATAAATCGACATGCGCATTTCCCCGCGCCTTACGAAATACTTCAACGGCAAGCCTCGCAGCTGCCACCGCGTGTACGGCGCTTTGTGCAATGTTTATGATGAACTTTGTAGAGAATATAACTGTTTGATATGGAATAAGGAAATATCCCCAGCTATCTGCCTCGATTCCGACGCTCGAGAGGCACTGGCCGAAAGCTACAATGAGCGATAAGGAAACCGGTAGCTCCACAGGAGCCCACCAGGATCCTTGAATTAATGCACCTTCCACGCAAGTCAGACAGCTCTCAGAGGTGGACGATTCAAGACTGCAGCTTGCCATGACTAGCAAAAGAGCATGCTCAGTAAATGATGATGACATTCACGTTGTCGACAGCACGTACCACCAATGAAACGACTCAGTACCAACCAACTATGTCCGAATGCCAAAGTAGTATCCACACACTCTCTGCCATCTCTACAAGATGATCCCATGTTCAGATTCGAGATTGGTAGTATCGGGACCTTTGGGATGGTCCTTCGACGGAGGAAAAACATCGATATCCCTACTGATGATGGTAGCCAAAGGAGGAGAACTACGTCCAGAATGAGTTCATATTCTTCCATACGGCACCGTATTATATCCAAAAAGACGATGAGACTCAAGGATGTGCCCAAGAGAGCAGCGTAGGAGTTGGCTAGCATCGATGGTGACGGTTCAGGGTGAAAGGTGTTCAGCATAGCCTCAAACCTGCGCGCCTGTTTCCTTTATAGGATCTTAGACGCCGGAACTGTATTAAGCGCCGGACGATGACCCGGACTGTTGCTTAGCAAATTATTGAATTGTTGCCATACTTAACGTATTTCAGATCCTCAGAGAGTTCCATCTAGACCTGCCCGATGTTCATGGCAGGACATTTCCGCAGTCTAGAAGTAGATAATGTTATTGTTGGCAGATCTTCCCCGGAGGGCTGCATTCCATAATTGTATACACACATTGATTCGAGCATTTAGTCCAATTCTGACTGAAATTAAACTTAGATTCGAGAGAGGATCAGATATGTACAGACGTGTTCAATTCCCTGGAGAGTAGGGAGAACCCAATGCTATCCTCGCGTATTTCGGTATCAACTCGATTCTATTTATTTCCACTGTGAAAGGGTCTCCTTCTCGCAATACGCTGCCTGCAACCAGGTATCAGCTTTAGAGAATACATACCCAGAAATCGAACATACCACATCTTCCTTTCTTACACCCTTTTCGACGTGGAACAGTCTTTCAGCTCCATAGCCCACGATTCGAGCGGATGTAACCTGCTTATTTCTCACGGTAACCAAAACGTTGTCCATATTATTGTCGCTAGCTCAAGATTAGGGACTTGGGACTTAGTAAAGGATATACAATAGAGCAACTTACTCATGGTAAATTTGGAGATCAACGGCGTCCTCCGCCACTTTTTGACACGCCAATTCGATCGCTTGTTTCCTCATTGCAACTTTTTCCTTCTTTGACGCTTGCTTGTATTCTTGGTTTTTCTTGAGATTCTCCCCAGGCTGTTTAATCATAACGATCACCGGCTTTTCTGTGTGCCCTAACCTTTCATCCGTCAACATGCCAGATGCAACAAATTGCTACTTCATTTTGAGAGCTTTGACTTCACCAAATGAGCCCCCCCAGATGTGCGTAATGACCTTGACTATGAGATCGTCGCTGGCGTGGTCCTTGTATGGTTCGGATACTGAATAGATTCTGCCGTTGGCTCTACCAAGGGAGCTGATCCTCTTGTCGAGCTTGAGACCAGTACTGGTAAGAGCCAAGTGCTTTGAATGGACATCTTACCGAACACTTTCGATTCAGCCTCCGAGAATGATCCATGTTGAAATCCTTCCAGCAACCAGTCATCCTATAACCGCGAACAGTTCGTATTAGACCGAGGCGGTAATAAAGAGTCATTCACTCACCGCTCTAGCGTGAATACGGAGCGGATTTGCGTCCACGATATCCCCCACGAGACTGAGGAGGCCCACGATACAAAACAAGATTTGGGGTTTGATAGAAAGCATGGGCAGTCAATGTCAGATCTCGCGTCGTAACGAGCCCGAACTAGCAGTGAAAGATTGGAATGTTTTTTCTGTCCAGCAGAGGTGCAAAGGCTATGGAGAAGCATAGGACATTTATATACCTGTGCGACAATTTTTGCCGGCTAATTTCATAGTCGAAGCCACCGTTCGAGGCCACCGTCTTGAGGTATTCTGGCCGGTTAAAAGTGACCCCACCCTACGTATTCTATTTAGCAAGAGGCGCTCCCTAGTTGTTCCTGAGCGTAGTAAAGTCAGCACTGGGCACCGTCGGCTAGTGCGATATATTATCCAGAAGCCGACCACACAACTTTTCTTAGTCAATCATGAAAGGGTAACTGGCCCTACGTTGTAGTCGTCTGACTTGCATACCACTGCATTAGCAGTTTTAGCATCGATAATAGCCGATATTTCAAACATACTCGATACGACCACATACAGAACGCTTGAAATTCGTCAATATGATAACCCAAGCTCAACGTGAATTGTCGACTGTCCTCCTCGCTTTCAGTGAATGGACTCCATAAAATCATATTTCTAATCTGTGAACAAAATGATCTAGTCCCAAAACGCATAACCTTCAATCTCCTCCAGACAAAACTTTTCCTGTAGTCATATGATCAATATTAGGAACGGAAACACCCGAAAGGTTTTTAAGCATACCACATCCGCCTTCTTGACATCGCCACTGACATGAAAAACATTCTCGGCGCCATAATCGACGAGACGAGCGGAAACCACCTTTTGATTCTTGACAACGAAGACAACATTGTCCGGGCTATTATCGCTATTTCGAATCAAGTCGGGTCAGTCATTGTAACAACGCAGTGCATGAGGTGCTTACTGGTGATACAGACGCTTATCGACGGTCTCTTGCGCAACTAGTTGACATGTCAAGTCAATCGCCTCTTCCCTTATCTCCTTCCGCTCCTCCTTTGACGCCTTCTTGTACTCCTCGTTGTCTTCCAGGACTTCTCCGGGCTGCTTGATCATGACGATTACAGGCTGCGCCTTCGGACCCAGCTTTTCATCGGTGAGCATGCCAGACGCAACCCACTGGCCATTCATTTTGAGCGCTTTGACTTCGCCTAGAGAATTACCCCAAACATGAACAACGTTCTTGACTATGAGGTCTTTGCTGGCGTGGCTTTTATAGGGCTCAGCAACGGAAAAGATCCCGCCATTATTTGCACCACGCGTGCTAATTCTTTTGTCAAGTTTGAGGCCGGTCAGAACGGAAGCTGAGGAAATGAAGAGCGATGAACACCCTAGTACTGATTCTTGTCCATAAAAAAAAACTTTACCGAAAACCTTCTTCTCGGCGTCTTCGAATGGCCCCTCTTTGAACGGTTTCAGAATCCAGGTAGTCTTCATTTCAAAGTTTGAGAAAGAGTGTCCTATCAATGGCGGTCCGCGAGTAATCTTGACTTGACTCACCCCGAAAAGACCCTTGGCACGAGTAGCTAGCGGAGTGGCATGAGCAATGAGGGCCAACAAGCTGAATAGGCCAACGATATAAAGCAAGACTTGGCGCTTCAGAACAACCATGGAATGTAGATGGTATTAAAGGGAATCCGACCAGCGGTGGAAGGTATACAATCGATGAGAGATTTTTCTCTGACCAGCAGATGAAGAAAAAACCAATGTGAATGGGATGCCGCCTGCAGAGCGGAATTTGAATTTTCCGGATAGCGGTGCAACTCGGCCCGCTACCAATAACGTGGCTCACAGGCCGGGCCTAGCCGTGCTGCCATGGGTACTGCCATCAGTTTTGTGTCCCGTATTACCCACGCAGTAACTCCCCTTCAACCTTTAATCGCCTGGGCAAATCCAATTTCCATCCTCAAATCATAAAGCCTTAGAGAACACTCATGGATGGCGACCAATCTCACATGTTTAGTCAATCGCACAACTTCACAATCAACGGTGGCACCTTCAACAGCATCGGCCGTTCTTTGAATATATCAAATAACTTTTTGGACCAGGGTGGAAATGGTGAGTTTGCCAACGCGTTCCTAGTGTCACTAGGATTCCAATCTACCGAAATTGGATTGCGATTAATCCAGGTCTGCTGAAATTATACGAGTTTTCTTCTACTTCAGCCCAGTATGATGCTGAAGCTCGTTTTCCCCCTCCGCTTTGCCATCCAGGCACCAGAGAGGCAATCTTGACGGATTTGAAAGGTTGGGTTGACCCTAATCTGGCACAGGCTGAAACAAGGAATACCAGGGTCCAGGCATGGTATGACAAACAAGTGTTCAGTGAAGCTTCAAGTTATGCAGACAGTGCTTTAATCAGAGACAGCACAGGCAATGGTAATCTTGGCCCCAGGGATAATTGCAATGTTTGTTGGCTTTACGGCCCTGCAGGTGCCGGAAAGTCTGCAATTGCTCAAACTTTAGCTGAGATATGCAGCCAGAGGGGAATGCTCATTGGGAGCTTTTTCTTTTGGCGCACGGACCCTTCCCGGAATAACCCTGAACGGCTATTCACAACCATTGCTTTGCAGTTGGCTACTTCGATACCAGGAATGCGTTCAATCATTGATGCAGTGATTACGGCAAATCCATCTATTCTCTCCTCATCAATCGAACAACAGTTTGAGCGATTGGTTGTTCAGCCCTGGTGGAAGGTCCAGTTAAATCGACAGTTGGTGCAGGTGACCTGTCAAAGTGGGGAGAATGGGAAGAGATGCGCGCGATCATCCTCTCCCGGTCCTGCTTCAAAGCGGGCTAGAACATCAAGAGATGCCTTCATGGAAACTGCCTTGATGTCCCAAACAAACACTGGAATCCTGATTATAGATGGTCTTGATGAGTGCTCAGGTACTCAAAACCAGGAACGTATACTGTCTATCTTCGGACGCGCCATGCGAGACTGCAGCTTTCCATTTCGAGTTTTCATAGCCAGTCGACCAGAACCTCGAATCAAGGAAGCTTTAAATGGGCCAAATTTCAAACAAAACTCATTTCGAATATGTCTTGAAGACACATATCAAGCATCTCGCGATATTCGAGTATTTCTACAGAAAGAATTTCAAAGAATCCTTTCACGCCATTCGGATACAATGGAACATATTCCTCGCCCCTGGCCAGCTGCTTGGCAGATCGAGCACCTTGTCCGGAAAGCTTCTGGACAGTTCATTTTCCCATCGACGGTTCTGAGATTTATTGATGATGATTGTGCTGTCCCTGCAGATCGTCTCGATATAGTGCTCAATCTTACAATACCCGAGGACGAGTCAGAGTCTCCCTTTGCTGAGCTGGATGCTCTGTATCGCCAAATTTTGTCCACCCAGAAAAATTGGAAAGCGCTTTGTTTAATCTTCGGGGCCATACTCTCATTCTATCACTGGAATCATGCCAAATCTGCTGACGGCAGGATTCTCGTAGAGCTTCTCAAGGCCGATATGAAATCCAAAGGTGCTCTCAGAGCTGCTTTATCCGGTGTCCACTCGCTTTTCAAGGGCCCAGCACCTGTTGAATCTGACCTCAGCTTAAGCCATGCTTCTTTTCCTGATTTTTTGCTTGATAGCAGAAGATCAACGAAATTTTGCATTAATGAATCAGATGCATTCAATTACATGGCACAGTGCTGCATAACTATACTCAATCTCACTCAATATCCGAAGCCTGATGCAGATGGCGTTTTTCGCTATTCTTTAAATAATTGGGTAGGGTATTGCCTTGGTGCAAACTGTAGTATGCAACTTTTATCCAAGCTCAAAGGATTGAATGTGTATACATTCATTAACTTCAAGGTGAAGGCAGATCGGATTCTATCTACAAGCCCCTCCATGGATTGTCATACAGTATCATCCATCTTAATCAATTTAAAACAGATCTGGGTTATGTTTCAGGTGAGCATGATCATATTTTCTAGTTAGCCTGTTAATTATTTGGCTCCTCCAATTTAGAAGAAGTATGGAGAGTCTTGCCTGCCAAACTTTAGAGATCTATTCACCAAAGGATTTGGGTTAAAGAAGACCAATACCTACTCTAATCGGAAAATGGTCACAATTCCAATCAAGTTATCGCCGGCATTGTTTGAAGCCGGCGACTATCAATTCAAAGCATGTTTAAGATCCCAACTTTCGCATTGGAATGTATGGGGGGATGTTTGCGGAGCAGAGCCTTTATAATTAGACTATTTGAATAAGATCTGAATCTTTTGATTCATTTATGAATAGGGGATATATAAATTTAGAGATTTCTTCAAGATTTCTTGAAATCTGATAAGATCTTCCTCTGTAGGTAGTAGAACTGCTAATGGAGACCGCAATAGGGCGAATCAAATGTAGTAGTAAGGGTATGTATGAAGTGAATTCAACTGACTTGTTCATTGGGTACTTATTGGCAATACAATTGAAGACACCTGCACAAAAATCCAGTAGATGTGCTCTGTTTCACCAACGCGATTTGGAACCCAGCTTTTCATCGGTGAGCATGCCAGGTACAATCCACCGGCCATTCATTTCGAACGCTTTGACTTCACCTAGAGAATTATGAGCAACGTTCTTGACTGTGAGGTCTTTGCTGGCGTGGCCTTTATAGGGCTCAGCGACGGAAAAGATCCTGCCATTATTTGCATACGCGTGCTGATTGTTTTGTCGAGTTTTCGAGTAATTAACCAGCCAGAAGATTCTGAGAAATTGAAGAGCATTGAATGCTATTGAATGCTCTACTTGTGAATAAAAAAAAACCTTACCTAATACCTCCTTTTTGGTGTCTTCAAATGGCCCGTCTTTGAACGGTTCCAGAATCCAGGTAGTCTAAGTTTCAAAGTCTGAGAAAGAGTGTTATATCGATGGCGGTCTGCGAGTCACCTTGACTTGACTCACCCGGAAAACATCCTTGGCACGAGTAGCGAGCGGAGAGGCATGAGCGATAAGGGCCAACAAGCTGAATAGGCCAACGATATAAAACAAGACTTGGCGCTTCAGAACAACCATGGAATGTAGATGGAATTAAAAGGAGTCCGACCAGCGGTGGAAGGTATACAATCGACGAGAGATTTTTCTCTGACCCGTAGATGAAGCAACAACCAATGTGAATGGGATTATTGAATGAGGCGCCTGCAGAGCGGAATTTGAATTTTCCGGATAGCGGCGCAACTCAGCCCGCCATCATCAACGTGGCTTGTAGAGCTCACCGACGCGCGACATTTTCCTGTGATCTTGAAATGATAAATCAAAACCATTTTCAAAATCTTAAGAGATACCCAGCGCGGAAGCAAAAACCCTAAATGATGCATCAAAGTGTATATGTACAGATAGAAACGCGCATTACCAACACACTGTGACATTGCACAGCAGATAAAGGAATGAAAAAACAATACAAGGGTTTCAGACAACACTACGAGATTTGTACAGCAGTTTCAAGCTGGAAGCAGTGGAAGCAGAGAGTGTGTATGAGTAGCGAGTATGAGTGAGTACAAAGAAGGGGATCATTTAAATGAGAACAAATCAACATGTAGTGAGTAAACACCAGATGAGATATAAAGCAGTGGAGAGAAAAGCCCAACGACAAGTATACAACCATAACAGAGATGCATGAATGAGTCAATAACGAGAGTGATAAAGAAGGAATGCGGCAGTTAACCTGGGTAGAGAAAAACACATATCTGAAAAAGAAAAAGAAAAACGCAGCTGAAAAAAAACCTCTAAGACTCATCTCTCAACATATTCCCAATTGCAAATGGATTCTTCTTAACCCCATCTCTCTCCCTCTCCCTCTCCCTCTCCCTATATCTATCCTCCTTA
This sequence comes from Collybiopsis luxurians FD-317 M1, assembly GCA_000827265.1. Taxonomy (NCBI): domain Eukaryota; kingdom Fungi; phylum Basidiomycota; class Agaricomycetes; order Agaricales; family Omphalotaceae; genus Collybiopsis; species Collybiopsis luxurians. The sequence continues at coordinate 1,175,114 of KN834756.1, read as the reverse complement.
ACCTTCTTTCTCATCCTATCATCCCTCTGCCAATCCTCCCTCTCCCTATACACATCCTTCCTCCACTCCCTTTCCCGATCTCTTTTTCCCTCCTTGAATTGAAGCATTTGTAATCTCCTTGCCAGTTCCAGAATGATCCTTACCCCCGCCCCCATACCCATACCCACAACTGCCTCCATCCCTCTCAGACTGACTACTACTCTTCAACTGGATCACATTCAGATAATAACCCAGGCTTTGTACTTGCAGCTGCACCATTACCATTACTACCCTACCCAGATCCACATAGCACATAACAGAGCAAATTGTATCCGATCCCCAGGACTCCCAAGCGATCCAATACTAACCCCCGGTTGCACTGAGTTATAAGCAGCAGCAACAGGGGCAGAACCGTACCCACTACTACCTATTGTCGCCATTTGCTGCGGCAGAGGAACCAACTGACTTGTCGCCATCTGCACATCACCTCCCCAAATGACCTCCCTATTGGTCCCAGGCATCATAGGCAACAACCTGCACCCACCATACTGCGAGGGCGCTGCCGAGCCCTACTATATCGGAGACACAGGCGGAGATAATGATGATGGGAAGTGAACTGATAGAGATGGCGTTGATTCGACAAGTATACAGGAGGAGTATCTGCACCTATATAATAATAATGATAATATGAAATACATGAAATGAAAGGAAGCAAACATAGTAAGGGGATGGATAAATACTAAATAAGGAACTAAACTATGAGTGACTGTGAACTACCTAAAATGGCCATGATCTGTAGATCCATACCCTTACACATACCCCACAACCACAACATATGGCAGATGATTCAACACAAGTTGCTAGTGCTGGTGCTGCTGATGTTGATGCTGCATCTGCAGGAGCAGAATGGCATATGCATACTGTTGCTGAATCAGCTGCTGTTGGTATTGCTGATGGTGTAGGTGATGATACCCTTGTGGATTACCAGCTGAGTTTCTCCTCCACCCATGCTGTATACCCTGTATAGTCAACCATGTATACATTTGCACCACCCTCACCCCCTACTCCTCCATTTATTGGTATCATCAACTGCAAAGACAATTGCCCCAGCTGACCAGGATCCAACAATGCCAAGCCAAGCATCAGGAAAAATAGCTTGAGCTTGGGGTTAAATTATGACAACCTCCAGAAACCTAAGAAGCATAGGACACTTCAAGTACTTAGGTTACCTAGGTTTCTACAGTCCAACCCCTAAATCCTAGGGTGCCCTAGGTTGTCTCAGGTTGCCCCAGGTTGGCTCAAGTTGGCTCAGGTTACCTGAGGTTACCCCAGGTTGCATAAAGGGTTAATAAGTAAAATAATATATCTTTATATATTACTGTTTGTACTCTATTCTACTGTATATAGCTATTGTACTTGTATAGTAGTAGTAGTAGTAGTAGTATTGAACTTGTACATATTTTATGTATAGTATATATGGTGTACATTTTCATCAGGTATTATACTTTAAAATGTATTACAGTATACTGGTATTAACCTAATATACTCAAGTATAGTAGTTCAGTACAGTAAAGAGCTTATACATATAGGGTGTATATAGTATGGTACAATTCTGATATACTTGTTTCGGCCATATGAAAATTATTTTGATTGTAGACAGCTCACAGAGTTGCATCATGTGACTTATGTCAAATTTCAGTTTCTATGAGTTATCTGCAACTAAGAAGGTGTCCTTGTCATGTATCTGGGACAGATTAAAGCATACTTATATATATTCAATATAATTGTGCCTTATTTGGTAATATTTACAGCATCACTCCTCAGGTATCATTGGGACACCTGAGGTTTGCCCAGAATATTAGCTTTTCCTAGGTTACCTGAGGTTCACTCAGGTTGCACAGGTCACCCAGGTCACCCAGGTTCCTCAGGTTGCTTCAGGTTGCCTCCTAGGTAACCTGAGGCCCAGACTATTTTTTCTGATGAGACAGGAACAGGAGGAACACCCATACCCCCACCCTTAGTTTCAACCACATTTGGGTTTGGAGTTGCATTAGGAAATCCTCCCCCTCCCCCTCCCCTCCACCACTAGACCTTTGCTGATGCTATTGTTAAACCTACACCTGCGCCTGCCCAAATCATAATAATACCCCAGTGGAGCAGGAGGTCCTGGAAGGCAAAGGAAGCCCCATCTGCTGTAAATCGGGGTGTCAAGAAGGAGCACAAGATGCTGCTACCTGCAGATGTATCATAGATATGTTCAGCTTGGAAGTTCACTTGGGTACCTTGTCTATATAATGTTCCTGACTCTTATCCCTTACTCACAATAGCGATAACAAAATCAGAAATTTTTCAGTGATAACGGTCAAGAACAAAAAGGTTATTTCAACTAAAGTTATCAAGGGAAATCATTTTCACGGTGAATAAACCTGTGATAAAAGAGCAAGTGGTATGTTGGATCTTTCTTCAGTGGGCGAATTTTTGAGTACTAATGAGTTGCCTACAGATCGCATATTGCATGTTAGAGCAGTTTGGATCTTGAGTCTGTCCTGGGCAGGTTTCTTTGTAGTTCTCTATTAGTATCTCTGTTAGTCTCGCTACTTGAGATATGAACCTATCTAGATCTATATCCATATATTATTGAGGCTGTGAACTAGAAATAAAGTGTTAGGGCTGAAGCAAAGTCGGACACTCATGCAGAAAGCTTTGTAATCTATGTTTAAGCTGTGCTGAGAAGCACCTTCGATATCTGCCGTCAATGCCTCTATTGTTGTGCAAGAAGGAAGGAACTTCAAAGAAAAGTGGGGAAACTCAGAAGATGGATTATGAGATGCTCTTCTATACAATTGCTAACTCGATAGCAGCAGCAGTGAAAAGCTTAGACAGATAATTTGCTCGGATACAAGTCTTTTTTTTGTTTTTTTGCGGACGGGAGGATTCTTCCACTCTTGTTGTGGGGAGGACTGTAAACTGTGTATGACGTTCCTAGTTCCAGGCCGACTCCAATGGTGTCTTTGCTTTACTATTTATGGCGTGATCAGTCAATTGTAACTGTTTTACTGTTTCACCTGAGTTACTATATGTAGCGTAATCAGGCAATTTAAATTGTTTTCATTGTTTTCATCAGCAAATATGACCTTTGTCCTTTTATGGAATGGTTAATCCGCAGCATATAAAGCTGAAGGCCAGGTTAATTTTCATTCCCCACTTAAAGCTATGAGGGCCGAAAATTTTTTTAACTTACAGATAGGACTTGTTATTTCAGCTGTTCTAGCCCTGGTGCTTATACGTTACGGCTACGGAAGGAGTTCGAGAAGTTCCTCTGAGATAGAAAATGTCCCTGGTCCCAAATCGCCTTCCTGGCTAAAAGGTGTGGTTTACGACTTCCAGTTCATCCTTGTGTAATCCTGACGCACATGTACTCTTACCTCCAATAGGTAACTTTGAGCAAGTGTTCAATCCAGCGGCTTGGGACTTTCATACATCGTTGACTCAACAATGTAGGTATCGAATGAACTTCTGCAGAGTCTACAGGTTACTCCTCAACCTTTTAGATGGAAGCACAGTTCGTCTCCACGGCCCATTTGGGGTGCGGACCGTCTTCCCTTCCTGACTTGAAGGATTGATGCTTATATCGTTGGAGTAGAGCAAGAGCCTTTACACATGCGACCCGAACGCCATGCACTCTGTGCTCGTAAAGGTGCGGTAAGCTCCACTGCACATTGATCCGGATCTAACTTTCTCCGTGCAATTCGGTTACCGCAGGATCAAGATGTATTTGAGGAAAATGATGGTTTCATCAAGTGAGTACTGGCGGCGCGAACGGAATATTCAAGCAATTCAAATCCTAGTAACTGGTTATAGAAGCAATCGAGTTATCTTTGGAAATGGGCTCCTCGGAACTCTAGGTTGATGCATGCAGTTGTTTTGTGAATCATGCTCGGTCCCACTGAATCTTTCCGACAGGACACTATCATCGAAAACAGCGTAGAATTCTCAATCCCGTCTTTTCTACGGCACACCTGCGGGACATGGGTGGGATACTGAATGATTCGCGCCATAGGAAGCTCTAACAAAGCATAACAGCTCCAACGTTCTTTGATGTTGCTCACAAGGTGATACATTCCCGTTAAGTAATCATATGTTTCAAGCTAAACTGGCTGAATCGGAATAGCTCAGAAATGCGCTTAAGGCTCAGTTGGAAGCGAAATCCAAGAGTCAAGAGGTCAGTATTCCTTACCCTCAGCAGGATGCAGTTTGGAATCAAAACCGTTATATAAAGGTCGACATTCTTTCTTGGATGACCCGGACTGCTTTGGAAATAATTGGGCAGGCTGGTATGGGATATTCTTTCGATCCTTTATCGAATACAGCGTCGACTCCCCTGTATCCGAAAATGATAAAAGATCTGCTGTACGTGTTAAGATACTCAGCTTGTTCTAATGTTGCCCACAAAAACTCTTCAGCCCTGCTTTAAGGCGGGTGCAGTTTTTGTATACAAATGTGCTACCGCTAGCTTCGGAAATCGGTTCTCCTAGTTTCCGTCGTTTTGTGGTCAATCTACTGGCGCCGTTCTGGAACAATGTGCGTCATGTTCGAGACATGGTTGATTATATGCACACTGTTGCAAATGGAATATACGAAAGCAAAAAACAGGCATTCGAGAGAGGAGAGGAAGCGGCCGCCCGCCAGCTTGGAAGGGGGAAAGACCTTATTAGTATTCTGAGTGAGTTCAGATTGTTATCGATTAAACTGGCTCTTGATAGTACTTTAGTGGAAGAGAACCTGGATGCCTCGAACGGCGATCGGTTGGAGGAAAGCGAAGTCATCTCCCAAGTATCTCTAATTTTGTTCATTATTAAACCATTTCTCAGAGTAGCTTTTCGCAGATAAAGTGAGTTTATGAATGACCTGAGACCCGCTCAAGTGACAGAATCTAACGTGTATTCCAGTACCTTGATTTTCGCGGCAATGGATACGACTTCGGTGAGTTTCCTGATCACGCAAAGAAATCAACTTTCCAGACCTCCAAGTCCCGTAGAACGCCATGGCACGCATACTGCATCTTCTTTCGAAACATCCCGATGTGCAGGACAAGCTCCGCGATGAGCTTAATGGGGCAAAGATTCAGCGTGGAAAGCAAGACCTCTCCTACGATGACTTGGTGTCTTTGCCATATCTCGACGCAGTTTGCCGAGAAACTCTTCGTTTGCAAGTTGTTTTGATATCCGAATCAATTACTTTCCTGATTATCTTTCTAGACACGCGCCAGTTTCAAGTGTGACAAGAATGTAAGTTTCGAATCAACAAACTCTTCGACCAGTCAATAATCCTGTTTCCAACAGAGCATGTCAAGACGCCATTATACCTCTTTCTACGGCACTTACGGGGCTCAATGGAGAAAGAATTAACGAGATAGCGGTTCCCAAAGGTACAAACATTGTAATATCTATCCTCAACTCGAACAGGAATCCCGAGCTCTGGGGAACAGGGAAGTAATTTAATTTTCGGTCCAAGTAGACAAGACCTTGATGCAGCCTCCTCCAGATGCGGATGAGTGGAAACCAGAACGGTGGCTTTCACCTCTGCCCACCACAGTCACTGATGCACGCATACCGGGAGTTTATTCTCACCTGTAAGGTTCTGTAGTTGCTACCATTCAAGTTGCTTACTCGAGTATTTCATGAAATGGATAGAATGACCTTTATAGGTGGCAGACGATCTTGCATGTATGTACTATGGAACTACGGCGTTGTGATTGACCTTTGTTAACGTCGATTTAGTGGGTTTAAATTTTCCGAAATGGAAATAAGTAAGTCCACGTCCGGTATCAATATTTCTCACTAACCTATGACAACAGAGGTGGTCGTCTCTGTTCTCGTGGAAAGTTTCAAATTCTCTCCTTCTGCCCACGACCCCGAGATTTTCTGGCAAATGAATGGAATTACAGCGCCCGTTGTTGGCAACGACCAGCATCCCCAACTGCCGATTATCATCATCCCAGTGAACTAAAGATAGAAGTTAATTCGATTTAGGTTGGTACTAGGGAGAAAATTGACTAGTACTTATGTGACAATCTCACGACGCACCATCTCAGCGGCGACCAATCGAGCGGTCGTGGAGTGAAAACACCAACTTATGCATCTCAGCGGCGACCAATCGGGCGGTCGTGGAGTGAAAATTCCAACTTATGTAGCACCACTGTGACTGAGAATAAAAATCATTCTCGAAATCCTAAGAGATACACAGCGCAGTAGTAATTTTCAAAAAAACCCCAGACGATGCATCCAAGCATATATGTACAGATGGACGAAAAAATGCATATTACGAACACATTGCACAGCAGAAAAAGAAACGAGAAAAAAAAAAAAACTAAAAACAAAAACCGGAGAAGAAAAAAAAAAGTACAAGGGTTTCAAACAATGTTACGAGATTTGTACAGCAGTGGCGAGTTGGATAGCAGAGAGAGAAGAGAGGGAAGAGTAGTGAGTATGAGAGTGAGTGCGAAAAAGGGGATCGTGTAAATGAGAACGAAATCGACGTGTAGGGAAGACACCGGATGAGACATAAAGCAGCAGAGAGAAAAACCCAAAATGGACAAGTATACAATGAGAACAGAGATGCATGAACGAGTCAATAACGAGAGCGATAAAGAAGAGACGCGGCAGTTAACCCGAGTAGAGAAAAAAACGTATCTGGAAATGAAAAAGAAAGACAAAGTCGAAAGAAAAAAAAACCTCTAAGACTCATCCCTCAACATATTCCCAATCGCAAGCGGATTCTTCTTAACCCCATCTCTCTCCCTATCCCTATCCCTGTCCCTATTCCTATCATCCCCAACCCTCTCCCTCATCCTATCATCCCTCTGCCGATCATCCCTCTCCCTATACACATCCCTCCCCCGCTCCCTCTCCCTCTCCCTTTCCCGATCTCTCTCCCTCCCCGAATTCGAAATATTCGTAATCTCCGACCCAGCTGCAGAACGATCCTTACCCCCACTCGCACCCGCACCACTGCCAGCATCCCTCTCAGACCGACTACTACTCCTCAACTGAATCACATTCGGATAATGACCCGGACTCTCCCCACCTCCACCCGGACTCGTACTCGCAGCCGCACCAGTACCACTACCACCCTGTCCAGACCCACGCAACGGAGCAAGCTGTATCCGATCCCCAGGACTCCCAAGCGATCCAACATTGACCCCCGACTGCACCGAGTTATACGCAGTAGCACCAGGCGCGGAACCATACCCAGCACTACCCGTCGTCGTCATCCCCTGCGGAGGAGGAACATCCCACCCCGACGGACCCGTCGTCGTCGGCGCAGCACCACCCCAAACGACCTCCCCACCGGTCCCAGGCGTCGTAGGCAACGACCCGCCTCCACCGTACCCCGCAACCGCAGCATACGGAGGCGGATACGACACATGCTGCTGGTGCTGATGCTGGTGCTGGTGCTGTTGATGCTGATGCTGATGCTGATGCTGCATCTGCATAGGCGGACCAGCATACGCATAGTGCTGCTGAATCGGCTGTTGTTGGTGTTGCTGATGGTGCGGGTGATGATACCCTCGAGGACTACCAGGCCTCTGAGCTCCTCCCCCACCTACACCTACCCCCGCTGGATACCCAGCATAATCAACCACGTACCCATTCGCACCACCCCCTCCTCCATTCGTCGGCGTCGTCGACTGCGAAGACGACTGACCCGGCTGACCAGGACCCAACAACGCCGGGACAGGAACAGGAGGAACAGGAGTCCCACTCCCAGCATTCGGATTCGGATTCGGATTAGGCGATCCTCCCCCATTCGAACCTTGCTGCTGCTGCTGCTGCTGTTGTTGTTGTTGCTGAACCTGCACCTGCACCTGCCCAGGATCATAATAATACCCCGGCGGAGCAGGAGGTCCCGGCGCAGGCGGAGGAGGTCCCATCTGCTGCGGCGCATACGCCGCATACACCGCCGTCCCCGCTTGATGCCCATGCCCATGGCCATGCTGAGCCTGATGTTGATGTTGAGCCTGATGCTGAGCCTGATGCTGAGGCTGCATCGGCTGAGGCTGTCCATAATACCCATACCCCGACTGATGCTGCTGCGTATACTGCGGCTGCTGATACCCCTGCATCGGCATCTGCCCATACTGCTCCGCACCAGAGAACCCCCCTCCGCCAACACCCACACCGACACTCACACCCTGAACCCCACCAACACCCACCCCAACACCACCAACCCCAACCCCACCCATCGTCATCGCCTGTTGAACTTGCACACCCCACGCATTCCCCGGGGTCCCAGGAGGACCCGGCACAGGCGGTGGAGGTGGAGGGTACGCCGCGTACCCCTGCTGCGGAGCTGCTACCATCGCATACGGTCCCGCATGTGGATGCGGGGGTGGTGGTGGCGGGGGCGGACCCCCATACGCATACTGTGGCGGCGGGATCGGGGGCTGATGATACGCACTATACGTCGGTCCCGGATGCGAATGCGAATGGTGGTGTAACGGAGGTGGGTGCGGAGGTGGAGGGTGCCCGTGAGTCTGTTGGACTTGGTACTGAGGGGGAATCGAGATCATCGCGGGAGGTTGTTGGACACTTCCGTAGCCGGGATGAGGAGGGAGGGGACTTGGACCTGGAGGTGGAGGTGGTTGTTGGTCGTATGGGACAAGTTGGTGTGGGTATCCAGCTGCTGCTGTAGCAGCATTGGTATTGTTAGATGTAGGCGTATCCGAACTCGCCGAAATGTCCATCGCAGACGGAGGAGACGATGCCCCAGCAGAATTACCAGTATTTGTCGCCGAGACCGCTGCGGAGTTCGACGTCGAACTGCTATTATTACTACTACTCCCACTCCCGGATGACCCCGTTCCCGTTCCCGTCCCTGAACCTGCTCCCGAACCCGAACCAGGCCCAGGCTCATACGTCGCACCAGGCGGAGGCGGGATCTTAATCATCCCCGTCCCCGTACTCCCATTCCCATTCCCATTCATAGGCGTAGGAGTCGCATTCCCACTCCTCCCCCCACCAACAACAGCCGAAACACCCAACGCCCCCACCGGCGCCCCAGGCGCAATCACCGCCCCCGGCGGAGGCGGTATCCTCACCCCCGGGGGTAACCCCCCAATCGACTGTCCGCCCAGTGAAGGATCCATTATCGGCGCGGGGACTCCGGAGCCTCCTACGATCGTCACTTTACTCGAGTTCGTATTCGAGTTCGTATTCGGGTTGGCTGAGGGAGGGTGGGACGGAGCAGAGGATGATGATGTAGACGAAGGTCCTGAAGAGGAAGAAGAGGAAGAAGAGGTACTATTAATAGGCGGTTGAGGAGCCGGAGCCCAAGGCGCAGGCGCGATCGGCTGATGATACGTCGTCGTCCCCACGTTCGTCGAGTTCGTATTCGTATTCGCATTCGTCGTCCCCGACCCCGTCGACTGACCCGTCCCCGCATGATAACTATCCGTCCTCGCCCTCTTCGTTTCTCTCCTTCCCGATCCCGCTCCCGATCCCGACGAAGAACCCGAATGATGATTCGACAAAGACCCTTTCGATCCCAACTTCGGCGTCCCGACATCAGAAGACTCCCTCCTCCTCCCCTCCCGATCCTTCTCCGAATCACCAGCAACACTATCCCGCCTCGTAAGCCCCCCAGAAGCACCAGTACCCCGTCGATGAGGCACCCTCCGCGTAGATCTCGACCCCGTCGATGAAGACAACGACGACGTCGACGCCGACAGTTCCTTCTCCTTCTCACCCCCCTCATCAGGATTTGCAGTCCCATCATCTCCCACTCCGCCATCGAGATCAACATCCATCTCACCCTCCTCATCACTCCCAACCCTCGTAACACTCGCACTCCGACTCCGACTCCCACCCCTCCCCAAACCCGGACTAGGACTCCTCATCTCCCTATCCCTATCCCTCCCCATCCCCAAATCCTTACTTTCATCAACATCAACCCCACCAGACTCAACCCCCCACCCAGGCTGCGCCTCAGGCGGTAAAGGCTGCAACGGCCCACTCGCGGGTACACTCCCCGGAGGCGGAGCGAGGGGATGATACTGCTGTGGCTGGTGTTGCTGGTGCTGGTGCTGATGGTGATGATGATACGGAGTAGGAAACGACGCATACGTATGCTGTCCCTGCCCCTGTCCCTGCCCCTGCCCCTGCCCCTGTCCTTGTCCTTGCTGATGTTGTCCCTGCTGCTGCAAATGTTGTTGAGACTGCCCATACCCAGGCGTCCCCGACAAACCCCCACCCCCACCCCCATTCGACCCACTCTGCGCACTAAACACCCCATTACTAGCACTATTCGGATTCCCCGAGTTGGCATCGGTGAGAGGATGAGGATCTAACAAGGCAACGGGGCGCTTCCGAACGCGGATGTCTTTGCGGATGCGGATTTTGATGCCTTGGTCGGCGAGGGAGCAGGATAGGGGGGTTGATTCTGCGTTCAGACAAACAGAGAGAGAGAGAGATTAGATTCGAATAGAATACGATAAAGGAAACGGGAAACGGGAAACGAGACTAACCTTCCATCCCTGGAAACTTTTTCGCTGTATAGACATAAAACGGAGCGGAGAATATGGATTTACAATGTCGGACGTTGTTACTGGGGGAAAAAATCCACGCGTTAAATGAATAAAGGAAATTGGAAAGAATAGAGTAAACTCACCCTACGACCTCGTACAAACTCAACTTGAGCCTATAACTCCCTTCTGTCCTGACGCTAAGATCAGGAAACACAAAAAACCCAGCATCTTCATTATTATGATGGGGGTCCTTGAGATGATAAAGCGAAGAGACAACAGAGCCAGTCGTACACCTCGTTCGACCGTCCTACCAAAGGACTCATTAGAAACAACACTGCAGTATACTCCGCCGTTCCATTACCTTCAACCAATGCAACTCCGCATCATCATCCGGTTTCGCAAGACACGCAAACATAAAATAATACGGATTCTGCAAATACGACTGCGCGTAGGATCCTACTGTGCTCGCAGTAGCGGTAGAGGGTGTGGGGGTAGCCGAATTGCCGTCGCGGTCCACGTTCATGGTACTCCCCCCGCTACCGGCGCCGCCGCTGCTGGCTGTCCCATCCGTGGCAGGTGTATCGCGGGAATCTCGAGCGCTGGGAGTGGGAGAGCCGGCCATGGTCGTCGTCGTGGAGGGACTGGTGGGGGAATTGGGTCTTTGGATGGTACGACCCATGGAGTTGGTTCGTTGGAGTGGGTCTACCACGCGGAGTTGGACGATCGGGGGAGGGTCGATGGGTCTGCGGTCGGCTACGTGGTAGGGATGTGAGATGGTTTGGTGTGAGGTGTAAGGATACCCTTGAGGCGTACCTTTCCCGCCGACCCCACACATCCTAGCCTGCTTGGGTTCTTGTCGGACGATGAGCTCATATTCTCTACCATCAAATGGAAAATAAGCAAAGGCATCCATTGCATCGAGTCAAAGAGTGAAAGCGAAAAAAAAGTCGTCAAGCAAAAAGCAGCGAAATTGAAAGACAGTAACTGGACTGGGAGTCGCCATGACCCGAGGACAAGGACCTGGATATGGTATTCCCAGCAGTAACAGCAAGAAATAAAAAGGAAAAAAAACTCACAATCTATCCCGATAACTGTCAAATGGATACGGTACAGGCGGTGGATTGGCAATAACGCCAACTCCAGACGAGCTCATTCCACGATTTACCCTGTTTACTAACAATCCCTTCTTCTTTTTAAAAAAATTAAAAAAACACAATACGAGTAACAGAAATCAGACAAGTGCTCGTGGAAGTGAAAAGAGACCCCGGTGCGTGTAAACACCTGCCAATCTTTTCTCACTTGACGTGCCGAGTCGGCCATCAATCCTACCCTTGTTTCGGTTTTTGGTACCAACTTTCTTTTCGCATACCCACCCCCATTCACTGCTACGGCTCAAAGTAATTCCCTACCCAACAACTTGGGTCCTACCTCCCACCGTTCGTCGGGTACCAGCTTCCCGGTAACGCCAACCACCGAATCATGTCGCGGGAGAGACAGACATCCATCTGCGTAACGATATCATGATTTATTGTCTTATTTCTCGTATACATACCAACCTCCCCCTTCATTTTACTTTATACACCAGGGACCGTTCATCTCGGAAATTGAGTTATGCACGTATCCATGTCTAATCGATAAAATACCCATATACCCATCTGTACCTCTCTTCCGCTCAACTTCCGCTCCCTTTCGGAATCCGACCTACGAAAGTACTTCGCCTTTCCTTTCCAGGCTTTCTCTCAAAAACCAAAACCCACTTCCAACTCCGCCTTTGTCGATCTTCTATGAAGATCTCACTTGGTCCCCGCATTTCAACTCCAATCAACACGCGCACCCGAATTCCAATCAAGACCCAGGCCTTTCCGTCCAACTCGAATTCTCCCCTCCCACCCCCCAATATATACCACTACAAACCCCGTACCGCACTCACGCCCAACACCCATTTAGTCAATTCCACCCCAGATTCCACGCTAACACCTTCCTCATCCAGTAACTCATTCATCTCATCCCATGGCCACCCTCATCTTCGCCCATACCCTATACTGAATACATACAGCTATATACAGCTCTTTCTGTATTCTTATGAGGTTACTATATATAGAGTGGAGTATATATAAATCTAGTAATCTAAATCTGTACACTTACTTTTCGACCATATGACTAGCGGAATGAGCTCGGAATGAGTTTGGAAAGAAGGTTCCAAACTTTAACACCTTTTTCAATAGGCGCTAAGCGCCAAGTTACGCAGACTGACATTTTCACATGGCCATGGCCATGGCGTTCTTCTCTGTAGTACGAGTATACCGGAGTACCTATCAAGTACAACTATAGCTACGCATCGGTACAGCAAGTCCAAATAGCCGCGGTTCCGGTACTAGTACTAGTACCTTCGAGCAATCGCAATCGTAATCGCAATCGCAACCTCACACCAACCTGGAATCTTTGAACATTAACGCGCCAATCACAGTAAGTACATAGAATACAACACTTATCTTATTATCAATTACTCGAATCAGAATCAGAAATCAACCCACAAACATCAAGCAATTCCCCTCCACATACCGTCCGTAACATACCATACCACACCATACCATACCGCACTTCAAACTCCAAGCCACACATTACACAGCTATACACCTACCGTACACTCGTATACTCTATACGTATCGCAGTACCTACGTACGTGGATCTCTAAGACCCGGCACCAAAAAACAACCGAAGGCTAAGCGTTAAGCGCTAAAGTCCTGCGTCCTGAATCTTGATTCTGAATCTCAACACCAAGTAACCAACCTTCCTTCCTTCATTCCGCCAATCAAGTACCCGCCAGTCAACTCGAAGTACCCGTCCGTCGTACCAAAGGTTAACATACTACTTACTGAGTACCCGTACCCGTACCTATCATACATAAGGGTACCTTAGTATCATATCATACTAGCCGTACCCAACCAACCTAACGGTGATTGTCGCTGATCAGCTCACACTTACGAATAGTACTCACTTACTCAGAGTAAGTATCCTACATCACGATACGACACAACACCAATGATCTGGAGCTCAAAGTCCCCCCTCTAGCCGGTTAAACTTACACCACCACCGAACGAACGAACGAACTTCAAAGTTCACCATCCCACTCAGGCTGTAAGTAAGCCACTCGCGCCTAGTAAGTCTTCGTCTCCTACCCACTCATACCAAGATACCCACCACTGAATCTCAACTCAGACTCGGCAGTCAAAGCGTTCCACTCCGAATCACTACTACTATACAACTATAAAGTACTCCAATTTAATTTCCAACAAAGTACTTACCTAGTACCTGAACCTCTTATCCGCGCCTTATCAAACAAGGGTAAGTACACAATACGATGACCTTTGGAAAGGGCCGCCTCCGCCTCCGTCCGTCGTCCGTATAATGATCGTTCTTTGCGCTACGTACATACCTTGATTCCTGGAACGTCTCTATATAATGTTTATAGTAGAAATGGGGATAACGGCTTGCTGTCGTATATATCATGATGTAGGTGCTATATATGATGTGCTCCAAAAGCAGGGACAACTATTCTTCTTTTCGTGAGTCGCGTCGGGTTGCGTCCAGAGTAACACTAAAAGCAATTTGAAACAAAACACACGCACCACGCACACTGGAAAAGACAAAAAAAGCAACAACAGTAACGACGACGACGACGACTACACTACAAGCACACATGCTACACATACAGAATCAATCATAACTCCAATCCACCAGTCCGAGTCTGAGTACGTGCCATCTTGCCACCCACATCTCGGCACGCTGCGCGTCCAGCTTGTCAGGTTTAAATACAGAATACACGAAGTATTGTCCTTCTTAGCTCAGTTGGTAGAGCGCGTCACTAGTATATTTGGTCGGATATGTAATCATGACGAGGTCAGTCGTTCGAGTCGGCTAGAAGGAATGTACATTCTTCTCAAATTTCTTTTTCCTTTTTCCTTTTTTTTTCTCATATACGTACGGTAGCCCATCGTTACATATGTTCAAATGTCCTCGATCCAGCCTTTGGACCTTCAGAAAAAAAAAAAAACAAAAAAAAACAACCTCTTATCAATCATGTAAGTAAAAAAAAAAAATAATAGTATGTAAAAGAAATCCGGGACCACTAATCTCAAAAAAGTCGATGGAATACAATTATCTGTGACTCGAGACTGTACAGAATTGTCACTTTGCCGTCTATTAACATTTGAATCCAGGGTTACAATTATAAAGGCCCTGCTCCGCAAATGTCTCCCCATATATTCCAACCCAAAATTCGGGACCTCAAAGATTTCCTTAATAATTCGGATTTGAGTGCCACTGAGAACGTATATGCAAACTCACCCTTTTCAAACAGCGTACTCGATATGTTCAAGGAATAGCCGACGATATTGTACCACCGTTTATAGTAAAGTTGTGTGATTGACTGAACATGCGAAGCAGGCCTTTGCAATCCATGAGTGCTGCATGGTACTACTAAGGTCTGTAAATTTAAGGTCCAGTGGCCACGTTCAAGGATCTCTCGTCTCTTGAGCCTGAGCTCAAGTTAAGCCTGCAGACGGACTGAATGCTCGAATCAATAGGCCTGTACAATCACGGAATACTATCCGTAACAGTACTCAGGCGAAGTTCTGCGGGGAATAACATTATTCACTTCTAGACTGCGGTGTTCAAAGGAAAAGAATTTATCACTGCATTTCTTCTTTGAGTATGGGCTGACATCTATGCTGTGTTACTGCTTTATGAGGCACCACGAGTTCCTAACTGCTCCTGGCGCTTCAGCCGGTTGGTTTATCAACCTCTTTCACCACGTTAAGGGATGTGACTCACATCGTGAGTGATGCTGTGGCTGGGAAATCATTCATCATTACTCCACAACTACGCCTCACACCCGTCAACTAACGGAAAATCCCTCCCATGAACATCAAGCAGGTCTATATTGACGATCTGAAACACGTAGAGTACACCAACGATTAAACAATTTAGTCACAGTTTGGGTCAATTTTTCGGCGCTTAACACCGCTCCAGCGTCTAAAATCCTATAGAGGAAACAGCCAGGCATGTTTAAGGCTACGCTTAGTCCGTCCTATCCTGTACGTGCTGTTGACAATGTCGAAGTTATCATTATTTGTTCAACAAGTTCTCCCACCAGTTATGGAAAGCTGCAATTTTAAACCTTCCGTCTCTAAGGACTGTCTAGTCTGGGGCCATTAGCATAAAGCGTCACCCCCGGTATAACGCTGTGTGATGCTGCTTGCATAGCGTCCCCTGAGAATTTGTCCTAAAAATCCAGAATTCATGGTCTCCAACAACCAGAATGAAAAGGCCCCCCCTGTGCGAAAAAGAAAGCACAACTTGAATCCAAATCAACCGTCTAGACTTGACACTATTGTTGTTATCAGGTCAGCAATTTCACGTCTGCGTAGCATTTTCTAGGTCTCCTCACTTCAATTCTTTCCTTCGCGATTCTTCCCGCACAACAATGGTGGCCTCGAGACAAGGGTCTCTTAGCATAAGTATTTACAACATTTTCTGCACGAGTGTCCGATTTCGCTGCAGCCCTTATTTCTAGTTCGCGATGATAGATCGATACGTAGTCGAGTATATTCGTATCTAAAGTATTGAGACTAACAGGAATACTAATAGCTAACTCCAAAGAAATTTGCCCAGGGCAGACTCAAGACCCAAACTGCTCTGACCGGCAATATGCGATCTATAAGCGATTCATAGTACTCGAAATTTCTCAAAATTTTGCCCGCTGAAGAGAAATTCAACATACCACTTGATCTTTCGTCACAGGTTTGGTCACCGTGAAAACATTTTCCCCTCCGTAATCGATAACTTTAGCTGAAATAACCTTTTTGTTCTTGACCGTTACCAAAACATTTCCGATTTTGTTGTCGCTGTTGAGGTGAGGAATGTAAATTGACAAGGCATCAAGCGACGTTCAAAAGCCAAGCATACCTATGATACATCTGCAGGGCCACAGCATCTTGCGCTACCTCTTGACACACCAGTTTATGCGTCATCTTCTTCATTTCCGCCTGCTCCGCCGGGGAAGCCTTTTCGTACTTGTCGTTTTCATCTAGCATCTCCCCAGGCTGCTTAATCATAACCAGCACCGGTACTTCGTAGCCTTGACGGACTTTTGGATCCTTCAAAGTGCCAGCTGCGACGAGCTGACGTTTTTTGCTGAGCGCCTTTGCTTCACCGAGAGCGGCCGAGGACACAGCACGTAGGACTTTGACTACGAGGCCGTGTCCGG
Organism: Collybiopsis luxurians FD-317 M1; assembly: GCA_000827265.1. Taxonomy (NCBI): domain Eukaryota; kingdom Fungi; phylum Basidiomycota; class Agaricomycetes; order Agaricales; family Omphalotaceae; genus Collybiopsis; species Collybiopsis luxurians. The sequence goes on along the minus strand of KN834756.1, from coordinate 1,158,342 downwards.
CGTGGCCATTGAACGTCCCAGACACGGAGTAAATCCCGAGGTTGTTAGAGCCCGCTTCACTAATCTTTTCGCCCATCTTGAGCGACGTCAATTTAGGCGCTACAAAGAATACATGAAGAGAGTGAGTAAAAGTCATGCGACGGCTGTATGAGTTCAGAACTGACCGAAAACAGCCGTCTCCTGATCGGAAAAACTCTGTTTCTCGAATGCAGGTCCAAGCCAATCAGGCTATGTTCGAGAAAAATCTTGATCAGTTTCAATTTCATTGAGATCGTATTTGTACTTACCCCAGCACAACTTTGAAGAGCACGAGGAGCTGCATGGACCGTGACGGCGGCAAGGCCAGCAATATAGAATAGTACTGTTGATTTTAAAGCGACCATAGCTTCAGTATAGTGGAAAGATTGGCAGAGACGTTATAAGAACAGAGATAGACTTTATGAATCCGACCGGCGGAGGAGAGTTGAAGTTTTTTTTTGCTGACCAGCAGACGGGAGGAGGAATGGTATCGAGTTCGTATGGTAAATGCCATCCTAAATATGAGTCCCAGTAGTGGCCAGTCCCCCGTTCGACTGCCGCCGATACATGTCTCTCGAACTCTCGTTTCTGTAGCGGAAGCCCAAGAGTAGTGCCTTTCTTGGCCATTACGACCTTGCGAGGATTGCTCAATAATTTGGCTGAACTCGGGCCATGAATGGCCAAAAATGCTCAACGGAAAAAGAGAGCATGCTATGTCTGTGCCAGCAGGTCCTCGTCATCCACGTACCCGCCTTCCTTGTTTCTTCCTCGGATGTCTGTACTACAGGGTATAGTTGTTAACAGCTTCCACTATGTATCTTCTCATACTTGAGGTTGAAGAGGGTATATGCGCGACTCATTGTGCACGTAAAAGAACTTGAAGGACGGAACTATGCGCCAAGAAAATGAAAGCGAGTTTGCCCGAGTTGGAGACTCGATGGGTTAGGATCCAGGCAGGCTACCGGAAAAAGTATTCCAAATAACATTGATAGCTTACGCTACTGTCCGATTTATAACTTAGGTCCGAGCCCAAAAGTTAATATATATATTATCTGAACTACAGTACGCAAGCACGGACGTAGAATCACATTCTTGGACTCGAAAATTATTAAAACCTACGTTATGAGTGTATGCATGAAACATCTGTTCATAAAAGGCATCTCTGGGCAGTTTACCTAGTAAATCAAACAGGAACTTATCCGAGCTGGGGGGCAGGGTTAGAATCCGGGCAGGCTGCAAAATTCAAATGAAACGTCTCGAAGGACCTCGCCTATGACTGGAAATTTCAAACTTAGTCATTGAAATGGGGTATGAACGTATGTGAACTTTAACAACATTCGAGCTTCATAGTGCATACCTAATATCGCAAATTAGTAAGTAAAGAACGTAGGACCGCGTTTTCTGAGCCGAAAAAAAAGATCCCACGTGATCGTGAATGATCGATCAATGACTTGGCACCGTAGGGCGTAGCGTCGAGCTCGTAAATGAATCTTCCTTGCGCTGCAGTGCTCGATCTGGCTCTGGTTTAATGGAATTTCCACTGGCTTTCAGTATCAGTGGGTCTCAGTCGACCAAATGGATATTTGTGAATACAGGAACGACGGGCACATGCCACACAACTCAATACGGTGTTTCGCCCTGCCGCCAACCCGGGGGAGCGGAACCCAACGGAAGGCGGGGAGTGGGAATAATAACATATGTTCACTACCCAAACCTGAACGTTTGAACTATTTCCTCGACCTCATTCATTATTCCATTTTGAACTTTTTCTTAAAACCAGTCAATTAAAACCTCAGAAATTTAATATTTTGCTCTCCTTTTCCCTGGTTTTGACGCAGACTCAATGCGGAATCTCTTGAATTTGAGGATTAGCCGCGTATCCGTTGGCAAATATTGAAAATTTGTTCAAGCGCAGCAGCACGTTGCACATGTACATATATTTCACAGTTCAGCTTGCTATAGAACTCTCGGTACAATTCTATCTCGGGGCTGATAATAAGCCAAGCTATAAATATATACATCTCGAAAACTTACGCCTAATTTTCCCCCTTATTCTGCGATTACGAAACGACACGCAAATGGTAAAGCGAAAGCCCTCTTCAACACCACTTACTCCTTTCGAAATCAACCGGGGCGGACAGACTTTCCTAATCCGAGAAGCTCGCTACGATTCAAAAGAACTCGAAAACATCGCTTGGGTTGCAGCGGAGGCGTTCTTGGATGATGTGATGATGAATTATTTTGGAGGGTGTACGGAGGCGAGTAGATTGGTGGTATCTGGTGCGATATACTGATACTCGGAGCTTTTAGGTTCCGGCTTCTATTTCAACCACGGCAGGGGTTCAACTATATCAATTCTACTACTTTCTCTTCAAAGCTTCGATGCTTTCTAGAGGGAGAACTATCGTCGCTGAAGCACTACAATCTGAATCCACATCTTCTTCTGGTAATAAGCAACTTGGAGGTAATATCGCAGCAGCGGCGATCTGGTACAGGCCTCGAGAAAGACTACGGACCCTGCCTTCAATACGTGCCGGAGCTCATAGGGTACTACTGAACTGGGGACTAAGAGCATGGAAAGTGCGTAGGAGTTATCCAAGTCCCTCTAAATTAATTCCCGTAGTCAATTACCATATCGTTCAAAGTCGTTGCTCACTACCCATTTACATTAGCGTACAGATAAATTTGGTGAAACATCGCACACAGCCTATGATACAGCGTTAAAGCAACGGCGTCTTGAGTTCAAAGACGTGTGGTATCTGCAATGTTTATTTACAACCAAACGGTTCGAAGGACGTGGTAAATATCAAAATACTGCATATTCACTGCGTAGCGTTGCTTACTCTTTCTTTGAGGGTTGATGTCTGCTCTGGTCCGGGAGGGATTCAACTATGCAGTTCAGGGCTCCCCTTCAGGAGCCGTGCCTCCGTTTGTTCTTGAATCAACTGCAGAAAGGTCAAGAGCTCGGTATCTACATCTGGGTTTCGAGGTGATTGTGATATTGAGACTTCTTTCGTTCGAATATCCAACTTACTAGTTGTTTCCGTCGAATAGATCATAGAGCCGTGGTGCTCGATTGGTGCCGGTAAAGTCGATTCAAGAGGCTGTGGTCCCGTAACAAACAAGAAGCAGTTGCAGAAGAATAATGCGAAGGATCTGGCAGGAATCAGGTATACTTGCATGGTTAATGTGAGTCTGCAGCGTGCAGATGATAGCTGATTCATTACTGAATTTTTTGCATTTTGCATTTTCTTGTACATAGTGGGACTGCAGTAAAACTTTGGAGAGGTAGTCTTCACCTTGCTAGACAAGTGACACTTGAACCTGGAGCCTCAAGCTTGAGCTTGCTCCAAAGCGTTGTGGTCCTGCACCTTATGAGTGCAAAATGTACAACACTCGATAACCCTGTAACGAATTCGAACCAATGTTATGCATATTCATACATCAACCAAGAATGTATCGCACCTTACTGACCGCGGGCGCACTACTATCAAAAAATCCGTGGCCTATCTCAATACGTAAGATACTCATCCACCTCAGGATGCCCAAGCCTCGAAATTAGGCCTTCGCTCATCATCCCAGGGAGACCGAACACAATACCATATCCAAAATGGATAAAGGGGTGCATGATGAGTTCCAAGAAGCAACATTCATTATTCAGATGTCGTTGTAGATATATGGATGTCCATATGTTCATTGTACAGATGAATATCAATCGATTACATATTCACAAGCTGCGCTTAGCATTCTGAGAGTTAGTTATTTCTTAACCAAGCACCACTAGTCTTCGAATCTTGGCGAAGAACCAAACGGCCAGACTCATCGGACCAAAGATGAGCATCGGTACGAAGGATAAAGTGATATGACCTAGTTAAATTCTTTTAGTTTCAATATAAACAACACGCAAGAACCTCGTACCAAAAAAAAAATTTCGCCTTGCAACCGTGTCCCACAATTCCTCAGTGAGCACTTCCACGGCTCCGTCCCATGCCCACGGTCCTCGAAGTCTAAACTTTGTATTGAAATTTGCTCCTAAAGCCCAGACCAGCGGAAGACGCCACCAGGTATGGGGCTGCTTCCAAGCTATCTGCATAACTTCAGTGAACGACGGCGCCGAATCCATATCTAGCGCCAACTGATATGTGTAGCTCTCGTGATCCACACCATACGTTATTCTGGCATGCTTTGAGTTGATTAACCGATAATGAGGCTCGTCTTCTGGTCGTAGCTCACGAGGAATGTGTTCTGGAGTGAGAAGAGCAAGTACCCAGAGCTGAGCTTGCATCTCTGATAGTGGAGGAATAGCCCCCGGTGACGGACGGATAAATCCAAAGAACCCGACACTCGGATCGTCCTTCTTCCAAATCCCCCTGACATTCGCATCAGACGCTACAGGGTACGAGCCGTGTACGTTGGATTTGAGGAAGGGAAACTCTTGTTTGTATCCAGTACAATAGATCAATACATCCGGTTTCACCTTCTTCTCTCTCATCCTCTGATACTCGGCCCTGCCGTTGTCGATAAAATGTACGACTCCATTTTCGTCAATTCGTTCTGGCCATGGAGCAAGATCTACGTATTTGCCCTTAGTGTCAACGCGGTTTGGCAAGGCGAAGAAGAAATTCCGGATCTTTTGTCCAATCGTGAACGGTTCTCTGGGGCGCCAGGGTTCACTGATATAGGGAGCGATTCGGGCTCCGGATTTATTGAGAAAGACTGTAATTCAAAATATCAATCATGAATCAAGCCAGCGCAACTATTGCGTAACATTAGACTCACTCTGGTAAACATAATATCGTTCATCTGAAATCTTTCCAATCCACTGATCCATTCCCGCTGGTGTGCCATATACCATCCGAAGAGTAGCCTTTACATACCAATCATAATATATCCATAGAGCCATAGAATTTCGAAGCAGAGGATGTACGTAGGCAGTATCAAATAAACTGGCCCTACTCACATCCACCGGAATTTCAGGTCGATCTCGTTCAGGCTTGCCAAATATACTTGGTAGTACATATGGATGTGGGTTCCTCTTTAAAACGTACCCCAGTTGATTCAGCTCAGCTTAATCACTATCAACTTTTCAAACCACACATACCTTTGGCGCCAAATGAAACCCATCCCTGTGACACATAACTACACTCTTGGTAGTCGGCTGCGTAATGGCCATATACGCCATGTCTGCGCTAGTCTCACCGCTTCCCAGAATCATAATAGTATTTCCCTCCCCAAATTGCTGCTTCACCTTAAACTCTGAGGAGTGAAAAACCTTCGGAACATGCTCTACACCCTTGATCGACGGAATATTAGGCACAGTGTGCAACCCCGAACACACCGCGACGGCATCACATTCCCAGGTCTGTGGACCCTCCGGGGTTGTATAAGTAATCAAATGCCCAGCTCCCTTGTGTCGAGTAACAGAGACAACAGGAGTGGAAAGCTTGATGTATGGCCACAATTTGAAATAGTCGCAATAGTCATTAAGATATTGAATGTAACGCTCCACGCTGAAAAAATCGTTGTCTTCGGGGAACGGCCGAAAGTCAGAAAACGTCGTTAGTTGTTTCGATGACACGAGCTGGTAGGATATAGACAGTGAGTACCAGATTTCTACACTGGGAGCTAATACCTACTTCTGCGTCTTCATACACTCTCACACGGAACGCTCCGCCAACGCCAGTTTCACGCTCGAAAAGAGTTGCTTCCACAGGAGGTTTTCCGAGAACCCTATGAGCGTGTACGAGGTACTTTAGAGTGACAAGACCACTCGGACCTCCACCAATAATGGCGATACGCATTTTAGTCAAGTTCGGGGATGTAGGATAGGTTAAGAGGGTGCACTGCCAAGCTTCACAGTTATGGATTGGAGTTTAAGTAAAGATCTAGGCCTGATGGCCGAAAATGATGTGGGCAGTTCATGCTGCCAAATTCTTCGATAGGTCATTGTAATTCCATGGGGTGTACGGCCATTGTGGACAGCTGGCTACTCTTTCTCCTTTCCCAATTAAGTCTAGGCATATCATGTTTGATGCGGGGCTACCTTTATCCGAGATTCGGATCCTGACTAGATCAATACGCTGTTTTTCTCAAGAAAACCAGGTTGGAAATTTGTCGAGACGCCAGCAACGAGTGGTTGGTTAAGTTACACATATTGATCTGTGAAGCCACCCACCCCAAGCTTAGGGCTGCTCGCCGTCCCCGACTCTGACCGAAGGGAAGGGAGGGCTTTGTATGCAGCGATCGGTCACGATCTCCCCAAATCTGGCCCCAATAGGCAGGAGTTTCTCACAATACATTGATGAGATTCGAATCGAGGTCGCGTGATAAACCTCCTTTCTTAACTAATACAGTTGACACTTCAGCGCTTAACCTGAATTTCATTGACAAAATTTTGTCAATGGCCTCTTCACGTAATGAGCCATCTGATATACTTTTACTGGCATTCTCATATATCATGTACAGTAGAGTTTAAAACTTCTATCTTTTGGCTCGATAGCGATGGGGGTAGCAAGAAGAAAAATAATTAATTAAATCCAAAAAAGGAAAGAGGGAAAAGAGAAGAGAATAGAGCAAGCCCGTTGTTCACTGTCTCCTCTCTATCTCTCTTTTCCGGATGCTACTCAGTGCGAGATGCTTGGAAGATTTGAATTGGGTACTATTCTCACAGGAGGCAGCCGCCCAAGAGGAGCCAGAGATTCAGATCTTGGATGCAATTCTCACGGGACCCCCTCCCCCCATTTAAGGAAGGAGTCCAGATCAGCACCATTGGTAAGTCTATTGTACCAGGGCCCAAACAGGCTCTTGTAGTGATTCTGATGTGTAGTACAATTCGCCATTAAGGTAGATTAGATTACAGCTCGTGTTTGCGAGCAATTGTTACTGTATTTTCTATCTAATACTCCCAGGATCTCAAGTGAAGCAAACTTCAATGTTATTGGATATTGCCTGTTGCATAATCATCTGGAGGTCCCCAATTTTTTTCGCACCTGTTTATTTGTATTTGAAATGCCAATCAATTGGGCCGGTGGGCCTAAATCATGCCCGAACGAACTTGATCAACTCAGCTGATAAACATGGTACACAGTCTAAGCCATGATCTCCCGAAGCGCATTGTTTATTGGAGGCATGAAGAAGGATGTCAAACCAAAGAAATTGCAAAGCTAGCCAGCTGCTGCGAATTAACAGTCTATATAAGAAAGGCAGTCGCAGAAGGCAACGTCAAACACCTCGGTCCGAAGTGTCTGAAGGCAGGCACAAATACAAATAAACAGGCGCGAAAAAATCGAGGACCTCCAGATGATTATGCAACAGGCAATAGTCTCTACCTAAAATTTAACTTTCCATTTCACTATGTTGCAGGCTGCCGTGACTGTTCAGTGCAACAGGATGGGCAGCTAGGCAGCAACAACATTGTCCTCAGCTACTACTCAGCTGGTTGCCCTCACAGAACCTTCTATCAATATGAGACACATTATGTGAGCTTTGGTAGGTGACAAAATATCAGCTGATTGTAAACTACACTCAAATAAGGTGTGACCTGCAGTGGTTCCAGTGTGACAGCCAGTGTTACTGTATGACATTAAGTTGGCAACCCTTGGCAGCAGGGTTGCCAAATAGAATTATCCAGATAGTAGAGTCTGAGGGGAGCTGCAAAGCTGAGCAGATGCTCAGCAGAGCTAGGATGCAGAGTGACTCCATTCACATGCCCAACCAACCCTAAGCCACTGGTGGCAGTCCATGAGCAAAAAAACAAAGCTCTATGGAACAAGGGCTGGACCACTAAGGTATAAGATACAGCAATACAAAATATCTGGACTATTAAGTGGTTATACATTGTATGGATTGGGATGGATTCTGAAGACCAAAGGTGTAACCAAAACTGTGATGAGTCGGGGATTGCCGCCCCGGCGGCGCTAAGGATTACCGTATATACGGCTTTGACGGGTACGGTTATACGGTACCCGTGCCTGTACCGTCATGATTCCAAGCTCCTAAAACCGTATACCGTATATGGGACGGGGAGGTACCGTACTGATCCGTATATAGACGGCCGTATACGGCCGTATTACGGGTCAACTAATTTTGCTCACTATATTACCGTAAGCACCCAAGATGTACCGTTGAGCAAGCTTTTAATTTTCAAGACCCTTCAATCCCCAATCTGACTATTGTGGTTCAGTGTACATTGCGCGGCAACAAGCCTGCATACTGCTGATGTAAGCTTCATGTTCATTGGGATCATATCTCTTGTGGCATGCTGGACTTGTCAAAGTCCATATCCCTTGTGACAAGCATAGTAAGTATGGCTACCAAGTTTGTATTCATTGGCCTTATGTAGCGGAGCGGTGCCACTACGGTTGCCTTGCCAGCCAAACTGGGGTTACATGGACCCAGAAATGGGGTGTAGGCATGTGTAACCTTAGGCCTAACAAGGGACAGGTAGACCAACTGGTTCAACGCGTGCAATTCCGTTGTTGTGGATTACCTAAGCATTACACCTTGGTCCCTACCGAATTAACTATCGATCCGAACTCCGCTAACTTGATTGACATTTTGAATTAAAAGTTAACTTGAAGGTCATAAGTTAACTTGACGAACTTGATGTAACCTACCAAGTGACATTTATCATTGCTTCTGAGCAGTGAGGGAGCTACACACTGGCCGTAGGCAGTGTATCTTGAGTTATTAATGTATTTATGGATCGCAATTTTATCCATTGTGCCGTTTATACAGTGCCGACTTTCAGCAAGTTCACATCAAGTTAGCCGACCTTGAAATTAATAGAAATCAACACAATATTGCTGCAGGGCAAGTTGAAGCTAACGCTTCTTGCTTTTAAACCACCACCACACATCTACTAGTCGCTACTACTATCTTGTTACATTTTGATCATGCTTAGTTGGCTTGCCAGCTTTCCGCCTTGGCGGAAAGCACACAGTAATAATACTAACCCCACTGGGTCTCAGCAATTCGCAGGTGGCTTCAACACTGCCACAAGGCCAGGTGGACCCATGCAGACCATTCCAAGTGCCTTTCCATATGGACCTTACATGGCCTATGGGCCATCTTCATATCCTTGGGCAGGGTATCCATTTTCTATGTGTAAGACCTATATGCAGATGCAAGCAGATTTGATTAACAATACTGTAGATTCACTCCCACTGGCAGTGCTGCCATCTTCATCTAATGGACAGTATCCATATCCCTTGCCACCACAGGGAGCAATTTATGGCTTTCCTCCATTTGCTAATTCCCTGGCAGGATGGCCACAAAATATGAACCCAGCATTTTCCCATCTTACATCTAATAGTGCATCCCTGCCAGATTCTGCTGATTCACTACATGCAACTCCAGTACAGCATTTACCAGAAGGTTAAGTTTTGCTTAGTAGAATGCCTTAATTATTTCAGTATCTAAGATACTTTTTACTTTAGATGACAACACTGCAGAGGAAGATGAAACACATAATTAGCCAAATGGAGATCAGCACCGAGAACAGATTGCTGGATATACTGAAGCTGATAAAATATTCAAGCAGAACAAATGGGTTTGGGTGTCTAATGGCACAGTAATGTTCAATGGAGTTCAAGCAGAAAAGCGGCACTGCCGTGGGGTTTTACAGTGCTCTTTGTGTGCCAGGCTTACTAGTGTCAAGCTATTAATTGTTTTGAAATAGCTTTGCAGATGTGGTAAGCACAGGCCTTGGTGGTACACACACCTGTTGGGTTCTTAATCTATTAATATCTGTGATAATATCTTCTTACAGCTTCACTGTAAGGAGGTAGATAATTATCAACAGGATAGACAGCAGTAGGTGAGTTGGATAACAAGTAGGATAATAATGAGTGTGTGCTGGAATGAACTGAGGCTGTGAGTGTCTGTATTCTCTGGGTATAGACCAATGATGACCAGGTCTAGAGTATACTGACTGTATATGGGCTGGTGTGAAAGGGTAGGTTGAGTAATAATTTGGCTGGTGTTGACAGGGATATGCAGGTGGTGCAGTACTAGGTAATGGAATAGATGGGCTGTAGACTGGTGCTACTGTAGAGTTCCGGTGAACTTTACTGTCTGGGTAAGTAAATATCTGTATGACTATCTGTGGTGAGTATGAATCTGCTTCTGAATACCTATGCTGACATTGCATATACTGAAGGAATAAGAACTGAACACTCAGTGTAAGGGTCAGTCCTTTTGAGAATGATAAGGAGCCGAGATTAATAGTCTTGTATCTCTTTTTAGAAGCTATAGCAACAAACTTCTATTAAGAATTACAAGGCTAACTGGTACTGAGTTACAAGAACTATAGCTAATCAGTATTGAAATGAATGAATAGGTCCAAACTGTGAAGGTAAGGGGGGGATAAATCTTCTTTTTTTTTTTTCTATGCTACTTCTACAGCCTTTATATACTGTTCCTACTGAATTGAAAACCTTGTTACCAATCCACCTGTACTGTCTTACTCATCCTTGAGTTAGAGAACCAATAAGATAGTAGTCTTGGTAAGTGTTTTGGCTGGCTGACTAAAGCTACTACTATAAAAGTTAAATGCATCTCAAGTCAAAAGAATTAATTAGTAAGAATGCTTTGTCCAGGTCCATAAAAAGCAAATTGCCATTTATCCCTTTTAAGAATTTAAATGAAAAGGTGTCATATATCAGTATTTGGTGATATTGGAATTCCACGACATTTGTCAAGGTTATTTGTCAAAACATTGTGTTCAGCTGACACTAGACCAAGAACAAAATCAATTACTGAGCAGGTTGGAGCATCTTGCATCATGTCAAAGTGTAGAGGTACTTTGAAGCATCAGTCATAAACTTCCAATGGTAAAACATTGTATAAGGCATTATCTGGTAAGTGCAGTAAACATACTGATCGCAAGCTCATGTTGTAGATTCCAGTTTAAGTGCAAGTGCAAGCTAAGAAGCTTGTAGAACATTATAGAATATTCTCTGAGTTTCCATATTATTCTGTACTCTTTCTTACTCATCTATGGGCATTAGTCAGATACTTACAGTACTTACTAGAACATTCTAGATACTATGTACTTAGGTATATAAAGCTCGAGCAAGAGCCTACACTAACAAGTCCATTATTCACTCTCATAATCCATTATCCACAATACCCATTCTATATTATAACTTGTGTTTTACATTGTGCGACAGTGAACAGCAAATGAAAAGACATAGATTTTATTTATTAAAATCCCAGGAGATATATTGACATTGAATATAATAAATACAGTGAAGAAAATTGCAAGCAGCTACAAATGGTTTTGAGTGAAGTGCAAGTTAGTTACATTCTGCTGAGTATCGGCAAGTTAATTTGTCCAAGTGTGGGAAATGAGAAGTTAACTTGATTACTGTACCATTTTGACCACTTCATAAGTCACGGGTCATGGCAGTGCCTTATGGACCAAATTGTCATGCACTGTCATGCATCTTCACTATTTCTTATAAAAAAAATCAAATTTTGGCAGGGCCTACAGGCACTTAACAATATTTTTTTGCCGAAACCATGCCAAATTTTTGTAAAGTCCCTTGTCCCCAGGGCACTTACAAAAATATTTTTTCATATGAGGTGGTCATGCTTCATCAGGAAAAATAGCTTGAGCTTGGGGTTAAATTATAACAACCTCAAGAAACCTAAGAAGCATAGGACACTTCAAGTACTTAGGTTACCTAGGTTTCCACAGTCTGACCCCTATATCCTAGGGTGCCCTAGGTTGTCCTAGGTTGTCTCAGGTTGCCCCAGGTTGGCTCAGGTTGGCTCAGGCTACCTGAGGTTACCCCAGGTTGCATAAAGGGTTAATAAGTAAAAATAATATATCTTTATATATTACTGTTTGTACTCTATTCTACTGTATATAGTGAGCTATTGTACTTGTATAGTAGTAGTAGTATTGAATTTGTACATATTTTATGTATAGTATATATGGTGTACATTTTTGTCAGGTATTATACTTTATAATGTATTACAGTATTTCAGTACAGTAAAGAGCTTATACAAGTACATATAGTGTGTATATAGTATGGTATAATTGTGATCTACTTGTTTTGACCATATGAAAATTATTTCGATTGTAACCAGCTCACGGAGTTGCATCATGTGACTTATGTCAAATTTCAGTTTCTATGAGTTATCTACAACTAAGAAGGTGTCCTTGTCATGCATTTAGGATAGATTAAAGCATAGGTATATATATTCAATATAATTTTGCCTTATTTGGTAATATTTACAGCATCACTCCTCAGGTATCCCAAGGATACCTGAGGTTCACCCAGGTTGCACAGGTCACCTAGGTAGCCCAGGTCCCTCAGGTTGCTCCAGGTTGCCTCCTAGGTAACCTGAGGCTCAGACCATTTTTCCTGATGCAATGCACTGTTAGGACCTTTACTACCTTTGTTGTTAGAAGCTTGTAGCAGGTTCAATGAATAGAAAGTATTTTATTATACCACAGCTGAGACAGAATATGTGATGGGGAGTCGCTACATACGACAGGTGAATGAGTCCTGTACAGTTTTGGTATTGGATGTGGAGGAATGATCCTCGAGTATCAAATAATAAATCTAGTAGCTCAGTGCAACTAGAGATAGTATATCAAAAGAACTTGTTAAGACAGTATTAATGAGGGTTGACTCAGGAGGTTCGTGACTCGGTGTCCATTTACCCTACAAGACAGAATATTCAAAAGGCTATGGCAGTCAAATAGTCTTGTTGATCAGTTCAACAAGTGAGAGGTAGATAGGCCAGTGACTCGGTGTCAATGGGATTTGCTTGACTTGGTGTTAAGCAGAATAATATTAGAAACTAGTGAACAAGAGAATAGAAACAACGCAGGTCAAGATAGTTCAGGTAATAACAGCATTATTGTGAGAGATGTAGGTACAAGGCTTTTATACTCTGCGGGGAGACATGTGGTCTTGTGAATAGAAGTTTGGAATGAGCAACTGGTTAGTTCGCCTTGCAAAATGCGTGTCAGATTTGGAGAGCCGAATTGATTGGTAAGACTATTATTGAGTCGTGTGGTGAGTGTAGTGGTTGGAAAGAGCAGAAAAAATAGTGTAGGGCATAACATTACCCCCCCCCAAGGGCCTTGAGCCCTCAAAAGGATGCGTAGCTTTTGATGCGACACGGTGTTGTGACTGCCATGCCATCAGATTGAGTTTTCGATGTGCCGGCTGCCAAATTTTGATTGAAAACTCTAAGTCCGAAGCCCTTATAAAGCTGGCACTCTGGGTTTTTGAGTCAATTTCTTCTTTTCTCTTACCACTATGTCATCTTCTCAAGCATTTTCTGACCAGCCTATTGCGTCATCAAGTGCTTCAGGAGGGTCGCAACCCTGACTGATTATCAAAATTCTGCAGTCCCTCCAATCGGTGTCCATGGTTCCCTTTTCCAACACTCTTCCCTCTGTTCCCCCAGCAGCAAAGAAGATGCGACGCATGGCCTTTGAGTGCAGTACGCATCTCCGATATCCCTCAATTTCTATTACAGATAGCATTCCCTCTATCCTTCCTACCGGTCTCCAGCTCATCTACGAAGATGCTTATCTCGCCAATTCAAGTCCTGAGGTCTTGGATAGGGTAGCTGCTGATGAGTGGAAGGACATTTTCAGACATTACCCATCTTGCAAATACTGCTCATCGCATAACCTTCAATCCACTTGCTCCCTTCACCCCAATTCCTTGTCCTGTGCCACTTGCAAAGCGAACTATCCTTCTAGCAAGAAGTTCTGTTCCTTCAAGAGTGTCTTTTGACTCCTCCAATTCCATATCCTTGCCAAACTCACCCTCATCATTGCATATTGTTTTGTCTCAAGTTGGGGATTATTTACTATTCGGGACGAGGAATGGACTGCTTTAACGATGGGGTTACAAAATGTTCCTTACTATGGTAGTCATCCTGAGGAGTTAGGATTATTGTCAGATAGACCGAAGGCTCCGGAAGGCAAAAGGAAAGCAGGTAAGTCCAGTGTATCTGTGATAGGATAAGTGCTCATCATCATTCTAGTTGTCTCTTCGACCACCTTTCGCAAGAGTCAGCTCCTTCAGCAAGAGAGGGAGCTTCTAGGGGAGCTGAGTCATGAGCAAGTTGTTCTGGCTCTGTCTTGCAAAGGAAAGGAGGTCATTTGTGACCCCATAGATATTGATATCAAGATGGAGGCTCCCGATGCCATGGAATCCATGGAATTGGACTACCCGGAGGAGGTCTCTTCCACCTCTGCTCTTGTTCCTGCAGCGCCTGCTCCTGCTCTGATGAAGTCTGCAGTCATTTGGAAAGTCAACAATAGGTGATCTTATTGTGAGGTTTCCAGTTTGAAAACTTGGTTTTTTGAACCTGTCGTCAAACCGGTTCCTTCTGACAGTACTATCCTGTCTCGAGATGACAGTAAGTTTTTCTTTTTGAGCATTGTTTTTTACTTGTACAGTCATCTTAACTAACTCTGTTTCTAGTGATTTGCACTGCAATCGAACACATTGTTACGTGAGTTGCTGAGTTGTTGTCCGGTTGCGATAAGGTAATGATAGAGCAAGATCTCTGGGCTTTGGCAGATGGATTGGTTCAAGGCATTTTTACTGATCTTGAGGAGCAAATGGTGAGTAACTCCTTCATTTCTGGCCTTTCATTGTATCACTAATTGTTTCCATGTCCCCTTCATAGAAACATCCCTCTTCTGAACCTCCCGCCCCATTCTCAAATTCCAGGTTAACCCAGTTTGTTGAGTCTCTCTCGATGATCAATTTGTCCTCTGCCAATATTGTTGATGCTCAGCAAGATGGGCTCCTCCAAGCCTATTGGGAGTATCAAGCTTTGTCGCAGAAGTCAGATTGTTTGGAGACTGAGAATCTCCATTTGAAGGAACAGGTGTCTTTGCGGGACAGTCAGTTGGAGGAGAAGGACAAGGAGCTAACTCGTCTGAAATCCTTTGTGAGGCATTTCAAGGGCGATGTTCTGTCATCAGTGAGTTTCTTCCTCCTTGTTCAACTGACTTAGGATTTAATGGAATTTTTTGTAGGAGATTCAGCAATTGAGAGAGGCATTGGAGGGGCAAGAGAGTGAGATCAAGAGTTTGAAGGCAAAGTTGGCTGTGAGTGAGGAGGCCTGATGAGTCGCCGCAGAGGAGTTGCAGTCGCAGGACATGGAACTTTCCCAGCTCTGACAGCTTTTTGAGTCAGTTCGGGGACAGTTTGTGGCTGCTTCACCCTCAAAACCTTTGTCTAGTAGTTCCTAGGACTTTTCGGCTCATAGCTTTCCTTGTGCCTAGATAGATCCCGTATTGCATGAATGGTTTCTTGTCTTGTATCTCTTCTCTCTTTAGATAGCTAAATGATTTTATATCTTTCCCCAATTAATTCTTTTTCTTTTTTGGGCCCCTCTCTTGTGTGAATAAGAAAATTGCCCCAGGTTCGAAATAAGAGATCTCCTGAGAATTGAAGTATTCAAAAACTTTCCATGAGGCATATGCATGTGGTTGCACATTTTGTTCCTTATTAGGCTTGTATTGGGCATCCTTGTCTCAATAAAAGGGCACTTCTCTTGAATATTGGAGATCTGCCCTTGGAACCGGTGGCTACTAGCACCATTGCCCCTATGGACATATGGGGTGGTCCTTCCTCTGACTCCTTTCCTTTTGAGACAAAGAGTGACTCTACTCCCAATTCCCTATCCAATTTTGTTCCTTCTCTCGATACCACTTCCCTTCCCAGTACTCTCGTCGAGACTCGCAATACATCTCCTGTAGTGATCTTTTCATCTGGTCACCCTAATGCCTACTTTGTTCGCACTGGGGAGGATCCTTTGACCTATTCATTGGTTGAAAAGAATGAAGATGAATTGGCAGATCCCAGCCTCCATATGGCTCTGACCTTGCAGGATATACGGGAGCAGCTGGAGATCGAGTGTGTTGAGGATTTATATGCCTGGGAACTGGAGGAAGTATTTGGAATCCCTTTCAACATTTGAGCCAAACATGATGAATTAATTGAGTCATC
Source organism: Collybiopsis luxurians FD-317 M1 (assembly GCA_000827265.1). Lineage (NCBI taxonomy): Eukaryota > Fungi > Basidiomycota > Agaricomycetes > Agaricales > Omphalotaceae > Collybiopsis > Collybiopsis luxurians. The sequence goes on along the minus strand of KN834756.1, from coordinate 1,142,323 downwards.
CTTTGATTAGTCCTTCTGTTCCAGCCTTCTGCACCTGTATATCCCAATCTATGCCCACTGTATGCTTTATTTCCCTGAAATGGAATTATGAATTTGTTATGATTTTTTGGTAATAATAGAGAGAAACATGTTGAGAAATTGGAAACAAAAACTTGAAGTATTGCTTTTACCCCCCCTTTAAGGTTGAGGTTTCGATTTTGAGAGTCATTTCTCCCAATTAAATGACAGCTTCAGCTGCTTGTCTCAACTTCCTTTCCTCCTTGTCTTGCAGGGCTAGGCTTTTGAGTTCTTTGAGGAGCTCGAGAGGTAACTTTTGTTTCCTCAGATGTGCTTTCTCCCACTTGCGAATCAGATCGATACTTCCTACCATCCCTTTCCAGGGAATCCAGGACTCTTCATCGTACCCTTTCCATTTGATTAAGTACTGGATTCCTCTGTCTGTTTCTCCCGTTGGATGACTGTCCTTTATCAACTTGACTTCATATTCCAGTTCCCCTTTAATGAAGATTGGTGGGGGTGGCAATACAACTCACTGGAAAGGATCTGGATGATGGGGTTTTAGTCTATTGACATGGAATACATTATGGATTTGTTGTAGGTCCCCTGGTAACTCAAGTTGATAGGCATGAGATCCTATTTTATTGAGTATTGTATAGGGTCCTGCCCACTTGTGATCCAATTTTTTGGTAGGCCTTCTTGTTCAGATGTTACCCATATCCAACCAGACTTGGTTGCCCTTTTTCCAATCAGGATTTCCGGCACAGTGGCAATTAAACTGATTTGCTGCTGCCTCATTTGCTTCATATATTCGTTGTTTTAAATATTTGTGTATTTCTTTGAACTCAGTAGCATACTGGTTTGCTTCCAAGTCATTCACCTTTGAAAGGTTGATTGAAAGTTTTGGATGGTATCCTTTATTCACAAAGAAGGGTGTTAATCCTGTAGTTGAATGGGGCATGTTGTTGTATATGAATTCTGCGATAGGTAATAAGGCATCCCAGTTGTCTTGGTCGTAAGATGTATAGATTCTTAGGTATCCTTCGAGGCTTTGATTAGTTCTCTCTGTCTGCCCATCCATTTGAGGGTGATATGCCATCGAGAGATGAGACTCGATACCAAGTATCTTACACAATTCCTTCCAGAACTGGGAGATGAACAAGCTTCCCCGATCGGAGACAATATCCACTGGTAGCCCATGTTTCGAGAATACATTTTCAAGAAATAGTCTTGCAAATTCCTTTGCAGTGTCTGTCATGTGACAGGGAATATAGATGGCTTGTTTTGTGAGCCGATCTACTACTACTAGGATTGCATCAAATTGTTCCTTTCCTGCTTTTGGGAGTTGTACTATATGATCCATTGAAATTGAGCTCCAGGGTCTTTGCCCAATGGGTAGAGCTTTCAGATTCCCATATCGGAGAGTTCTTCTAGCCTTGGATCTTATACAAGTATGGCAGCTTTGTACATAGTGATGTACATCTTTGCTGCTTCCTTTCCAAAAGAACAACTGATTGAGTATCTTTTTTGTTTTCTTCTCACCCAGATGTCCTCTGAGTGGGTGATTGTGATAGGCAGATAGTACGTCTTGTCAAAGGTTTGTTTCGTTAGGGACATATATCTGACCTTGTCGTTTAAGTAACCCATTTTCAAATACCACATTTTTAATCTTTCCTTCTTGAATCTGCTTTATTGTGTCTCGCATGAATTTGTCTTGCTCTGCCTTTCGAATCCTTTCTAATAACAAATCCTCATTTAAAAGCAATGCTGCATTGAGTCGTTCCAGAGGAATCAATATTTGCTCTCTTCCTGCTCTAGCAGAGTCCCTATCAATTCCTTTCTTTGGGTATACATCTGCTTGTCTCATCAAAGCATCTGGTTTTGTTCCCAAAGTTCTGGGTCTATAGTTGATTCAGAAGTTGAATCCTGATAAGGCCTCTGACCACCTCGCTTGGCTCACCAACAGCTGTTTGGTAGTTGTAAACCACTGCAGGTTATTGTGATCAGAATAAACTTGGATTTGGAATCTTGAACTGTCACAATAGGCTCTCCAAACTTTGAAACATTCCACAATAGCCAGTAGTTCTTTGTCGTAAATATTGTAATTTATTTCTGCTGGTATCATGGATTGAGTATGAAAGGCAATCAGATGTATTTCTCCAGTTTTCAGATCCAGCTGAGACAATATTCCTGCTATTGCCCAATCTGATGCATCACATTCCAGAATAATTGGAAGTTCTGGGTCAAAATGTCGTAGCACTGGGGCATGTGTAAAGGCATTTTTTAATAAATTGAAACACCTTTGACACGACTTGTCCCAATGCCAAATGGCATCCTTTTGCAGTAGTGATGTTAGGGCTTTCGTTATGCTGCTATAATTGTCAATAAATCTGCGATAGAAATTTGCAAAACCCAAGAATGACTGCAGTTCTTTTATATTCTGTGGAACTGGCCAAGATGTTATGGCTTTGACTTTGGAATGATCCATCGACACCCCTTTGGGATTTATTATCACCCCCAAATATTCAACTGTGTCAGTATTGAAACTGCATTTTTCTGGTTTCGCATGTAGGTGGTTGTCTCATAGCCTTTGTAATACCTTTCAGACTTGTTCCTCGTGGGTTTTTTCGTCGTCCGAATAAATGAGAATGTTGTCCAAGTAAATAACCATGCATACATCCACGCATACATCCAGTAAATCATGGAAAATGTTGTTCATAAAAAATTGGAAAGCCAAAGGGGCATTTGTTAACCCGAAAGGCATGACCAACATTTTGTAGGATCCGTATTGCATATGAAATGCTGTTTTCCATTCGTGGCCTTCCACTATTCAGACATTGTTATATCCTGCTCTCAAATCGAGTTTCGTAAAATATTTTGCCTTTTGTAGTTGGTCAACAAGTGGGCCTATAAGGGGTAAGGGATACCTATTCTTCCTTGTGATTCAATTTAAGGCCCAATAGTCAACACAAAGCCTTAGGCTTCTGTCCTTCTTTTTTACCAATAGAACTGGAGCCCCAGCAGGCAAGTTGGAGGCTCTAATAAACCCTTTCCCTAGCATATCATTGATATAATCCTTTAGGGCTTTTAGCTCCATTTCTGACATGTTATAGAGTTTCCAAAAGGGAGGGGCTGAGTCCCCTTCCATCTCAATTTTTAAATCGTACGGACAGTGTGGAGGTAAGACCTTTGCCTCTCCTGGGGAGAACATGTCCAAGAAGTCTCGATACTTCTCGGGAACATGTTTGAGTATCTCTTCTTTGTTCTTTTGAGATTCTCCAGTCTCTGCTTCTGTTGGAAGCCTTTCTGTAGCTTCCCTATTTCCTCGAATCAACTCGTGAGTTGCAGATTTGTCTGTATTGGTGGTATCATCATTATTCACTTGATTTGAGACTGTGGTGATATGCAGGAAATAGGCAGGCATCCCATCTCGTATTATAGTGTCCATTGCAGCTGCACTTATGAGACTTACTGCCTTGCCTGGGAGGTTTGGACCCATTCTCTTTTTGACCTTTTCGGGTTTTCCTATCTTCATGCCTTGTTTCATACATTTTCTCCATTGCTGGAGTGCAGAGTTTTTTGAGATATTTAATACCCTTGTTGTCAGGCCTTGTGGAATAGAATCCTGATGCAATTTTCCGACTTGTTTATATATCCACCTCCATTTCTGCTTGTATGCTGGCAGTTTCAAACTTCTTTCATCAATCCTTTCTGCCCAAGCTTTCAATGCTTTCTCAGAGTAACCATTTTCATTGACCCCTATATTGTTTATTTTTCCATTTTTTGAGATCCTTGTCATAATCATTAGCCCAATTTGTATAAATCAACCATTTGTTGAATTCCAAAACCGACAAGTCTACATCCACATTTTCTTCTTTGTTTACTTGTTCATTATAGGCTGATTCATGTTTTGAGTCAGGGATTGATGTATCCTGCGTCTCGCTAGTATTCAGGTTCCATGTACCGGTGAACGAATCAACTAGTGAAGCTGAAATTTGTTCTCTTCCTTGGAATGTCAAAGTCAAATCCTTCCAATTTATTTCAGGATTGAATTCTTTGAGCCATGGTAAACCTAGCACGATAGGAGCTGTTGGGTGTAGTTGGGTTATGAGGAATTCGACTGTTTGAATTGAACTGTCAGCGAAGCTGATAGTATCTTTAAAAATTTTTGTTATATCTCCTGCCAAAGTTGGCTGTCCATCAAATAATTCAAGTGGAATTGGAGTATCTAAATCAGAGATATTTTTTGGGAATTTTTCCACAAGGTTTTTATCAATAAAAGAATGAGTTGCACCTGAATCAATAAGAGTATTATAGCTTAGATTTTCAGAATTGGAGAAGGGGAAACATGTCGAGACAAGAAATGAGTTATTAGAGTGAGACAAGAGATGAGCTGGGGATGTTTTTTCTATTACTGCCCCACAACAGACTGCTTGAGCAGGGTTTTTTGGATTCCAGGCTGCTCTCAGTGTGTCTCTGGAATCCCCTCCGCTTTTCCTGAGTCGTTTTCTATCTCGACATTCCAAATCTTGTTGTTAGGCAGGTCCCCTTCTAGAGTGAAGGTTGCAGCCCTCAACTGGTCACTTTGTTGATTGTTTATACTCAAAGTTCCATTTTTTGGAGGGTCCCAATTCTCCCGATTCTTGCAATCTTTACCAATATGATCTGATCCACCACAATTATAGCAGAGTCCCAGTTTACAATGTTGACAGAACTCTTTGACTTGCTCAGGGGTCCTGGCAGCTCAAATTGCCTGTAGGAATTCTTCGTCTCCTGGGTTTTTCAAGACTCTGTCATTTCCTCCCTGATTTTCTAAGCCTTCTCCACTATTTCCATTCTGACTCGAGGCGCTCACAAAGTCTTCAGATTGTCCATATACTGTACCACTAATATTGTCTGAATTTACATTACTATCCCAAGCTGCAGCTCCTCTTTGTCAATTGTTCCAATTACCTTGATTCCTACCTTGTTGACCCCCTGCTTGCTGGGGGTTATTATTATTGGATCCTTGTTGTGGGTTAGAGTTTTGAGGATTCGATGGGGCCATAGGATTATATGTCCCGAAACCAGAATTTCCTCCACGAGAATGAGCTGCATTGGTTGCACAAATCGAATTGTCCAACTCCTGGAATCGCTGTACCCATTGTGGATAATTCTGAGGGGGATGAGTTTGAGCCACTACTGTAATGTCAAGACTCCTTGTTACTGCCCCTCGGAGCATTGCTACTAATGCTGTGTCATTGTATCCTGTCTTGAATGCATACTCCTGGAATTGAATAATAAATGTCACAAACAATTCATTGTCCATCTGCTTGATCCAGGCCAGTTTCACCTGTGTGTCTCATGCAGAATTGAATAATCCAAAATACAATGTGAATTCTGCAACAAAATCAATCCAAGTACAGAGAGCAGGGATGGGGATCCCAGCCTCTTCCTGTTTCAGCAAATTATTGTAGTGAGTAGCTGCTGCCCCTGTCAGATATGAGACAGAAAAACCAATTTTATCTGAATCGTTCTTGTAGATAGTAGATTTGGCCATGAAAGTGCGATGAACTTGCTAGAGGAAAGGTTCCCATTTCCACCTATCAGAACCATTGAAAGGGTCAGGTTTTTTGACATCGAGTTTTGCTTCCTTATTTAATCAATCTTTTCACTGATCAAATTCTGGAATCTGACTCGCGTCTCATCCTGCAGGACCCAGTTCTCCTCTCTCACCTCTGGGGCCTCGTATAGCTACCCATCCATTTGCCAGGTGCCAATATGCGTCGTGATTTGAACCCCAATCATCAGGATTGTCAGGTGGTCCTCCTGGGCTACCTGGTCCTCCTGGTCCCCCCAGTCCCCTTGGTCCACCACCTCCAGATCCCCCTCTAAAACTGCCATTTCTACTACCTCTTTCTCTTTCTGAATTTCCATCACTAATTCCTCCCATCTGCATGACTCCTCCATATGGAGGTCCTCCTGGAGGTCCTCCTGGAGCTCCTGCTACTCCATACCCTCTGTAGGTACTGGCACAATTTGAGTAGTCATATGTCGGCTCCGCTACATAGGGTCTATATTCTCGAGTCCCCGATCTCCAATATTGTTCAGCTGGAACTCTCACAGATTCCTGACACATTGAGATGATAGGGTGATAATCATTCATTACTTGTCCAGGTGTTCTATGTGGAATTGCAGGTATTGAGTTGACATTTCTGCCAGTCAGATGGACGTATTGCCTAGGAGCAGCTGTAAATACAGGTGGAGTGAATCCTGCAGCCTGCGGAACAGTTTCCACCATTACTGGTGGTGGGACATGCACTGTTTGTTGGACTGCAGGCTGTTGAGGGGGGACTTCTGTGATTCTCGGTGGTTCAGAAGTCTGGCAACTTGATTCCCTAGCGAAAGGATTAACCACTTTCCCTCTACCCTTTACGTTTTGTAGGGGGGTGAATTCCTTTTTCTCTAGTGGGGGCATTGGGTGATGAGTCTCGAGAGCTGAAGGGCAAAGCTGGTCTTCAGAAAATGAGAGATCCCAGTCATCTCAACTTCTCATGAAGTTAAATCCTTCATTCTCAAATTTGTTCCTTTCCCTTGAGGGTGGGGCATATGCCATATTCCACTGTTTTACCTGACCTGGTCCCGATGTCTCCCATTGGTTTTGCTGTTCACTGACTCAGGCCGTGTTTCCAGGATCTGAATATCGAGATGAGAAAGGAATTCCCAGTCTGGTGGTATTTGGGGAATTCACCAAACCCCTTGCATTCCAACCTGGTCCTTCCAACTGATTATTCTCATGGAAAGCTTCAGGTGTTTCTCTTCTATGATATGTTGGACCGTCAGTCCTGAATCCCAAATGATTCGGCCATAATGAGCATCCCAAATTGGGCTCTGTCACTGTTTGTTTGGGATATTGACCCACAGGGTAAGATTCATTAGCAAAACAAGTCGTCGATATGGCATACTTGTCTCAGGCAGCCCATCTTTCTAATTGTAGAGCTGCATTGAGAGGAATTTCACCTCCAATACATACTTTTGAGCTTCCAGCTTGCAAATGTTCTGCTCTGGGAGAGAAAATCTCCTGCTTGGTTTGGGTTTCAAGACTCGTATGAGGATCCCCTGTGGTCATAGCAGCTTCTGGCTCATCTGTCACTGATTCCATCTGGGCTCTTATTACCCATGAGCCTCCCACATCTCCATGGATTCTCTCCTTGTACTGCTTCGCTAGGTGAATATCCTCATCTTGAGGATTTATCGCACTCATCAGCGTGTCGCTGGCATTTTGCAATGCCAAACATCTCGCAGTTCTTTCTGAAAAGAATTCATTCTCCTCCTTTTGAGCCTTTCCTGAGGAGGGTTTGAGTTCCCAAACCCCGTTGGCTGTCCTCACCTGGTGTTCACCCCTTTCTTTGGGTACTATTAGCAGCCTGCAGTCCAGATCAGTGGGTGGAAGTCATCTCAACTCTTCCAGATCCTCATAACTTGGAGTAGTAGTGTTTCCCATAGATCTACAATACTCCTTTGCCACCTGAGCTATTTTCTGCTGGTCCCAAAATTGACTGGTATAACTGTAACCCCCAATAAGGTCATCTGCTCTTGCGGACCGTCCTTGCTCCACTTTATCTAGTAATGATAATGTAGGGGAGTTTAGCATTCTCCTCTTTTCATTATCCACTATTGTATTGAGCAGAAAATCAATTCGAGATTTTTGTATTGACTCGAGATGCCTCATGGTGGTCTCGTTCACCATTTCCATTTGTTTGGGATCCATAATCAGCTGTGATAGCCATAGGGCTCCTTCATATACTTCTTTTGACTGGAATATTTCATTATTTATTCCATTAGGTAGCTGGGAAGGTCGTTGCATTAAACATTTCCAAAAATAGGCAGCTAGTACCCAGAAATTGTCCTTTGTTTCTGGGTCTCAACCATTAATAATTTGAATATAGTGTTGCATTGCCTTTATTAATTTGAAACATGTGCATTGATTGATTTGAAGTAGATCAACCAATTGATGTGTTAATTCTGTCAATGGTACGACACAAACATTTGGGTAGGGAGGAGACATTAAGGAACTCTCGCAGTTCCAACTCTGTGTCTCCTTCATGAATTCTTCTGTTGTTGGAGGAGCAGGTAATGGACTGCTTTGCTCCAGTGACAAGACAGTTCTTCTACTTATATTGGGGATTGGACTCAACAATCCCTGAGCCTGTATCGCATCACTTTCTACTATCAGAGTAGACCATTTTAAATTGAATGGAGACTGTGGGCCCCTTAATGAGAGTGGACCCAATGGGTATAACCCCCAACTTGTCTCTTGTTCTGATTGTTGTAATGCAAATTTAGATTCTTCTTCTCTTGGTGTGAGAGGAAGTGGACACCTGATATGTTCTAATGGGGAGATGACCTCATGTCTTGCTCCTATAGATGTATATTGTGTCATTGGAGATATGCCAATATCTTCATAATAATCCTTGTTCTCAGGATGAGTTGGCATGTGGAAGGGGCATGTTGAGCTGACTCCCACACTAAAGCCTCGAGGATCTTCCAGAGAATGAGTTAATTCCAATAAATGAATTGTTTCTTGTTCCCTTCCCTTTTCAGGTGTTATTGGGGCACTTTGGGTTGGCCTCATGGCTAGCCTCGAGTCAGCTCTAGCTGCCATATGATGTGGCTGACCTCACTGGGAGCAACTCAAAACATATGGTGTCAAGACCAGGTGTCCCAGAACATGAGGAGACCCATGTTTGACAGGATTTTCCAGGTCAAATGGGTCTCTATCATTATGGACCAAAATTTTCCCCGTTCTTGAGGGTATGGCACCTCTTGCAGGTGCTGATGAAACTGAGCGGTCATCCAGTGTAGGAGCTCCACATCGCTCCTCTCTTCTCTGGAACCTTGTAGCTCTCGCAGCTCTTTGGCATTCTTGTTCTTGATGCCATCTTTCTTGTTCACTTACAAAACATTTTGCAGGTTCCCCAGACATCTTGGTGATGGAGAGAATGCTGTTATTTTGTTAGGACCTTTACTACCTTTGTTGTTAGAAGCTTGTAGCAGGTTCAATGAATAGAAAGTATTTTATTATACCACAGCCGAGACAGAATATGCAATGGGGAGTCGCTATGTATGACAGGTGAATGAGTCCTGTACAGTTTTGGTATTGGATGTGGAGGAATGATCCTCGAGTATTGAATAATAATTCTAGTAGCTCAGTGCAACTAGAGATAGTATATTGAAAGAACTCATTAAGATGGTATTAACGAGGGTTGACTCAGGAGGTTCATGACTCGGTGTCTGTTTACCCTACGAGATGGAATATTCGAAAGGCTACGGCAGTCGAATAGTCTTGTTGATCAGTTCAACAAGTGAGAGGTAGATAGGCCAGTGACTCGGTGTCAATGGGATTTGCTTGACTCAGTGTTAAGCAGAATAATATTAGAAACTAGTGAACAAGAGAATAGAAACAACACAGGTCAAGATAGTTCAAGTAATAACAGCATTATTGTGAGAGATGTAGGTACAAGGCTTTTATACTCTGCGGGGAGACATGTGGTCTTGTGAATAGAAGTTTGGAATGAGCAACTGGTTAGTTCGCCTTGCAAAATGCGTGTCAGATTTGGAGAGCCGAATTGATTGGTAAGACTATTATCGAGTCATGTGGTGAGTGTAGTGGTTGGAAAGAGTGGAAAAAATAGTGTAGGGCATAACATGCACATTGCAATGCATACATTTTTATTCCACTCCCACATTTTGCACTTCCACTTTGTGATGTGTACCAGAATCAATGCTAGAGCACTTTCCCAGGAAAGCCCTTCTATCATCAATGATCCAGTCAAGTTGGTGATACTCTACAAGCCATTCCATCCTGAAATATTCACACTAAGCTCCATGACCAAACCTGCAGCTGATACTGTGGCTGATGTCTTTACCTGGGTTATACTGCAAAAAAAAAAAAGATCTGCTGGCTCATTGACAGAGCACCTCTGTCTATCCTCATCATTGTGATTCCTTGAGGCTTCCTAATTGTCCATGCATTGTTATGTAGGATGGTCGGTCACAAATGCTGGTTGGATGAATGCAAAATGTATCATATGTCCTCCCTTTGAATATGGATTCAACAATGGTCTTAAAATCCAATCTGAAGACAGGGAATAAAAAGACATATTGACCTCAAAACCCTGGTCATCTCATACCCTTTACATCACACTTGACTCACCTACAAGTTCTTTCTGGAGCAGATGTATTCACTGGGATGGGAGGACCTTTTGGTATATGGTGGGGCAGAAAGAAGCGGGTGCAAAATCTGTGTGGAACAGGATGAAGTCTGAGTCTGCCAAGAAGTCTGTGATTGACTTTTTCAGTTGCTTAGAAGAACAGCCCTTGCTTTGAATACTCAAGTCAGTGAGTGCAGCACATGTGGTAAAGCCAGAAGTGCACATAAACACAGGGAGGGAGACAAGTGTAAAGGGTACACAAGGGGAGCGCAACGACAGCAAGTACTCCTAGTACAATGAGCACAAAAAAAAGAAAAATAATAATAATGGTAATAATAATATAGCAAATACAGTAACTTATGAGTTTCTCTGCACAAATTTGACACACCTTGTACAATGAGAAAAAGAAAGGAGTGAAAGAAAAAACTATTACACTACTACATGTATAGCACTTGAGCCAGTGAACATGGGGTATTACAATGGCGTTTCAACTCAGACTGGTGAGGGCAAGCTGGTTTGAGTGATAAATTTGACAGCAGAGGAGCAGGCAGGCCCAGAGCCACTTTGGCCTGCATGCAGTGACTGAGTGTATCTGTAATTCTACCTGCCAAGGTCCACCGGCATAGAGGTGGTAACAAGGGCAACAGGGTGAAGTGGCATGTAAACTTGATCTTGCATTGTCATCACTAACAATGGCACTTACTAAGTGCATTTGGCGCCTTGGGCACCAGCGGCCATTTTCTGGAGTGACCGGTGGTCAATTAGTCTTTTGCTATTGCTGGGGTTATTTGTTGGCAACCAGGATGCCAAATAGAACAATCCAGTTAATTATGGAGCTTATCAAAAGACGCTGCTATTTATTCACTGCAAGGCATGCATAATCATGGGATACAGATGTTTGCCATGGTTATACCATCAGCCATCCAATCATGGTGGAATATTGCGGTATGCTGTCACTACAGTTGACAGTATATAAAGAATGCCCACCTACAGGTAACCACTAATTGCCATCACAAATTGTCAGATAGCACTTTACATCATGCAACGCTTCTCTAACAGACAGAAAGCCAAAAGTAACAATCCTAGCCCTAGTGCAATTTGCCCTCCAAATCCCAGCATTGGTTTGGATTCATTATTGCAGGCTGTGCACAGCTTGAATTTATGCTTTTTTTAGAGGTTATGGCTCCTCCTCAAACAGTACAGGATGCTTTCAGGGATCACAACATTGGGTTAGTCATTCCATATATATACAGTTTTAGCTGACTTTCTGATTAGGAGTGTTCAGCCTAACATGCAGTTGGTTGACAATAGGTATGATTTAATGATATTATTAATGTTCAATATGTTAAAATTTATCTTCTATGAAACTTGAAAGGATCCTTTCAAATCTATCTCATTTTACCATGAACCAACCCAACATCAATGCAGCTGGAAGAGATATAAATACCACTTGTAAGTGGATAATGTGTCAGGATTTGTATGAAGCTAATGGGACTAGATGTTTCGGGCATTGCTGATGAGCTCTGGTTAAAGATGCCTTATGCACAACAGGCATTCTTTGATACAGATGTAGGCATTCAAAATGCCTGCAAATTTTGTATACCAGGAACCAGAGTTCAGATTCTGACAGACATTGAAGCATGGGCAACTTCACTGAATCCTTTTATTGCAATAGGATACTGGATATCTGGTATGGCTGGGACAGGAAAAAGCACTATTGCTATGTCTGTGTGCCAGGTGCTAAAAGAAAAAGAAATCCTTGCTGGGTCCTTCTTCTGCTCCAGGCAAATCCCAGAATGCAGAGATTACTGGTTAATCATTCCTACTTTATCTTATCAGCTGGCCAAGTTCTCTAAAGAATTTGCTAATGCACTTAAGGATGCCCTGACCAGTGATTCAGATCTGGCTACTAAAAAACCAGATGAGCAAGTGAAGCATCTCTTGATTGGCCCTTGGAGAATAGTTTCCGACAAGCTTAAAAGGAAAAAAATGTCTTCATAAGGGAGAGTTGACCTACAACCACCTATATCACATGCCAAAAGGGTGACAAAGTGTGACAAAAGCTGATAAATCCCAGATAAATTCTTGAAAATCTATTAGATATTCATGAAGGGCATATATTAACAAAAGGGCTCAGAGGAGCCCTTCATTTTGACCATCTCCACAAATACTCTGAGCCTAATTTTGAATATCTTTCAAATTCACAGAGGAGATAGGCAATCTCTGTATTCACTCCATATTTTACTATAAAATAGACATGTACTTTCTGAGGATAGAAAGCATACTGAACAAAAAGGGATCAGAGGAAGTTTAACAAGGACCTTTCTCAACAGTGCTGGCTAGTTATTTTGTCAATACTGGAAAAGCTGAATGCACAGATACCAAATTTGTGAATTTTGGCACCAGAACAGTCACGAAGTGGCACTGTAAGTACTAAGCTGTAAATGCTCATGTCTGAAATCTACATCATCCTCAGCATCCACAATGACCCCTGATGTTTCCAATTTCCAGAAAGTTTGCAAATCTTCTTCCATACCAACCATACTTCTTGAAAAAGAAGGCACATAACACCCAATCAAAGAAACAAACCCTTGGGGTACCATTACTTATTAAGATTACATCCTAACACAACACATTAGACAGTGTCAGTCACTATCCCAGATGTTCCCAATGAGCAGGTTCCTCATACTCCAGCTCAAAGCCCATCTCCATCATCTAGGCCGCCACCTTTTTCTGCAGCACTGTCATCCCCATTCAAATCACTTGTATCATGAATTGTAACTTACCTTTCACCAAAGAAGAAATGCAGATGAACAGATGTGAGCACACTGAATACCCCACATCAAGCCACTACTGGTCATGCAGCTCATGCAACTCCTTCCCAATCTCCTGCTAGAAAGCACATAAAAATGAATATCACTGGAGATGCAGGTTTAGATTCAAATTCCTCCATTGTGGATTCTCTTGCATGCTTCCAGCATGGGCCAGCTCAGGTTTCATCTGGGATGCTTGACTCTGAAAGTCAAAATCAAGTCCAAGATATATCTGAGCATCTGAGTCCTGCCTTTGGACAAAATGGCCCGGCATCTGGAGATAATCCCTCTATAATTACCAAGGAGGTTGAATACTTTGATGACAAAGATGATATGCAGCCAGAATATGATGAAAGTCCGATTGTGCATGTCGAAACTAACTGAATCAGACACACTTTTGGGATGATCTCTGGCCTTATCTCCATGTCCAAAACCCCCAAAACTTTCCGGCCGGTCATGAAAAATGCTCACTTCGTACACCTGCTGTTCTTGATTTTCGAGCATCGGTTCTATGGCTTATGGAAACCTGACTGGGCGGTCCTGTTACCGCCTAGGGTATCTTCACAATGTAATTGAGTATCATGAGTTATAAAGTGTGGTACATAGGTCGCAGGCGGTTTGTACGCGTTGGCCAGCATCATAAAATGTCGAGAATAAATTGACCGGCTTGCTCACAAGTCGTTTACGTTACCCCCCATGTTTCTCCCTCCCAACATCGACGACTATGCTCTAGCCTCAGAGTCATCACTAGACCTTGGTAAACTGCAATAGAAGCATCTTTAGCTTAGATAGAGGTAAAAACAAATAGGGATTTACTATTCCAATATCTCGGAATGTTATATGTTTATTTACTGCCCTTTCGAGGAACTTGGTTGGAAAACATGACCAAAATGTGCTAAACTTTTACTTTTCAAACATCATGGCCTCTTCAGCAATTCTAGTGTGTGCTGTAAGTTGAATGTGGGGTGAGCAGATGAAAAGCGAAGGCGTAAAGCATCAACTTACGGCACTTGTCCAACTTCCCCGACTTGCCCGAAACAGCGTGTCGCTAATAAAAAAGCTTGGCTTGCGGCAAAAACCGACATAGCTTGCCGTTTGCGGCTTGTGCCGCTTTTTTGTATTGAGCCGGCAAAATTTGGCAGGGTCAAGTAGGGTCAAGTTCGGCAAGTAAAACTGAATGAATTATGATGCAGGCATAGTGTGAAGGACGGCAAGGGAAAAAGAAAATGACAACACAGCCGTAAGCAAAATTTGATGACCTGGGTTAAGGTTACCACTCAGCCGGCTTGGAACGAAGGATACTCGATATGGTAGGGGGCGGGAAGTTAATTCCAAACCCCGTTGCCGAACTTTTTTGGAGTCCTCGCTCAATGGTTCGAGTGGTACATGGGTGCCGTGTGCACCGTAGGTAAACGGTTTAAGGTGCAAACAAGGCAATGAGTTCCCGGTTTTGAAATGTGTGGGTTAAGATCGTTCGTATGTTCATCATTGGCATTTAATATCCATACCAGCGTGCATCAGATCAGCGGTGGTTTTCAGAATTTATCTATCATTTAAATGGCGTACACGAACATTGAGATGCCACATGATAGATATTTTCGTCTTCTATTCGATAGAAGGCGTGGAGGGTCATGGGATGGAGAATGTTTCTGATGCAATACATTCAACGATCCGATCACCTCGTTATGCTGTCAACGCAGCTGGCAGTAGATAAAGAGTCTCCCCTTCTGTGTAACGACACTCCATTTCCATAGGGTACTCTTCACATCATGCAATGGAAACGTTTCAAGCAAACCTTCTCCAAAAAGAACCCCACCAGTCACAATCCAAGCCCTGCCGTAACACGTCCTGCGACCCCCACTGTCACCGGTTCAAATTCATCAATCCAGGTTTTGTGCATCTTGAATTTACACACCTTTCAGGTCATATGGTAAGGCCTCAAAGCTTTCAAAATACTGTCATGGATCAAGACAACAGGTTGGTAATCTGGAATACAGGTTAAGTGTAGAAAATTTAACTTTTTCATTAGGAGTGTTCAACCTAATATTCAGTCCGTGAACAGCAGGTATGATTTGAAGATACTTGTAACTTGTTTGAGATGCTACTAATCTTAACATAATTTTGAAAGCTTTGCTGCAAATGCATCCCATTTCACTGTGACTGGTGGTGAAATCACCGTAGCTGGAATAATGAATGTCAATCGTGAGTGATCATTCTCAAGCACCAAGGTTTATATGGAGCTGATGGGGCTAGATCCTACTCCGGCCAATGAGCTTTTATTAAAGATGCCTTATGCACCACAGGCATTCTTTGATACAGATGTAGGCACTCGACATGCCCGCAAATTCTGTATCCCAGGAACCAGAGTTCAGATCCTGGAAACTATCTATAGTTGGGCAACTTCATTAAATTCTGATAGTCCATCAGGATACTGGATATCTGGTATGGCTGGGACAGGAAAAAGCACTATTGCCATGTCTGTATGCCAGAAGCTCAAACAGAGAGGAGTTCTCGCTGGAACCTTCTTTTGCTCCAGGCAAATTCCGGAGTGCCGAGATTATCGGTTGATCATCCCTACTTTATCTTATCAACTGGCTAAGGTTTCTAAAGCATTTGCGGATGCACTTAAAGATGTTTTAGCCAGAGATCCAGACCTTGCAACAAAAAAGCCAGATGAGCAAGTAAAGTACCTTCTGGTTAAACCTTGGAGCTTAGTTTCAGACCTTTTTAAAAGGGAACCAAGTGTTCCAGTCTTTATAGTGGATGCCTTAGATGAATGCCAGGACATTTCCTATGTACTGGATCCTTTGGTAAACGTCATCCAGGGTGGTCAGCTCAAGGGAATGAAGTTCCTATTCACAAGCCGTCCAGAACAGGACATTAATGAAAAGATGCAGAGAACAGTTCCTAAAGTAACAGAATTTATTCTCCACCAGGTGGAGGAAAGCTTTGTGAAAGCAGATATAAAGGCTTATATTGAGCAGGAGCTGAAGGATATATCTCCTTCCAAGCAGCAAGTAGAGTCCCTTGCCAGTCTGTCTGGAAAGCTCTTCATCTATGCTGCCACAGTTGTAAAATTTGTGAAGAGTGGCAGGGTACCCATCACAAGACAAAAAGAGAGACTTTTTAATCATTGAGCCAGGGTAATAAAAATGAAGGCTTAAAAGC
>KN834756.1:1097552-1116789 GCA_000827265.1 Collybiopsis luxurians FD-317 M1 | reverse complement strand
TTATGTAACATCAGTGGCTTTTTCTCCTGATGGGACCAGAATTGTGTCAGGCTCTGATGATACAACAGTGAAAATTTGGGATGCCACTACAGGTGCTCAGTTGGGGGATTCTCTGGAGTGCCATGAAGGTTATGTAACATCAGTGGCTTTTTTTCCTGATGGGACCAGAATTGTGTCAGGCTCTGATGATAGAACAGTGAAAATTTGGGATGCCACTACAGGCACTCAGTTGGGTCATTCTCTGGAGGGCCATGAAGATTATGTAACATCAGTGGCTTTTTCTCCTGATGGGACCAGAACTGTGTCAGGCTCTTATAATAGAACAGTAAGAATTTGGGATGCCACTACAGAAAGCCCTAGGCAAGGCAATGATTATTCAGGAAATTTCAATCATGATTCATCATCCACATTAAAAATTCCTGATTTTCCTAGCTATGCTATTACTTCCACCTTAGATCATCAAAACTGGACTCTCAATGCTGATGGATGGATTAAGTTCCCCAATATCCTCCATCCCATTGTTTGGGTTCCTCCTCCTTTTTGCTGCTATTTATGGACACCCCATACAACCTGCATCATCTCAAAGTTTGGATCCACAAAATTATCTTTTTCCTAATGTGTGTATGGTAAGAAATGGGCAACTTGTATCACCAATTAGGCCAAATCCATTGTTTTTTTTGAGCTGTTTACATATTTTCTGGTGAGTTTCTTTCCTGAGAACCAGGAGCAGTCCATCCACTCAACCATGCTCTGATTAGATAATTTTTTTGTGGTCTACCCAAGAGCTTCTTCCTGTGTCATGCATCTTTCCCCATTAAATTTTGTTCCAATTTTATTGCTATACCCTTTGCGCTCTCCTACAATGTGAGGGGCTTGACATTATGAAGAATATAAGCCATCAAACTATTCGCAATTGAGACAACTTACTATACACAGAGGTTGTGAATAGCTGGGCAAAATAAACATTTATTGAATTCAAGTTTGATCGATGTCCCTTCAAATATGCATGTGTCTTCTCTCAGCCTTGGTGCTAGAGTTTACCTATGCTACCTGGTGCATACCTGAGGTGCCCTCCACATCCTTAAACTCCTGGGCTCTATCTTGTCCTTGTCCACAATTCCAGCCAACATAAAAAGTGGTACATGAGCAGATGTTGTAGTCACATCTTGGCACAGATTTTGTCAAGTGAAACAGTACTTCATTTGAGCCCAGTTCATCTCTGTAAAAAGTGTATAAGAATTATGTGGCTTAAAAGATGAACAACCATACCTAGCCAGCACAGCTCTACCACTTGTTCTACCAGCTCAACTCCAATGTACAAGTGAATACAAAGAAAGAAGTGGAGTGCCTAAGTAAAACAAAAGCCCATTGACAAATCATAGACAACAAATTAAGGGGATGACACATAACAAATGAGTAAAGGTCACAGTAGTGTCACATTATCACGGACCATACTGGGGTAAAAACATAAGCATTTGTCACATGCATGATCAAATTGTCATCCATAAAGATGAGAACCTTCATTTCATTCTGGCCTCGTAAATGAATCTCTGTGCTTATTTTCCAATTGATTGTAGGGGATATGAACTCATTGTCTGACAAGAACATAAGCAGGCTAGAATGTGTGGGGTTGGTGGTAAAGGTGTGCCCCAAGTATCCTAAACCTCATACACTATCTCATATCCTACATAGCTGACTGCAGACCCATCAACCCACCTCTGATTGTCCAACTTTGTCTAGTAGACCCACTCCAACAAATCAACTTTATGGGTTGTACCATCCAAATACCCAATTTCCCCACCAGTCCATCCACAATGGCACTATGGCCGGTTCTCCTTCTTTGTGTTTCCTGATCTCAGTGTCAGGGCAGATGGCAGTTATAGGCTCAAGTTGAGCTTGTGTGAGGTCGTAGGGTAAGTTCACTCAATTCTCCCCAATTATGTCTCTTCTTTTAATGTGTGGATTTTACTAGTACCTTAGTGCCACTGGAGCGGCAATCCCCGACTCATCACAGTTTTGGTTGCACCTTTGGTCTTCAGAATCCATCCAGATCCATACAACATATAACTACTTAATAGTCCAGATATTTTGTATTGCTGTATCTTATACCTTAGTGGTCCAGCCCTTGTTCTGTAGAGCTTTGTTTTTTTGCTCATGGACTGCCACCAGTGGCTTAGGGTTGGTTGGGCATATGAATGGATCACTCTGTGTCCCAGCTCTGCTGAGCATCTGCCCAGCTTTGCAGCTCCCCTCAGACTCTACTATCTGGATAATTCTATTTGACAACCCTGTTGCCAAGGGTTGCCAACTTAATGTCATACAGTAGCACTGGCTGTCACACTGGAACCACTGCAGGTCACACCTTATTTGAGCGTAGTTTACAATCAGCTGATATTTTGTCACCTACCAAAACTCACATGATGCCTCTCATATTGATACCCTGTTGAGGGAGCCCAGCTGACAACTGGTTCAAGCATTGAATGGGTTCAACTAGCCAGTACAGCCAGCTGCAAAGTCAGATGTTATTTTTTTGTTTTTTTAATTTTTATGGAAGCATTCGGGCCCTAGGTCACTGACTTGGTCAACCCTAGGCCAAATTGGCATAAGGTTTAACTTATTACATTCCCATAATGGATAACATTGCCTACTGAACCTACTATTTTCAAGTTCTGACTGTAAGGCATAACAGCTGGAGAACTTACAGTCATATTGATACTGCCAATAGCCCATTCCGCAACAGTGTCATACAGTACTTTGTAAATTTCTGGCACAGCGCTCCTAGTGCCCATTTATTTGCATCTATTAATTAACCAGGGACACACCCTCTTTGTTTACAGCACTTATGAGAAAGAACTAGTCAGATTAGTCAGAGCAAACAAGTTTTGTCATGGAAACAGGGCCCTGAGCTTGGGTAATTGATAAATATAAATCAACAGATGCAAGTTATACAAAGGTGCATGCAATGTTGAAAACTACAGATGACGATACAGTCTATGGCTAGTTTCTTGAGTGACCGGTGTTCACATGATATTGGAAGCGGTTGCCATTCTGCCATCTTCAGCAACAGGGTTGTCAAATAGAATAATCCCTACTATCTATGTACCAGAGTTGATAACAAAAATGTCAGTATAGGAAAATTTTTGCAGTTCTTGATTGACTCTTCATAATTGAGAGATGTTAAATATACATGTCAAGCTTTAAACTGACTAAGTTTAAGAATTTGGGAGCCTTCAATGTCCCAAGAAAGGACATTAAAATGGCAGGGGTTGATATTCAGACCGGTGCTTTCCAAAGTCCATCTGTTTTCAACATCCTTGTTTGTTTGAGAGAAATCTGCATTGGTTTAAATTTATAAATGGTGCTTAAATGCTTCAAAATGACATAAAGTACACAACTTCTGAAACCTGAAATAAATTGAGCATTTTTCATGCTTCCTGGTACTGATAAAGGGAAAAGCCCACTGTTTGAACACTTGAAAAACTCACTGATTATTTTCAAGCTCAAGTATGCCCATAAAAAGATCCTGAGTCTATCTATTAGTTCCAATTGAGTGTGCAGAATGCACTCAAGTGGAACCATTTTCTGCAAAAATATCAACTCTGGGTAGTTATCAGCTCTGGTACACAAATCAAGACACAGATAGTATGGCAAGATGAGGATGAAATGTGTCAGATGCCGAATCAAAAAGTAACACTCAGCATCAATGTCCAGTGGAGCAGTAGCAAGGAGACAGAAGCAGTTTGCTTCCTTGGTACTGCTCCCTCTCAGTTGTCTCGCTGCCTGCACAACAGCACTGGGCCAACAAGCAATTTTTGGTCCCAACCCACTTTGTTCCTTGTCCATGCAAAGCCTCCTCAAACTGTCTCCCATTGTACTGTTAAGGATTGACCTGAGTGATTTGGGCATCACTCTGTGTGCAGCATCCCAGCTTGTTACCAAGTAATTATTAATTAGTTTGATTTGTTTCCTAAATTTCCCAATCACAGGGAACAAGACCCTCCCTTCCCTTCAGTCAGAGTCAGGGAAAGCAATGCTTGCCAGAAATGCCATATGTTTGCAGCTTTTGAATTGTTTCCTTATTGGTGCCAGCTGCAAGAGGAGCCAGAGATTCAGATTGGGGATACACTATGTTGCCATGCAAAAGGCTGCAGTCCAGAAGGTTCTGTGATGGCGACCAGCTGAGCTAGCAGTAGCTGAGGACAATGTTGTTGCTGCCTAGCTGCCCATCCTGTTGTGCTGAACAGTCATGGTGGCCTGCAACATAGTGAAATGGACACAAAGTCAAATTTTAGGTAGAGACTATCCAATAACATTGAAGTTTGCTTCACTTCAAGATCCTGGGAGTATTAGATAGGAAATACAGTAACAATTGCTTGCAGACACAAGCTGTAATCTAATCTACCATAATGACAAATCATATTACACATCAGAATCACTACAAGTGCCAGTTTGGGCCCTGGTATGTGCATGCAATAGACTTGCCAATGGTCTGATCTAGACTCCTTCCTTAAATGGGGGGGGAGGGGGTCCCATGAGAATTGTATCCAAGATCTGAATCTCTGGCTCCTCTTGGGCAGCTGCCTCCTGTGAGAATAGTACCCAATTCAAATCTTCCTGGCATCTTGCACTGAGTAGCATCCAGAAAAGATAGAAGTTTTAAACTCTACTGTACATGATATATGAGAATGCCAGTAAAAGTATATCAGATGGCCCATTATGTGAAGAGGCCATTGACAAAATTTTGTTGATGAAATTCAGGTTAAGCGCTGAAGCGTCAACTGTATTAGTTAAGAAAGGAAGTTTATCACGCAACCTCGATTCAAATCTCATCAATGTATTGAGGGAAACTCCTGCCTATTGGGGCCAGATTTAGGGAGATTGTGGCCGATCGCTGCATACAAAGCCCTCCCTTCCCTTTGGTCAGAGTCGAGGACAGTGAATAAGCACTTGTCCAATTAATTACTATAGGTGACATTATATATGATAAGTAATGAAAATAGATTGTCCAGATGAAGCAAAAGTACCCTCATCTGTCTCCAGCTATTCTGGGATCTCCAGGATGGTCAGGGATAACACACAGAAATGAAGAAACAACCGGCACACTGCCTCCTCAATGTGTAAGTAACTAGATGAGGTGCCCAGTCCCACTGTCTAGGTTGGTGTGTACCCTGAGATCCCTTCTCAGTTCCCAGCTGTTGACTTCTGAGGCAAGGTTATGAATTTTAGGGGGAAAAGTGTGTAAATGTGAGAAAGTGATAAATGATAGCTGAGAATGAAACATTAAATAGGAAGGGGTGTATTAGTCAAGTAAATTGTGAGGATATTTAGCATTAAAAGTGATATAAAGAGTAATTAGCTGAAAGGGGAAATGTCTACCAAGGAGGCAGGCAACACTTCCACACTGCGGGTGCACTGCTATGAAAAAATCCATGGCCTATCCCAATACATAAGATACTCATCCACTTCAGGATGCCCAAGCCTCAAAATTAGGCCTTCGCTCATCATCCCAGGCAGACCAAACACTTTACCATATCCAAAATGGATAAAGGGGTGCATGATGAGTTCCAAGAAGCGACATTCATTGTTCAGATATTGCATCTAGAGCAACCTCCTGTAGATTACAGAAAACATTACACATACAGTAAGCCAAAGACATGAACACAACCAGAAAATTCAGTTAATTATCTCTATTAATTGCTATTAATATATTAAAAACCTATTACTGTTAATTGCAGGCTTAAGTAATAGTAATATAAGAGGTTGGAGCCTTAGTCATTCAAGATAGATCTTTGACAAAGCTAGCATGTACATCAGCATTGTTCACTGTAAATGCTTCAAGTTATCTATTGGAGCTTGAGAGTTTGCCAGTCATAGGATCAGATGCTCCAGATCCTTGTTCTGGTCACCTACCATCTCCAAGTCATCCACCAAACTGTACTACAAAGGTATCTAGTACAGTTTTCTTGTATGCACTGTATTGAATATATGTGGTGCCTCCAAAACTGAAAGCTCTATATTGTTGCCATTAGTTTGCCAATGGCCATATGCGGCTTATGAGCATGAAGTCTTTCTGCTTCTTTCACAATTTAATTGCAAAACAGTGATGAATAGTGGACCACTGCTTGATCAACAGTAAAAACAGGATAAAGTTAATGTGTTAGTAGTAGAATGTACATTGACCTGTTTGTGACTGGTCATTGGATGCAGCATGAATTTTAGGACAGCACTTATGAGAAAAACTCACATCTAGCTAGTACTGGAGGCTCCAATATATTAATCTTATTTAAAAGTCATTTTTGGTCAGTAATTCTTTGCATCTCATTGGCAGGAGCAACTATGCTCAGGCTACCGGGGCCATACAGGTACTTGAATTCTTCAGAATCTTGGGATCTACTGCAAATCCACTGACAGCTAGCCATTACTAAATCAGCTTGAAGATGCCATGGATTTCTCAAAGGACACCCAAGAATCTTAAAATTACTTGAGATTTGTATGTATTTCATCAAGCATTATACTATTATTAGGAGTGACTGAATATATGTTCTAATACAAAGTCAGCAGGGTGGGTGACTCTTCCTTTGCACACCTTACTCTTCTGCAAGCTCAGCTGAGATAACATTTAGGAGTCTCGCCTAGATCTGAACCACAGGGAGATTACCTTCTTCAATGAGGAGATGCTTGAGGGCTTTCAGGTCGGAGACGAAAAGTGGAAACACAAATGACAAGGTTGAATAGTGCGCATTCTTACAATGTAAGCGCTCTGAGTCCGAGACATCCCGAGAAAGGACTGAACTCTGGCAATACCTGCATTGGATATTGTACAGTAGGTATTTCCTCTAACACGAGTACAGTGGTAGGTAGGGCAGGCTGCGTGTTGACGATCTGATTCAGAGTGTAGTTTGCGGGACGTTCCGTGCATCTAAGTGAAGATTTGGGAAAGAGGGAAAGTGAGGTGTACCAGATTGCCATTATGACATGATTCGCCTTCCGCCGATCAGCGCAAAAATTCAATTCAGGAACAACCCGATTATCATGTGGTATCTACATAGCATCTTCTCTTCCTCCCACCATTCGAAGTCCAAAGTCTGACGGTCAATGTGCTTGACTGATTTTGTCGTTGGCCTTGTTGTCACCTTAACTATATTGTTGTGTACCTATTTGTCCATCAATGAATACTTCTTTTTTTTTTTTTCCTATTTCCGCATGAAAGTTTTGCACTACACATTTCTATGCAGGGAAGGAAGTGCTTTGTGAGTGAACCTTGCGAATATGGGAACCTAACGAGAGAAGGAACCTCGCAAATATGATAGCTTAGCAAGAGAAGGAGCGCAGCGAGCAAAGGAACCTTGCGAATGAGGTAACCAGGGAGAGAAGGAACTTGCCGTCAGTACCTCGAGAGTGTGTTTTCTAGAAAGAAAAGAGGAAAGGTTTGTATGTTACCTTCATTTATACTGACATTTAGCATTAGTTCTCATAGAAGAGAAACTTTATTCTGCATTCACGAGGCAAGAAAGGAAAAAGTCGGGTTATCCAACACTGCAAACTTACGACCAAGAAAACAAATCTTGTACTTGTTCAGCGACAAGCATGTGCGGTACTGACAGCAACCCTTGCTAAGCAGCCACTCAACTGAGTGATGTGGACTTCTTGGGACAGCAGTGTGAAACACCTTTCCATTGGAGGGTACGGATTCACACATGTATGCCATGGTTTGGTTCCGTATTCACTCACCAAATACCTAGAAACACACACCCCTCCCAGTTCCCTCTCTGTCACTCGCAAAGAAACCTCAAAAGAAGCAACAATGATGCGGGCCAATGATTTCGAGCAAGCCAGAATCCAGATGATACATCGCAAGTATTGATCTATGGTACACAGTAAGTCATCAGGAATTATCACCCCATTCCATCCTGAATATGTCTGAATGAGATTGTTTACTATCTCTCCTAGTCCATTTTCGCGGTTGTCTTGCCTCAGAGTTGGTTTATAATGAAACCTTCTGACTCTGATGCGACGCTTTCATTGATGATTCCTCGGCTGCTTTTTGAGAGGGTCGGTCACTGCAAGAAACTGATCAAGCGAAGGAATGGTAGAGGAGAACAGCCTAAAGGTGGGGGTACAACTTATCTTGGGGGACTGCAAGTTATAAGTCCCCGGAAAAGCATTGCGACATGTTAATTACAAGATTTTTGCACATCGATCGACGAGAACAAGAGTCAAGGAATGGGACTAGCGTGAATTGATGGGAGCTGTGGTAAGCGAATGTATTCAATACTGTCTTGCACACAACTTTAAATCTTTATCCCTTACCTTTCATTCTGCCGATGCGCCTTTGATTATACTTTCGGGCCTCGTTCAAGATTTACTCACCATCTCTTTCTGCGTCAACACTTCGACATCTTGCACGGTAGGGTAGTGGGTGATAACTGAGGATGGGTGCTGGATTTAGGTGAGCATGGAGTCTTTTTTTGTTAATTTCAGGTATTCGAACGAGTTTGCCCACTGGCGTAGGGGATATCTTGGGCACTCAAAGAATACATTGAAATGGAACAAGCATCTCATCCTCGTCGCTTCACCAGTCGCTCCTTTAGGTTCTTTCAGCATTCAAATCCTTGAATTTGGTCTTTTTAGAACTGACCGTAATTTCGCCCCTTTGACTGCTATGCCCTCCTTTCGTTCAACTATATTTTACCTTCTGGCTACTTACTTGTGTGTTTCTACTCGAAGTAAGTCGAGTCGATTTGACATCAACAAATATGCTAATGACTGTTCGCTTTTTTTCACATTTCTTTTCACCCACCCTCCTGAAAAGACAAAAGCTCCTAATCCTGCTAATATCATCTCTCAAGTGATATATTCCAAAATCCGGTGAGTTTTGGAAGTTTTTTTTTGTTCGCATTGATTTCTGACGATGGCACAATGTCTCACTCACAGCCTGACTCCACTCGAATAATGAATCCTTTTCTCAGATACTGGCCCCGGCCTATCCTCAACCTCCACTCTCTCTTTCTATTTCTACACCTGACAATTTTCGCTCGTAGTATGCACATATCACAAGGAACGCGTGAACAGAAGCCCATGGTTCTTGATCCTGACGGCTGGCCAGTCCAGCGAGACTCGACTACGACAAACGACATTGCGGGCCCCTACAACATTTGAAGAGCACATTGAGATCCTCTGGTTCTTGGTCCAGATGGCCTGCCTGCTACATGGAAATCGAATATGCCAGATGATATACTTTCGGTTCGTGGGCCCAAAGACGACATGGTGAAGCGGTTGCTTGATCTGGGTGTCATTGTTCCCTACTGTGGCGGATTTTGATTCTATATCCCAGATAGCGAGACTCTTCTAGGATATCGGGAAGGCATAGCACTAGGAATGTGTTCAACGAAGTACATGCCCCGAAGTCTCAAAAGTTTTCCAGGTCCTGCGAAAGATTATCCGATTGGCACCTACTTCAACTTGCAGCACTATTGGGCATATACCATGGCCCGGGACCTCAAGAGCTGGAGCAAGATTCCTGTGTGCTTCCGACCCTTGCCCGAACAACATGAACTGGTCAAATGTTCACATCTAATCCTCGACTCCAAGTTGTCCAAATACTCTATCATCGGCTCTAAGCGCTATGTTTGCTACATCTACTGGTACTTCAAACCTCCCTGGATGATGAAAATTGGATGAACGATAGACATTAAAAAGCAAATGTGGGCCTGGCATCTCCTCTGTCCCAACCCTTTACGCATATGGCTAGGTGCAGTTGTGACCGAGTTCAGGTATGGTGCTGGTACATCCATCTGTTCCCTCTGTTATTTCCTCTCTCATTGTAGATTCAGAAACTTTAATGCACTGGCACATTGAAAAGGCTGTTTACGACCGGCCACTCAACCAATGTCTTTCTTTTCGCAAAATGCACAGAGAGGTATTTATCGATGTTCAGGGATTGGAACTTACAGACAGGATGATTCTACGTATTGTACACCAAGTCGCGCAAGCCTTTTCATCAGAAATTTGAAGAATTAAATTTACAAGAACAAATATATATGTACCTAGTGTCCGAGTAGTCAAATTAACACCCTCTCAAAGTAGTACCCATATACCTTTGGGCATTGTACAGCTGTTTGCAAAAAGTTTTGCCCCCTCGAGTTTTCTACCCGTGTTTATTTGTATTTAGTATTTTGATAGGATTTCTATATAATTCAAGTGCCGGTACAGCTGTTTGCAAAAAGTTTTGCCCCCTCCAGTTTTCTACCTGTGTTTATTTGTATTTAGTATTTTGATAGGATTCCTATATAATTCAAGTGCCGGTATGCCCGAAGATAGCGATGGCCCACACCGGGAAGCTAAAAAATTCTGCTCGACAGGAATGTGTGCTGAAATAAATTAGATTATCCTTTTATGGTTTATCAGTGGTTTTCAGCTTGCCTGAAATGGTTACTGAAAACCACTGATTATCCTGAATAGGTTTATCTTATCTTATCTTAGCACTTTCGGTACACATTTCTGCCGAGCAGATTTTTGTACCTTCCCAGTGTGTGGACCCATCGTCGGATGGTGGTTCCGTACGATTTGGTGGGCCTGGGCCTCGAAATGTATAGGATGAGTAAATACAGATAAACAGCTGTTGAAAACTTGAGTGGGCAAAACTTTTTGCAAATGGCTGTATGCCCGAAGATAGCGATGGACCCATCGTCGGATGGTGGTTCCGTACGATTTGTGGGCCTGGGCCTCAAAATGTTATAGGATGAGTAAATACAGATAAACAGCTGTTGAAAACTCGAGTGGGCAAAACTTTTTGCAAACGGCTGTACAAGTCTCTGTATACGTATTATGATACCAGAGACGGAGTATATATTTAGAAAGCTCTGAGCCCGATAAGCCATACAGTTGCGCCTGGTTACTTCACCACCTGCTCGGGACTCGGGATGCGGGAAGAATGGAGTGTCGGAGTTACTATCTATGTACCAGAGTTGATAACATACCCAGAGTTGATACTTTCGTTTGAGCTTATTTCTCAACCGTTTGTCTTCAAACTTTTAAAGTATACTTATAGCATAGTAAAGAAAAGATATGTCAACTTTGACGAAGAAATATTAAGTGAAAAATATTTAGGATTTTTGACAACACCGAAAACCACTGGATTTGCGAGTATCAACTCTATTCCTGGATTTTTAGAGAGACGAATACTTAACCGATTGCCACCGGATCTTGGAGAAATCATGGATAGCATGTATATATTGTGTTTATCTACTTTGAAGAGGTGCAGGCTGCTGTACGTTGCATAAAACACCCAGTTCGAGAGAGCTGTTAAATCAGCGTGACAATTTTCAAACTCCGCTCACTGGCAATTCGGCGTGATTTGGAAGTCTTGGCTGAAGCGGCATGTCGGCATTAGTGCTGTCAAGAGCTGTCACAGTTCTGTCACGTTATCAAGTCCCGCCATTTTCACAACTTCACCCGGCTGCTTTCTGGCACAACATCCAGCTGCTTTAAAATTTACAAAAGTTGATAACATCAAAGGTTAAGGCATATACTAGCTTACCCTGAAGCCTGAACAGAATTCGTTAAGAATTGCGAAAGTTTTTCTACACCGACATTTTCGTTATCAACTCTGGTACATAGACAGTAGAGCTGCTCAAACATACTTTACCTTTGTATTATATTCGGTCCGAAAACTGGGTCTTGTCAATCATGACAGATGACTCGCAAAGGCCGGAACATAACAGCTCCCCGACCTCGTATTTACTTAATCATCTCGCGACATATTTCATTGTACTGTAGAAGCACAGACCGGGGAACTTTGTCCTGGACCGTTGGGTCCGATGCCGATCACCTTAGCTTAAATATAAATCAAAGGCGCAGAAGGGGATGCAGAGCTGATACATTGGTATTTAGGCAACGATAACATATTTCAGAAAGAACCTACCGCCACGAAGTAAGACATTGACAGTAAGTGTGAGCTTCAAGTAAATTCCTTCAAGTTGTATGAATTTACTATGGTTGTTATGGCTGGAAACTACGATTCCATAGGTATTCTCCGGACGAAAGTGTTTAGGGAATGACTGATACTATGATAACCCGGAGGATTGTACAATTATCTGGTCTGATCCTTACAAGGAGAGCCAGCATATATGTGTTACAGCTGATATTTGCTGTGAGCTTACAAGGACAGGCAGCATATATTTGTTACAGCGGATATATGCTGTGATCCTTACAGGGAGAGTCAGAATATATATGCTACAACTCATATATGCTGTGATACTAACAAGGAGAGCCAGCATATATTTATTACAGCTGATATCTACTGTGATCCTGACAGGAAGAGGCAGAATATATATATGCTACAGCTCATACATGCTGTGATACTAACAAGGAGAGACAGCATATATTTATTACAGCTGATATCTACTGTGATCCTTACAGGGAGAGGCAGAATATATATGCTACAGCTCATGTATGCTGTGATCCTTACAGGAAGAGGCAGAATATATGTGCTACAGCCCATAGATGCTGTGATCCTTACAAGAAGAGGCAGAATATATATGCTACAGCTCATAGACACTGTGATCCGCACAAGGGGAGCCAGCATATATTTATCACTGCTAATATCTGCTGTGATCCTTACAAGGGCAGCTAGTATATATTTGTTACAGCTAATATATGCTGTGATTGTCCTTACAATGCAAGGCAGCATATAGTTGGTATAGCTGATATCTACTCTGATCCTTACAAGGACGGCGAGCATAAAAAGGTTGTTATAGCTGATAATTGCTGTGACTCTGACCAGCATAGTATATTCGACATAATGATCTTAGTTTTTAAATCATTCCTCATATCTAAAGCAAGCATTTGCAATTCCGACTCGGGTCATGAGTAGTCTCAGGGATTAGAATTTTTTTACTCTTGCGATTAAATGCCATGAAGGCTAGTAGAAATTACGTATTGATTTTAGACACTATACACCCTCAAATGAATTGGCCTGCGGGCGGAACGCGATGATTCTCTGGGCGGGATCAGTATTCAGTGCGGGCAGGTCGTGTTTGGCTGGCATACCGCTCGTGTCATGAGGAGCTTTTAGTACGTATAGCCTGTACTGAGAGCTTGTTACAGTTGCTCCCGCCAACCTTTATGCTATGTCTCAGTGTTCATCCAGTGCAACACTCCCACTCAAGCTGAATTACGCGCGGCCATGAGCGAGTCGAAGGGCCTTGCATGCCAGCTGACAGCTAGCCATGGTTTTAGTCTAGTCTTACTATACTTCGCCCCCTTATTGCACAATTACTGAACTTTTCGACGTTCACCTGCTTGTCCATCTGCGAAACCGCGAATACCATGTATCTCAGCGCTTGTTGACCCTTCTAAATGTGTTCATGTGGCATATTCTCCTTCTACACCTCTCGACTGTCCCTCAAAAAGACAATTTACCGACTTCAAAAAGTTAAGAGGATTCTCGTCTAGGGTCTATTTTCGTGGATTTGCCCGAGCCAATGCCCCACGCCTACGTCTTTCGTACAGCACAGCGACTACTAATTAGTATATGCTTTGCGACAAAGATATGCTCGGAAGGAACAAATTCAAATTTGCAGTTTTACTCGGTAAAGAGTTCGCCTTCGAAGCCAGAGGGGAGTGTCAATCTCAGCGACAAAGTAGGCTTCAGCTCGAAGGTGTGCCTAGGAAAAGCCAATTCTTTGCCTCCAACTGGTGGATACTTCCGCCCTTTTCTGCATATAATTGAACCTTTCATCTAAAGCCGTGCATTGACGCACGCACTCTTCAACTAATCACAAAGTTTGGTGATATACATTGCCTTCAGCTGGGTACAGAGACTGTTGAATGCAAAATTCCATCATGCGTGAGCCCTTTCCAGTTTGGAGTTCCAACAATTTCCTGAATCGAGAATCGGCGATGAGTGAGTGGCAAATACCAAAACACGGAGTACACTAACGAAAACGCGGAATAGAAGCAAGGGTGGAAGGGGGGAATTGGAGAGCAAGGAGTTAACAGACGACAAATGCGATATACAAGGATTGCGATGCGAGAATGCAAAGCATATATCACCGCTACGAGCATGACCTCCACTCTCATGAGAGCCACACAGTAGACGCAAATTACAGAAAAAAAGAAAAGAACAAAAGTAGAAAAACAGACAAAGGCGATAATGACACATTATAGCTTGTCGCTATCCGTCATTATTAACTCCCTCGTAGACATATAATCCTTGTCGTCCTCTGGCAGCTCATCCTCGGAATCCAGATCTGGGTAACCTATGAGATCGGCAGCAGCTTCATACTGCTCGACAGGCTGTTCAACTTTGGCAAAAAGTTTTAACCATCATTTTGAGTGGGTCGTTAGCTACGGCTAGAATATTGATCGGGTTCGAAGAGGGACATTCATGGAATCAGGACTGACTAGCGTTAACTAGGCATACTCAGATTACTAATTAAATTTGGACTTGTCAATGCTTTTGAAGCCGCTAACCCTAGCGAGGTCGTCGGTTTTGGGAGACCTATAGAGGGAAAAGATCGTGAGTATATTCTGTAGTAAAGTCTACGATAGAGAGCCAGAATATGATAACTCATAACCGTCCAATCGTGCATATCGAAACAACGGCATTTCAGAGCGTTCTCCAGCTTTAGCTCTAAGCCCGAAAAGCCAATCACTTTCTGGCAGGTCATGAAAAAGGCTAATCTCGTACGCTGATTATAGATTATCGGTTCTTTTGGCTTATGGAAACCTGACTGGGCGGGGGGCTCTAACACTGGCTAGGGTATCTTCAAGAGGTATCAAGTACTATTATTTACGAATCGAGTTACATAGGTAGTAGGTGGTTCGTATGCGTTGGCCAGGTGTATCGTGAAGCATGGCGACGGAAGAAAGAAAGGACATCAAAATTTGATGCGACGGATGGCTTGGTTGCCGTTCGGGACGTCGGTGCGGCGCGTGGGAATAATGCCCAAACAAGACGTCAGAAAAAAATGGATGCGAATCGCAAAAGATAAGAACGAAGCAGAAATCACACAGATGGGCGATAATACATACATTCTCATGATTATCAGAATCCTCATATAACCCTCTTCGTCCTCCGGCTCATCTTCCGAGTCCAGATCTGGGTAATCTTCGAGGTGGACGATGGTTGCTTCGTGCTGCAAGCCAAGCTGTTCGACTTTTTGCGAGGAATGGTTGGCTATCGTCTTGGAACAGGTCATTAGCTACGGTTAGAGTATTGGCCAGGTTCAAAGAGGGAGAGATATTCATGGGATCGAGTCTAACTGGGCATAGTCGTATTGATAGTCGAGTTTGGATTTATCGATGCTTTTGAAGTCGCTAGACCGGAGCGAGGTTGTGGGTTGAGTGCCATGGAAGACCTATATAGGTATCTGATTGTTAATATTTCGTAGTAAATTACAATATAGAGAGCCAGAATGCGATGCATGTGCGATTGTACATATCTAAACACCGCCCTCGAAACCCGCTGAATCATCCAGCTTTATCTCTACGTCCAAAGCCCCAAAAGCTTTCCGGCCGGTCATTGAAAAACGCTCACCTCGTACGTCTGCTGTTGTTGATTATTGATTATCGGTTCTTTGGGTTCTGGAAACCTGACTGGGCGGTCCTGTTACTGCCTAGGGCATCTTCACGATGTAATTGAGTACCAAAAGTTATGAAGCGTGGTACATAGGCCGCAGACGGTTTGTATGCATTGGCCAGGCATAGCGTGAAGGACGGTGATGGCAAAAAGAATGACAACCAAGCCGTGAGTGAAATTTGATGACCTGGGTTAGGGTTACCGCTCAGCCGGCCTGGAACGACGGATACTCGATATGGTAGGGGGCGGGAAGTCGGTTCCGGAGTCCGTGACCGAACTTTGCTAGAGTCCTCGCACAATGGTTCAAGTGATACATTGGACGCCGTGTGTACCGTAGCGAAAACGATATTTAACTAAAGGCGCAATCTTCTACCTATACAAAATGGCGCAGATCGAAACTTTTCTAGCGTCGGAGCTGGACAGGACTCGGAAACGACAAAGTATGTGCATATCAATGTTCCATCTAAATCAGCATCCTTGGTTCAGGGTGCAAATAAGGCGATGAGTTCCCGGTTTCGAAACGGGTGAGTTAGGATCGTCTGTATGTTCATTACTGACATTTAATATCAATACCGTGCATCAAATCAGTACAAGTAGTGGTTTTCTGAATTCATCTATCATTTAAATCGATGGACAGCGCACACGGACATATATATGCAACATGTTCGCCCTCTATTCGAAAGAAGGCGTGTAAGGTCATGGGATGGAAAATATTTCTGATGCTATACATTCAATGATCCGATCACCTCGATATGCTGTCAATGCAGCTGGCAGCATATAAAGAGTCCCCCCTTCTGTGTAACGACACTCTATTTCCATAGGGTACTCTCCACATCATGCCATGGAAACGTTTCAAGCAAATCTTCTCCAAAAAGAACCCCAACAGTCACAATCCAAGCCCTGCCGTAACACGTCCTGGGACCCCCACTGTTACCGGTTCGAATTCATCAATCCAGGTTTTGTGCATCTTGAATTGACACATCTTTCAGGTCATATGGTAAGGCCTCAAAGCGGTCAAAATGCGGTGATGGATCAAGACAACAGGTTAGTGATCTGCAGTACAGGTTAAGCGTAGAGGATTGACATTCTCATTAGGAGTGTTCAACCTAATATTCAGTCCGTGAACAGCAGGTATGATTTGAAGATACTTGTAACTTATTTGAGATGTTACTAATCTTCATGTGATTTTGAAAGCTTTGCGCCGAACGCATCCAATTTCACTGTTACCGGTGGTAAAATCACTGTCGCTGGAGTAATGAATGTCAATTGTGAGTGATTGTTCTCAAGTACCAAGGTTTATATAGAGCTAATGGGTCTAGATCCTACTCCTACCACTGAGCTTTTATTAAGGATGCCTTATGCGCCACAGGCATTCTTTGATACAGATGTAGGCACTCGAAATGCCCGCAAATTCTGTATCCCAGGCACTAGAGTTCAGATCCTGGAAACTATCAATACTTGGGCAACTTCAATGAATGTTGATAGTCAATCGGGATACTGGATATCTGGCATGGCTGGGACAGGAAAAAGCACTATTGCCATGTCTGTATGCCAGAAGCTCAAAAAGGAAGGAGTTCTCGCTGGAACCTTCTTTTGCTCTAGGCAAATTCCAGAGTGCCGAGATTATCGAATGATCATCCCTACTTTATCTTATCAACTGGCCAAGGTTTCTAAAGCATTTGCGGATGCACTTAAAGATATTTTAGCTAGAGATCCAGATCTCGCAACAAAAAAGCCAGACGAGCAAATAGAGTACCTTTTGGTCGAACCTTGGAGCTTGGTTTCAGACCTTTTTAAAAGGAAAACAATTGTTCCGGTCTTTTTAGTGGATGCCTTAGATGAATGCCACGACATTTCCTGTGTACTGGAGCCTTTGGTAAATGCCATCCAGGGTGGTCAGCTCAAGGGGATGAAGTTCCTATTCACAAGTCGTCCAGAACAGGACATTAATGAAAAGATGCGGAGAACAGTTTCTAAAGTAACAGAATTTATTCTCCACCAGGTGGAGGAGAGCTTTGTGCAAGCAGATATAAAGGCATATATTGAGCAGGAGTTGAAAGATATATCTCCATCCAGGCAGCAAGTAGAGTCCCTTGCAAGTCTGTCTGGAAAGCTCTTCATCTATGCTGCAACAGTTGTAAAATTTGTGAAGAGTGGCAGGGTACCCATCACAAGACAAAAAGACAGACTGGTTAATTCATTGAGTCAGGGTAACAAAAATGAGGGCTTAAAAGCCTTGTACACTAGCATTATGGAAAGTGCAATTTTTGATGAGCATTCACAAGGCAGTGAGATAACAGAGGATTTGAGGATTCTTTACACAATAATTTCATTGGGTAAACCTTTGTCATGCAATGAAATTGCTGAATTCACAAGCATAAATGTAGACATTGTCCAGGGTCTCGTGGACAAGCTCCAGGCAGTCCTATTTATCTCTGAGGAAAATAATGCAGTTTTCACCTTTCATGCATCATTTCCTGACTTTATTGAAAAATACTTGTCTACATCAGAGCTCAGTTATGATGCAAACATTTGCCATTATGATATGAGCATCTCGTGTTTTCAAGTGTTGGGGAAACTTCAGTTCAACATGTGTAAGCTTCCATCATCATTCATACCAGATGCACAAGTGGAGGGGATTAATGAATGTATAAAAAAAGCAATTGGGGAGAGTTTACAATATTCCTGCCAGTTCTGGATATTTCATTTAATGAAATGTAAATGGAATGGGGATGCAATTTTGTTGGAATTGGAACATTTTGTGAGAGAAAAGGGGGTCTATTGGGTAGAAGCCATGAGCTTGGTTAATCAGCTGGAGAAATGTGGAGAGGCAGTACAGCAGACAATCAATGTATGTAGAAACTGAATAAGGTTGGTACAGAAAGATTTACTGACAGAAATTTTGCAGATGCTTGTGGATTATCAAGAAAGGACATCAATTGTGACCATGTTCCGCAGCCTTCGAGATGTGGTGATGAGGTTTTCCAACAGTGAGATAAAAGGCATAACTCCCCATTTGTATATTAGCATTCTGCCATTCCAGAACAGTGGATTAAAACCTGATCTGCAAAATGTATTGAGTATAGAACAAAACTCATTCCTTGCAAAGGGTATGGAAGTAAAGGAAATTGACATAAACTCAGGAACTGAAAGTGTGGCATTTTCCCCTGATGGGACCAGAATTGTGTCAGGCTCTGAGGATAGAACAGTGAGAATTTGGGATGCCACTACAGGCACTCAGTTAAGTCATTCTCTGCAGGGCCATGAAGGTTATGTAACATCAGTGGCTTTTTCTCTGGATGGGACCAGAATTGTGTCAGGCTCTGGTGATAGAACAGTGAGAATTTGGGATGCCACTACAGGTGCTCAGTTGGGTCATTCTCTGCAGGGCCATGAGAGTTGGGTAACCTCAGTGGCTTTTTCTCCTGATGGGACCAGAATTGTGTCAGGCTCCTCAGATAGAACAGTGAGAATTTGGGATGCCACTACAGGTGCTCAGTTGGGTCATTCTTTGCAGGGCCATGAACATTATGTAAGATCAGTGGCTTTTTCTCCTGATGGGACCAGAATTGTGTCAGGCTCTGATGATAGAACAGTGAGAATTTGGGATGCCACTACAGGTGCTCAGTTGGGTCATTCTTGCAGGGCCATGAA
>KN834756.1:1084040-1096385 GCA_000827265.1 Collybiopsis luxurians FD-317 M1 | reverse complement strand
TTTTTCTCCTGATGGGACCAGAATTGTGTCAGGCTCTGGTGATAGAACAGTGAGAATTTGGGATGCCACTACAGGTGCTCAGTTGGGTCATTCTCTGCAGGGCCATGAACATGATGTAACATCAGTGGCTTTTTCTCCTGATGGGACCAGAATTGTGTCTGGCTCCTCTGAGGAAACAGTGAGAATTGGGGACACCACTACAGGTGCTCAGCTTAGTGATTCCTTGCAGGGCCATATTCACTCTGTAACATCAGTGGTGTTTGCTCCTCAAGGGAACAGAATCAATTCAGGTTCTGATCACAGCACAGTGAGAACTTGGCATGCCACTACAGGTAATTGGATAACTCAATTAATGCCACTCCAATTTTCTTATGAATACTAACCTGTTATATTCTTAGCTCCCAAACCTCAACTTCAGACTCTCATTCCAGACTCATATGAAAAAATCTCTACACAGGGCAATAACTGTTTGGTAACAATTACTGGTGCATTATCTTCCTCATTAAAACACCCTGATCTTCTTACTTGTCCTATTGTTATTCCCTTAGATTGCCAAACCTGGACTCTTAGTCCCAATGGATGGATTAAGTTTCCTGATATCCCCCATCCTATTGTTTGGATTCCTCCTGCTTTCCGCCACTGCTTATGGACACCCCATACAACTTGCATCATCTCAAAAGTTGGATACACAAAATTGTCCTTTTCCAAATGTGTCTATGGTGAACAATGGGCAACTTGTATCAATAACTAGGACAGGTGCCAGGTTTGAGGTAGTTGCATATCTTCTAGTGAGTCTCTCACCTGTGAACCAACAGCAGTCCATCCAATCAACAATCCTGTAAATAGATCATTTTTCCATAGTGTAATCAAGGGGTGTGCAAAAAGTTGTTGCCTGACATGAGGGAGTGTGTGCACATTAACTTTTTTCCAACTTTTTAATTTATCAAATTACTTGCAAGTTACATGTGAATAACTTTTTTCCCCACGCTTGATAGATAAGGTCTCCTTTTTGAAAACAGTGCAACAAAAAATTGAATTTGGAATACAGCAATCAAGTATGAATGCAATTGAGTGATACTTATAAGTTACTCAGTATGTCATGGACAAGGTCAAATGATATGATGTTGCCAAGCTTGTTTCAGCATAAATAACTATACTTTCATCTATCAATGCTTCTAACCCCTTCAGGAGGCAATAACCTAACACATTTTTGTTGAGGCATCCCATGGTGAAGCTGCCACAATAGAAGATATTTATATGCTCAACTCTAGTGTTCCATGTAGGCTTCCAGAAAGTTGGCAAGCTGCAATGAGTCAATAACTATGGTAACTCATGTACAAACCATAACATACTTTTCTCTCATTACAGTAGACAGACCAAGATGAAGGGAAGCTACACAAAATATAACATATGATTCAGAGGCGAAAGGGAAGAAAGAATGTACACGACTTCAAGTATGGCAGGGTGTCAAACTCTAATGTAAATGGATATCATTAGCTTCAATACAAGCCAACAAAAATTTCAAACAAACAAATGGTATCATGGAGGGCCAGGGAATTGTATTGTTTTCTCCACTATTAATTGGAATGGTTCAGCCATTTATGGTAAGGGAAAAAACCACTCACATTACTGCCAATGTGAGGATTCTTCTCCAGAACAAGTGTGGGTACACCCAAGTACTTCAAACAAGTGGCCATTTCTAAGATGGTATAACCAGAGCCAATAATTAGGATCATGGTCAGCAAATTCAATCTGCCTTTCCTGAAAGACTTCCCAAGGTTCAACCACTGGAATGATTTCTCAATTAATTCTGACCTGTGTGAAACAATTACAATTCATCCACCCAAATGAATAACAAAACCTGCATCTTTTCCACTACATTTTTAAGAGATTCAAGAGTGATAAACTTTGTGTACACTCTCCATTGACTGTCTTCTCCCAGTGCCAGGTGTACAATACCAATACCTCCTCTGACAGGAGTGTCAAAAGTGAAGGTGAACTACAAGAGCATTGAATTGGGAAATAAGCTGTATGGGATCTTGTCTCATCCAATGAAAGTATGTATATCAGATGTTAAGGCAAGGATATCATACCAAGGAAATTCCTCTAATAATTAGATTTTAAGTGTTCTTAGTCTTAATGATGAATGTATTGAGCCAGCTTTGAGCAATGTCTGGGGCTGAAGCAGTTTCTGATATGGTAAATATGCATTTATTGAGGGTCGGGAGGGCGGTCATAGCAGTTGCAGTGGTAATGGTTCTAGTCAGAGACCATTCACTTGCTTCTCACCACAATAAGTATCTTCGATAGCTGGTCAGACTGCTGGTCTATAGGTTTCCAAGGACCAGAACCAATATTGCCATCGATATCTGCATTGCTAAGAATATAACTGTGTCCAGAGAATACATGACCGATGAGGTGAAGTTCTTGTGGTACTCTAGTTTTTAGTATTTGGAGTGTAGTGAACTTGCAGTGATAAGCAATGAGCCAAGCAAATTTTTATTGGTCATGGGAACATCCTGGGTTATAACCCTAATGCGCAAGACCTCCTTTGACCTGCTTTGATGACCACCTTTATCAACATTGCTACTCTTCACTGTACTCTTTAGCAGTTTTTCATTGTTACTACTTGAACCCCCTTTTCTACTCTGAGCCATCCCACTAATTCTTGTTAATATGATGGTCATGAAAGGTGGTTGGATGAGTACAAAACTTCAAACAGCAAAAGGTATGAATCTATCTGAATATGGACTCATTATTCTTTACTCATTGACAATCTGCTCCAGTTTGATACCAATTCATCAAGCTTAAGTCTAATGATAGGGCACAAAAGGACCTGATGACCTTGAAAACCCAGTCATCCCATACCCTTTGTGTCACTCTTGGACTACACCTAATTTGTTCAGGAGTGTCTGTATTGACTAGGATGGGAGGGGCTTTTGGTACATTGTAGTGTCTATAGTATTAGATACCATAGCCTGTACTGAAGCCTTGTTAGAGTCACACCTTCCATCCTATCACTCCATGTTCATCCAGCAGCAATACCACCATTATAGCCAAATTACATGCAGCCCTGAGCGAGCCAAAGGGCCTTTGCATGCCATTGAAAGTTAGATATGATTCTACTAGTTCCTCAATTTGTCTAGTCATACTGTACTTCACCCATCAATTGCCTAATTATTCAACTTTCCAATGTCCTCTTGCTAGCCTATCGAATGATATTTCTCTTGACAAGGTTAACCCTTAGTGTGTGCACAAGGTATAGCCTCCTTCCAGTGTAATCTGTCGACAGTCTCTCTGCAAAACAATGTATCTCAGCTTCAAAGAGTCAGGAATATTCACAAGTAGGGTTCTGTTATGCCCTACGCTATTTTTTCCACTCCTTCCAACCAGTACACTCACCCCACGACTCGATAATAGTCTTACCAATCAATTTGGCTCTCCAAATCTGACACACATTTTGCAAGGCGAACTAACCAGTTGCTCATTCAAAATGTCTATTCACAAGACCACATGTCTCCCGCAGAGTATAAAAGCCTTGTACCTACATCTCTCACGCTAATGCTGTTATTACCGGAACTATCTTGATCTGTGTTGTTTCTGTTCTCTTGTTCACTAGTCTATAATATTATTCTGCTTAACACTGAGTCGAGCAAACCCCATTGACACTGAGTCACTGGCATATCCACTTCTCACTTGTCGAACCAATTGACAAGGCTATTCGACTGCCGTAGCCTTTTGAATATTCTGTCTCATAGGGTAAATGGACACTGAGTCATGAACCTTCCGAGTCAACCCTTGTTAATACTGTCTTAATGAGTTCTTTCAATATACAATCTCTAGTCACACTGAGCTACTAGATTTGTTATTCAACACTCGAGGATCATTCCTCTATATCAAATACTCAAACTGTACAGGACTTGATCACTTGTCATACATAGCGACTCCCCATCACGTACTCTATCTTAGCTGTGGTATAATAAATTACTTTCTATTCACTGAACCTGCTACAAGCTTCTAACAACAAAGGTAGTAAAGGTCCTAACAAAATAACAGCATTCTCTCCATCACTGAGATGTCTGTGGAATCTGCAAAATGTTTTGTAAGTGAACAAGAAAGATGGCATCAAGAACAAGAATGCCAAAGAGCAGCGAGAGCTACAAGGTTCCAGAGAAGAGAGGAGCAGCATGGAGCTTCTACACTGGACAACCGCTCAGTTTCATCAGCACCTGTGAGAGGTGCCATACCCTCAAGAACAGGGGAAATTTTGGAACATAATGATAGAGATCCATTTGACCTGGAAAATCCTGTCGAACACAGGTCTCCTCATGTTCCGGGACACCTGGTCTCAACACCATATGTTTTGAGTCGCTCCCAGCAAGGTCAGCCATATCATATGGCAGCTAGAGCTGACTCGAGGCTAGCCATGAGGCCAACACAAAGTGCCCCAATAACACCCAAAAAAGGAAGGGAACAAGAAACAATTCATTCATCGGAATTAACTTGTTCCCTGGAAGATCCTCGAGGCTTTAGTGTGGGAGTCAGCTCGACACACCCCTTCCACACACCAACTCATCCTGAGAACAAGGATTATTATGAAGATATTGGCATATCTCCAACAACACAATACACATCTATAGGGGCGAGATGTGAGGTCATCTCCCCAGTAGAACATATCAGACGACCACTTCCTCTCACACCAAGAGAAGAAGAATCTAAATTTGCATTGCAACAATCAGAACGAGAGACAAGTTGGGGGTTATACTCATCGGGTCCACTCTCATTAAGGGGCCCACAGTCTCTGTTCAATTTAAAATGGTCTACTCCAATAGTAGAAAGTGACACAATACAGGCTCAGGGATTGTTGAGTCCAATCCCTGATATAGGTAGAAGAACCGTCTCGTCACTGGAGCAAAGCAGTCCATTACCTGCTCCTCCAACAACAGAAGAATTCGTGAAGGAGACACAGAATTGGAACTGTGAAAGTTCCTTAATGTCCCCTCCCCACCAGAATGTTGGTGTTGTACCGTCGACAGAATTAACACATCAATTGGTCAATTTACTTCAAATCAACCAATGCACATGTTTTGAATTAATAAAGGCAATGCAATATTATATTTGAATTATTAATGGTCGAGACCCAGAAATGAAGGACAATTTCTGGGTACTAGCTGCCTATTTTCAGAAATGTCTAATGCAATGACCTTCCCAATTACCTAATGGGATAAATAATGAAATATTCCAGTTGAAAGAAGTATATGAAGGAGCCCTATGACTATTACAGCTGATTATGGATCCCGAATGAATGGAAATGGTGAATGAGGCCACCATGAGGCATCTCGAGTCAATACAAAAATCGCGAATCAATTTTCTGCTCAATACAATAGTGGATAACAAAGAGAGGAAAACACTGAACTCTCCTACATTATCACTATTAGATAAAGTGGAACAAGGACAATCTGCGAGAGCAGACGACCTTATTGGGGGTTACAATTATAGAAGTCAATTTTGGGACCAGCAGAAAATAGCTCAGGTGGCGAAGGAGTATCGTAAATCTATGGGAAATACTAATACTCCAAGTTATGAGGATCTGGAAGAGTCGAGATGACTTCCACCCACTGAACTGGACTGCAGGCTGCTAATAGTACCTGAAGAAAGGGGTGAACACCAGGTGAGGACAGCCAACGGGGTTTGGGAACTCAAACCCTCCTCAGGAAAGGCTCGAAGGGAGGAGAATGAATTCTTTTCAGAAAGAACTGCGAGACATTTGGCATTGCAAAATGCCAGTGACACGCTGATGAGTGCGATAAATTCTCGAGATGAGGATATTCGCCTAGCAAAGCAGTACAAGGAGAGAATCCATGGGGATGTGGGAGGCTCCTGGGTAATAAAAGCCCAGGTGGAATCAGTGACAGATGAGCCAGAAGCTGCTAAGACCACAGGGGATCCTCATACAAGCCTCAAAACCCAAACCAAGCAGGAGATTTTCTCTCCTAGAGCAGAACATTTGCAAGCTGGAAGCTCAAAAGTACATATTGGAGGAGAAATTCCTCTTGATGCAGCTCTACGATTGGAAAGATGGGCTGCCTGAGACAAGTATGCTGTATCGACAACTCATTTTGCTAATGAAACTTACCCTGTGGGCCCAATATCCTGAACAAACAGTGACAGAGCCCAATTTGGGATGCTCTTTATGGCTGAATCATTTAGGATTCAGGACTGACGGTCCGACATACCATAGGAGAGAAACACCCGAAGCTTTCCATGAGAATAATTGCTTGGAAGGACCCAGTTGGAATGCCAGGGGTTTGGTAAATTCCCCAAACACCACTGGACCAGGAATTCCTTTCTCGTCTCGATATTCAGATCCTGGAAACATGGCCCAAGTCAGTGAACAGCAAAACCAATAGGAGACGTTGGGACCAAGTCAGGTAAAATGGTGGAATATGGCATATGCCCCACCTTCAGGGGAAAGGAATGAATTTGAGAACAAAGGATTTAACTTTGTGAGAAGTTGAGATAACTGGGACCTTTCATTTTCTGAAGATCAGCTCTGCCCTTCAGCTCTCAAGATTCATCACCCAATGCCCCCATTAGAGAAAAAGGAATTCACTCCCCTACAAAACGTAAAGGGTATAGGGAAAGTGGTTAATCCTTTCACTAGGGAATTGAGTTGCCAGATTTCCCAACCACCGAGAGCCTCAGAAGTCCTCCCTCAACAGCCTGCAATTCAACAGACAGTGCATGTCCCACCACCAGTAGTTGTGGAAACTGCTCCTCAGGCTGCAGGATTCACTCCACCTGTATTTACAGCTGCTCCTAGGCAATACGTCCACCCGACTGCCAGAAATTCTGACTCGATACCTGCAATTCCACATAGATCACTGGGACAAGTAACAAATGATTATCACCCTATTGTCTCAACACAGCAAGAACTGGCAAGAGTTCCAGCTGATCAATATTGGAGATTGGGGACTCAAGAGTATACTCCCTATGTAGCTAAGCCGATGTATGACTACTTGAATTGTGCCAGCACCTATAGAGGGTACAGAGTAGCAGGAGCTCCAGGAGGACCTCCAGGATGACCTCTGTATGGAGGAGTCACACAGACGGGAGGAATTAGTGAGGGAAATTTGGAGAGAGAAAGAGATAGTAGAAATGGCAGTTTTAGAGGGGGATCTGGAGGTGGTGGACCAGGGGGACCAGGGGGACCAGGTAGTCCAGGAGGACCACCTGACGATCCTGACAATTGGGGGT
The DNA here is from genome assembly GCA_000827265.1 of Collybiopsis luxurians FD-317 M1. Classification (NCBI taxonomy): domain Eukaryota; kingdom Fungi; phylum Basidiomycota; class Agaricomycetes; order Agaricales; family Omphalotaceae; genus Collybiopsis; species Collybiopsis luxurians. The sequence goes on along the minus strand of KN834756.1, from coordinate 1,089,128 downwards.
CAAATCATGATGCATATTGGCACCCGGCAAATGGATGGGTAGCTGTACGAGGCCCCAGAGGCAAAAGAGAAAAACTGGGTCCCACAGGATGAGATGCGAGTCAGATTCCAGAATTCAATCAGCAAAAAGATTGATTAAATAAGGAAGCAAAACTCAATGTCAAAAAACCTGACCCTTTCAATGGCTCTGATAGGTGGAAATGGGAACCTTTCCTCTCGCAAGTCCATCACACTTTCATGGCCAAACCTACTATCTACGAGAACGACTCAGATAAAATTGGTTTTGCTGTCTTGTATTTGACAGGAGCAGCAGCTACTCACTACAATAATTTGTTGAAACAGGAAGAAGCTGGAATCCCCATCCCTGCTCTCCGTACTTGGATCAACTTTGTCGCAGAGTTTACATCATATTTTGGATTATTCAATCCTGCATGAGACGCACAGGTGAAACTGGCCTGGATCAAGCAGATGAACAATGAATCATTTGTGACATTTATTATTTGATTCCAGGAGTATGCATTCAAGACAGGATACAATGACACGGCATTAGTAGCAATGCTCTGAGGGGCAGTAACCAGGAGTCTCAACATTACAGTAGTGGCTCAAACTCATCCCCCTCAGAATTATCCACAATGGGTACAGCAATTCCAGGAGTTGGACAATTCGATTCGTGCAACCAATGCAGCTCATTCTTGTGCAGGAAATTCTGGTTTTGGGATGTATAATCCTATGGCCCCATCAAATCCTCAAAACTCTAACCCACAACAAGGATCCAATAATAATAACCCCCAGCAAGCAGGGGGTCAACAAGGTAGGAATCAAGGTAATTGGACCAATCGACAAAGAGGAGCTGCAGCTTGGGATAGTAATGTAAATTTGGACAATATTAGTGGTACGGTATATGGACAATCTGAAGACTTTGCAAGCGCCTCGAGTCAGAATGGAAATAGTGGAGAAGACTTAGAAAATCAGGGAGGAAACAATGGAGTCTTGAAAAACCCAGGAGATGAAGAATTCCTACAGGCAATTCAAGCTGCCAGAACCCCTGAGCAAGTCGAAGAGTTCCATTGATGTTGTAAACTGGGACTCTGTTATAATTGTGGCAGATCAGACCATATTGGTAAAAATTGCAAGAATCGGGAGAATTGGGACCCTCCAAAAATTGGAACTTCGAGTATAAATAATCAGCGAAGTGACCAGTTGAGGGCTGCAACCTTCACTCTAGAAGGGGACCTGTCTAACGACAAGATTTGGAATGTCGAAATAGAAAACAACTTGGGAAAAGCGGAGGGGATTCCAGAGACACACTGAGAGCAGCCTGGAATCCAAAAAACCCTGCTCAAGCGGTCTGCCATGGGGCAGTAATAGAAAAAACATCCCCAGCTTGTCTCTCATCTCACTCTAACAACTCATTTCTTGTCTCGACACATTTCCCCTTCTCCGATTCCGAAAATCTAAGCTATAATACTCTTATTGATTTGGGCACAACTTGTTCTTTTATTGATAAATAACTTGCAGAAAAATTTCCAAAAAATATCTCTGATTTAGATACTCCAATCCCACTTGAATTATTCAATGGACAGCCAACTTCGGCAGGGGATATAACAAAAATCTTTAAAGATACTATCAGCTTCGCCGATGGTTCAATTCAAACAGTCGAATTCCTAATAACCCAACTACACCCAATGGCTCCTATCGTGTTAGGTTTACCATCGCTCAAAGAATTCAATCCTGAAATAAATTGGAAGGATTTGACTTTGACATTCCAAGGAAGAGAACAAATTTCAGCTTCACTAGTTGATTCATTCACCAGTACATGGAACTTGAATACTAGCGAGAAGCAGGACACATCATTCTCTGACTCGAAACATGAATCAGCCTATAACGAAAAAGAAAATGTGGACATAGACTCGTCAGTTTTGGAATTCAATGAGTGGTTGCTTTATACAAATTGGGCTAATGATTACGACAAGGATCTTGAAAAATGGAAAAATAAATACAATATAGGGGAAAATGGAAATGGTTACTCCAAGAAAGCATTGAAAGCTTGGGCAGAAAGGATTGACAAAAGAAGTTCGAAACTGCCAGCATACAAGCAGAAACAGAGGTGGATATATAAATGAGTCAGAAAATTGCATCAGGATTCTATTCCACAAGGCCTGCCGACAAGGGTATTAAATATCTCGAAAACTTCTGCACTCCAGCAACAGAAAAAATGTACAAAACGAGGGATGAAGATAGGAAAACTCAAAAAGGTCAAAAGGAGAATGGGTCCAAACCTCTCAGGCAAGGCAGTAAGTCTCATCAGTGCAGCTGCAATGGACACTATAATACGAGATGGGATGCCTGCCTATTTCCTGCATATCACCACAGTCTCAAATCAAGTGAATAATGATGATACCACTAATACAGAAAATCTGCAACTCATGAGTCAATTCGAGGAAATAGGGAAGCTACAGAAAAATTTCCGACAGAAGCAGAGACTGGAGAATCTCAAAAAGACAAAGAAGAGATACTCAAACATGTTCCTGAGAAGTATTGAGACTTCTTGGACATGTTCTCCCCAGGAGAGGCAAAGGTCTTACCTCTGCACTGTCCGTATGATTTAAAAATTGAGACGGAAGGGGACTCAGCCCCTTCCTTTGGGAAACTCTATAACATGTCAGAAACAGAGCTAAAAGCCCTAAAAGACTATATCGATGATATGCTAGGGAAAGGGTTTATTAGAGCCTCCAACTTGCCTGCTGGGGCTCCAGTTCTATTTGTAAAGAAGAAGAACAGAAGCCTAAGACTTTGTGTTGACTATTGGGCCTTAAATGGAATCACAAGGAAGAATAGGTATCCCTTACCCCTTATAGGCCCACTTGTCGACCAACTACGAAAGGCAAAATATTTTATGAAACTCAATTTGAGAGCAGGATATAACAATGTCTGAATAGCAGATGGCCATGAGTGGAAAACAGCATTTTGTATGCAATACGGATCCTATGAAATGTTGGTCATGCCTTTCAGGTTAACAAATGCCCCTTCGGCTTTCCAATTTTTTATGAATGACATTTTCCATGATTTACTGGATGTATGCAAGGTTATTTACTTGGACAACATTCTCATTTATTTGGATGACAAAAAGACCCATGAGGAACAAGTCCAAAAGGTATTACAAAGGCTACGAGACAACCACCTACATGCGAAACCAGAAAAATGCAGTTTCGATACTGACACAGTTGAATATTTGGGGGTAATAATAAATCCCAAAGGGGTGTCAATGGATCAGTCCAAAGTCAAAGCCATAACATCTTGGCCGGTTTCATGGAATATAAAAGAACTGCAGTCATTCTTGGGTTTTGCAAATTTCTATTGCAGGTTTATTGACAATTATAGCGGCATAATGAAAGCCCTAATGTCACTACTGCAAAAGGATGCCATTTGGCATTGGGACAAGTCATGTCAAAGGTGTTTCAATTTACTAAAAAATGCCTTTCCACATGCCCCGGTGCTATGACACTTTGACCCAGAACTTCCAATTATTCTGGAATGTGATGCATCAGATTGGGCAATAGCAGGAATATTATCTCAACTGAATCTGAAAACTGGAGAAATACATCCAATTGCTTTTCATACTTGATCCATGATACCAGCGGAAATAAATTACAATATTTACAACAAAGAACTACTGGCTATTGTGGAATGTTTTAAAGTTTGGAGAGCCTATTGTGATGGTTCGAGATTCCAAATCCAAGTTTATTCCAATCCCAATAACCTGCAGTGGTTTATGACTACCAAACAGCTGTCGGCGAGACAAGCGAGGTGGTCAGAGGCCTTATCAGGATTCAACTTCTGAATCAACTATAGACCCAGAACTTTGGGAGCAAAACCAGATGCTCTGATGAGATGAGCAGATGTATACCCAAAGAAAGTAATCAATAGGGACTCTGTCAGAGCAGGAAGAGAGCAGATATTAATTCCTCCAAAATGACTCAATGCAGCATTGCTTTTGAATGAGGATTTGTTATTAGAATGGATTCGAAAGGCAGAACAAGACAAATTCATGCAAGACACAATAAAGCAGATTCGAGAAGGAAAGATTAACAATGTGGTATTTGAAAATGGGGTACTTAAATGACAAGGTCAGATATATGTCCCTAATGACACAGACCTTCGACAAGACGTACTGTTATGCCCTACACTATTTTTTCCGCTCTTTCCAAACAGTACACTCACCACATGACTCGATAATAGTCCTACCAATTCATTCGGCTCTCCAAATCCGACACGCGTTTCGCGAGGCGAACTAACCAGTTGCTCATTCCAAACTTCTATTCACAAGGCCACATGTCTTCCCGCAGAGTATAAAAGCCTTGTACCTACATCTCTCACGATAATGCTGTTATTACCTGAACTATCTTGATCTGTGTTGTTTCTGTTCTCTTGTTCACTAGTCTATAATATTATTCTGCTTAACACCGAGTCAAGCAAACCCCATTGACACCGAGTCACTGGCATATCCACTTCTCACTTGTCGAACCAATCGACAAGACTATTCGACTGCCGTAGCCTTTCGAATATTCCGTCTCGTAGGGTAAACGGACACCGAGTCACGAACCTCCCGAGTCAACCCTCGTTAATACCATCTTAACGAGTTCTTTCGATATACTATTTCTAGTTGCACCGAGCTACTAGATTTATTATTCGACACTCGAGGATCCTTCCTCCACATCCAACACCAAAACCGTACAGGACTTGTTCACCTGTCGTACGTAGCGACTCCCCATCGCGTATTCTGTCTCGGCTGTGGTATAATAAAATACTTTCTATTCATTGAACCTGCTACAAGCTTCTAACAACAAAGGTAGTAAAGGTCCTAACAAAATAACAGCATTCTCTCCATCACCGAGATGTCTGGGGAATCTGCGAAACGTTTTGTAAGTGAACAAGAAAGACGGCGTCAAGAACAAGAACGCCAAAGAGCAGCGAGAGCTACAAGGTTCCAGAGAAGAGAGGAGCGACATGGAGCTTCTACACTGGACGACCGCTCAGTTTCGTCAGCACCTGCGAGAGGTGCCATACCCTCAAGAACGGGGGAAATTTT
>KN834756.1:993178-1069204 GCA_000827265.1 Collybiopsis luxurians FD-317 M1 | reverse complement strand
GATAATGCTGTTATTACCTGAACTATCTTGATCTGTGTTGTTTCTGTTCTCTTGTTCACTAGTCTATAATATTATTCTGCTTAACACTGAGTCGAGCAAACCCCATTGACACCAAGTCACTGGCATATCCACTTCTCACTTGTCGAACCGATTGACAAGACTATTCGACTGCCGTAGCCTTTCAAATATTCCGTCTCGTAGGGTAAATGGACACCGAGTCACGAACCTCCCGAGTCAACCCTCGTTAATACCGTCTTAACGAGTTCTTTCGATATACTATTTCTAGTTGCACCGAGCTACTAGATTTATTATTTGACACTCGAGGATCCTTCCTCCACATCCAACACCAAAACTGTACAGGACTCGTTCACCTGTCGTACATAGCGACTCCCCATTGCGTATTCTGTCTCAGCTGTGGTATAATAAAATACTTTCTATTCATTGAACCTGCTACAAGCTTCTAACAACAAAGGTAGTAAAGGTCCTAACATGTACTATCTGCCTATCACAATCACGCACTTAGAGGACATCTGGGTGAGAAGAAAACAAAAAAGATACTCAATCAGTTGTTCTTTTGGAAAGGAAGCAGCAAGGATGTACATCACTACGTACAAAGCTGCCATACTTGTATAAGATCCAAGGCTAGAAGAACTCTCTGATATGGGAATCTGAAACCTCTACCCATTGGGCAAAGACCCTGGAGCTCAATTTCAATGGACCATATAGTACAGCTCCTGAAAGCAGGAAAGGAACAATTCGATGCAATCCTAGTAGTAGTAGAATGGCTCACAAAACAGGCCATCTATATTCCCTGTCACACGACAGACACTGCAAAGGAATTTGCAAGACTATTCCTCAAAAATGTATTCTTGAAACATGGGCTACCAGTGGATATTGTCTTGGATCAAGGAAGCTTGTTCATCTCCCAGTTTTGGAAGGAATTGTGTAAGATACTTGGTATCAAGTCTCATCTCTCAACGGCATATCACCCTCAAACAGATGGACAGACAGAGAGAACTAATCAAAGCCTCGAAGGATACTTAAGAATCTACATGTCTTATGACCCAGACAACTGGGATGCCTTATTACCTATTGCAGAATTTGTATACAACAACACTCCCCATTCAACTACAGGATTAACACCCTTCTTTGCAAATAAAGGATACCATCTGAAACTTTCAATCAACCTTTCAAAGGTGAACGACTTGGAAGCAAACCAGTATGCTACCAAGTTAAAAGAAATACACAAATATTTCGAACAACGCATATACAAAGCAAACAAGGCAGCAGCAAATCAGTTCAATTGCCACCGTGCCGGAAATCCTGATTGGAAAAAGGGCGACCAAGTCTGGTTGGATATGGGTAACATCCAAACAAGAAGGCCTACCAAAAAATTGGATCACAAGTGGGCAGGACCATATATGATACTCAATAAAATAGGAACTCATGCCTATTGACTCAAGTTACCAGGGGACCTACAATGAATCCATAATGTATTCCATGTCGATAGACTAAAACCCCACCATCCGGATCCTTTCCAGCGAGTCATATCACTGCCCCCACCAATCTTCATTAAAGGGGAACCAGAATATGAAGTCGAGTCGATAAAAGACAGTCACCCAATGGGAGAAACAGACAGAGGAATCCAGTATTTAATCAAATGGAAAGGGTATGATGAGGAGTCCTGGATTCCCTGGAAAGGTATGGTAGGAAGTATTGATCTGATTCGCAATTGGGAGAAAGCACATCCGAGGAAACAAAAGTTACCTCTCAAGCTCCTCAAAGAACTCAAAAGCCTAGCCCTGCGAGACAAGGAGGAAAGGGAGTTGAGACAGGCAGCCCAAGCTGTCATTTAATTGGGAGAAACAACTCTCGAAATTGAAACCTCAACCTTAAAGGGGGGGTAAAAGCAATACTTCAAGTTTTTGTTTCCAATTTCTCGACATGTTTCTCTCTATTATTATCAAAAAATCATAACAAATTCATGATTCCATTTCAGGGAAATAAAGCATACAGTGGGCATAGATTGGGATATACAGGTACAGAAGGCTGGAACAGAAGAACTAATCAAAGGACAACTCAATTAATTTGTCATGTTCAGCTCGAATGTCAAAAGGGATTCCAAATACTTCCTCCAGTTCCTGGGCATATAAATCCTCAACACGCTCGATCTCCATCAGCTCCCGTATATCCTGCAAGGTCAGAGCCATATGGAGGCTGGGATCTGCCAATTCATCTTCATTCTTTTTGACCAACAAATAGGTCAAAGGATCCTCCCCGGTGCAAACAAAGTAGGCATTAGGGTGACCAGACAAAAAGATCACTACAGGAGATGTATTGTGAGTCTCAACGAGAGTACTGGGAAGGGAAGTGGTATTGAGAGAAGGAATAAAATTGGATAGGGAATCAGGAGTAGAGTCACTCTTTGTCTTGAAAGGAAAGGATTCAGATGAAGGACCCCCCATACATCCATAGGGGTGACGGTGCTGGTAGTCACTGGTTCCAAGGGCAGATCTCCAATATTCAAGAGACAACAAAGCTCCTTGTAAACACTGTAAAATTGAGATAATTCAACTCCACGCCCCTGGGCCAAAGCTTCAGCAGCAAGTTGGAGGTTGTGGGACTCAATGAGAGAGTCTCGCAACTCCTTAATAACCCAATCTTGCTCCTTTATGGTCACTTCAGCAGTTTTGTGAAGATATCTGGCTTCCTGGGCATCTCGCTAGGAAAGATCAGTGAGCCATGGAAACCCTACGACAAGTCAAAAAAGACATACAGACGACTTGAGCATCTTATCTTCAAATTCCTGTGTGGTTTGACTCAAGAGTTCTCACAACTCATGGATCTCATTGGATTGACCCTCGACAACTCTCTGCAGTCACCCAAACTCACAACGAGCTTGGTTTACAAGGATGTCCTGATCAGACACGACTTGAGAAATACTCTCAGCAGCATCAGTGAGATGATCTAGGAATGAAGCAGAATCAAAAGGAGAAGGGGAAGCCATGACAAGGGAGGATCTCAAAATGAGGATAGAGAAATAGTCTCAAAAAGTGTCCTTTTATCAAGACAAGGATGCCCAATATGAACCTAATAAGGAACAAAATGTGCAGCCACATGCATACACCTTATGGAAGCTTTTGAATACTTTGATTCTCAGGAGATATCTTATTTCGAACCCGGGGCAACTTCTTATTTCACACAAAGGAGGGGCCAAAAAAGAAAAAAACTTAATTTAGGAAAGGAAACTACAAAAAATTTGGAATGGGAATCTATCTAGATACAAGAGATTATACGAGTCCAAAGTTCTAGGAAGTACTAGAGGAAGGCTTGGAAGGCAAGGCAGCAGCAAACTGCCCTTGGACTGACTCAAAAAGTGCCGAAGTTGGGCAAGTTCTTCATCTCGTGACTTTGACTCTTCTGCTGTGACTCGACGGGCCTCCTCACTTGCAGCCAGCTTCTTCTTCAACTCCTCTATTTCACCATCCCGAGCTTCCATTGCTCCCCTTAATTGCTGAACCTCCTGGAAGAAATCCTATCAAAAAACTAAACCAGTCGAAAGAGAAGAAAGGAACTCACCAACAACTGAATGTCACCTTTGAAATGCCTTACGAAGGACTTCAGACGAGCTAATTCCTTGTCCTTCTCCTCCAACTGACTGTCTCACGAAGACACCTGCTCCTTCAATTGAAGGTTTTCAGCCTTGATATGCTCTGCCGATCGGGTCAAAGCCTGATACTCCCGATAAGCTCAGAGGAGCTCCTCCTGTTGAGAATCGACAATGTTCACAGAAGTCATATTCACAACTGTTAGTGAGTTGACAAATTGAAGGAGGGACTTGCTCGAGAACAATGCAGGTGGTTCAGAAGGGGAATGCTGCTAAAAGAACATAAAGGAACAGTAAATGATTAGATAAAATCTGCAGAGGTGTGGGATTACGCACCAATTGTTCTTCGAGATCTGTGAATGCTCCCTGAATAATTCCATCCACCAGAGCCCATAAGTCCTGCTCGAGCATCTTCTTCCTGGGTCCAGTGAACAATGACGCCATCCTTGTAACCACACGTTTGACGGCAGCTTGTATCACTGAAGAGGCCAGTTAGAATGGACATGCAAACAGAAAAGAGTTAAAACCGAGACTTACTTTCATCCTGAGTCAGAGAAGAGCCATCGGAGGGGACTTGCTTGACAAGAGGTTCAAAAAACCATGTTTTCAAACTGGAAACCTTGCAATAGACCCAGTTGTCAATGGCCTTCCAGACAGGGGCAGAAGGTTTCAGAACAGGAGTAGGAGGAGGTAGAACATCCTCGGGATAGTCTAGAGTCATGGCATCCAGCTCTTCTGGAGCTCCCATCTCCACGTTGACATCTGCAGTGTTGCGAACAACCTCCTTCCCCTTATGAGACAAAGTTGGAACAACCTGTTCACAACTCAGCTCCCCTAAATGCATCCCCTCCTGTCAAAGGAGCTGACTCTTTTGAAATGCAGTCGAAGAAATGATTAGGAAGATAATGAGTACCTATAATAACTGCAGACTCATTGGACTCACCAGCTTTCTGTTTACCTTCTGAAACCCTCAGTCCATCTGAGGGTAGTCCCAACTCCTCTGGATGACTGTGATAGTAGGGAACGTTTCATAACCCCATTGTTAAGGCAGTCCATTCCTTGCCCTGAATAATAAACAGCCCTCAACTTGATATGATATGATAGGCAATGATGAGAGGGAGCTTAGCGAGAATATGGAACTGAAGAAGCCAAAAAACACTCTTGAAGGAACAAAATTTCTTGCTAGAAGGGTAGTTCGCTTCACAAGTAGTGCACGACAAAGAGTTGGGGCAGAGGGAGCAAGTGGAGTGAAGGTTGTGCAAGGCGCAATACTTGCAAGATAGGTAATTTCAGAAAATATCCCTCCACTCTTCAATATCTACCCTATCCAAAACCTCAGGACTTGAGTTGGCCAGATATGCATCTTCATAAATGGGCTGGAGGCCAGTGGGAAGGGAGGGGGGAATGCTGTCCGTAATGGAAATGGAAGGATATCGGAGATGCGTACTGCACTCAAAGGCCACGCATTGCATCTTCTTCACTGTTGGGGGAGCAGAAGGAAGAGCATTCAAAAAAGGAAGAAGGGACACTGACTGGGAGGACTGTGGAACCTTGAGGATGAGTCAGGGCCTTGACCCTCCCAAATTACTGGAAGAGGCAGTGGGTTGGTTGGGGAATGATTGTGAAGCAGACATAGTGGTCAAAGGAAGAGAGGAAAATGACTCAAAAACCCAGAGTGCCAGCTTTATAAGGCCTTCAGACTTAGAGTTTTTGATCAAAATCTGGCAGTCGGCACATCAAAACTCAATCTGACGGTGCGGCAGTCACAACACCATGTCACATCAAAAGCTACACATCCTTTTGAGGGCTCAAGGCCCTTGGGGGGGGTAATGTTATGCCCTACGCTATTTTTTCCACTCTTTCCAACCGGTACACTCACCCCATGACTCAATAATAGTCTTACTAATCAATTTGGCTCTCCAAATCTGACACACATTTCACGAGGCAAACTAACCAGTTGCTTATTCAAAACATCTATTCACAAGACCACATGTCTCCCTGCAGAGTATAAAAGCCTTGTACCTACATCTCTCATGCTAATGCTGTTATTACCTGAACTATCTTGATCTGTGTTGTTTCTGTTCTCTTGTTCACTAGTCTATAATATTATTCTGCTCAACACTGAGTTGAGCAAACCCCATTGACACCAAGTCACTGGCATATCCACTTCTCACTTGTTGAACCAATTGACAAGACTATTTGACTGTCGTAGCCTTTTGAATATTCCATCTCATAGGGTAAACGGACACTGAGTCATGAACCTTCTGAGTCAACCCTCATTAATACCATCTTAACAAGTTCTTTTGATATACAATCTCTAGTCACACCGAGCTACTAGATTTGTTATTCGATACTTGAGGATCATTCCTCTATATCAAATACTCAAACCATACAGGACTTGATCACTTGTTGTACATAGCGACTCCCCATCGGATACTCTGTCTCGGCTGTGGTATAATAAATTACTTTCTATTCACTGAACCTGCTACAAGCTTCTAACAACAAAGGTAGTAAAGGTCCTAACAGGTTCATTTTTGTAGACTCAGCAGAGCCATCCTTGTGTTTTCCATTGGAGGAAATGATTGGTTTACATGTGCAAGCTCTGCAAGAAAATACAGCCTTACTCAGTAAACAGTTCACTTTTGAAGTGAGGAGAAAACTGTGTGGTGGAGAGCCAGAATACAATGAGAGTCCAATTGTGCATATTCAAACACTGGCCTGGAAGCTTGCTGAATCAGACATGCTTTTGGAGCTTCCTCCAGCTTTATCTCTATATCCAAGATCCCCAAAACTTTCTGACTGGTCATGAAAAAGGCCTACCTCATATGCCTGCTATTGTTGATTATCAATTATTGGTTCTATGGCTTATGGAAACCTGACTGGGCTATGTTACTGCCTAGGGTATCTTCACCATATGATTGAGGACCATGAGTTATCAAGTGTAGGTTGCAAGGGGTTGGCCAAGCATAGATAGTGTGAAGGATGGCGGAAACCCCATTAGCTTTGTTTGAACAAAACCTCAAAAAGGCCACAAATGGTTCAACAGTTCAAACCATCCCTTGGACCTTCAATATCAACAATATTGTCATTCTTTAGCTATTGTTAGTCTCAAAACCACAACAAAAAAGAGCAAACAACTAGACTGTCCATAAATACCACGATGCATGGTCTTTCCTGTAAAGATGGACCCAGTTCCGTACTTTCCACCTTATCATGACAGCGATGGTTTGGAGTATGATAGTGAGGAATCGCAGTCTGATGCTAGTTGTGACCATTGAATTGCTACATTTTCATTGTATTAACTTCCTACTGTACTGACCCAATCATTTATCTCTATGCCCACCATTCAACCAATTAGTGCCTGGCAGTTAATGTAGTGAATCTACTTGCATTGTGTGAATCTGAGAACAAGCTATGTATCTTTTCTTTTGTCTTGCCAAAAGACCATTTTGCTCCCGAATAACTAATTCTAAGGTCACCACTCAACTCACTTTGACCACCTGAAAACTACAAAAGAGACTCACTGATTGATGTTCACATAAATTCTACCAATCTATCCCATCACCTATGACTCCATTTGATCACCCTGCCTCTTGAGTCAACCTTCCAGATGATTTTGTCCAAAGTGAGACTGCACAGGTCCTATTCAAAATATTGTACCACTTGTCAGAACTAAATGATGACACTGAGAGCTTCTGGAGGTTCATTCAGCTCATCAGATGCCACAATAATGGTGCCTTGGGGAAGCACCACATTAGTGTTGGTATAGGAGTGAAAAATGTCAAGGATTGGATGAAAGTTACATTTCAGGTTTGTTCCAGTTCAGAGCTCATTCTGGAATATGCTAATAAAGTCTCCTTAGGGTTGTGGTAATGGTGACTGCCATGGATGGCACCACTTGAGCTGGTCTCCTGACTGTAAACTTGAAGTGTTACAAATCTTTGTCCCCTGGTATATCGCTTCCCAGCTGCTGGTCACCAAACTTGAGAAGCTGCAGCATGAGCTTTCTGCCATAGTGCAAGATGGGTTGAGAAATGAGGACTGCCAAACTCTTCACAAGCTCCTTGGAAACACTATTACCAACCAAGCTTGAAAGAAAGCAGGCAAAACTCTGGGCCAAAAGAAACAGTCCAGGAAGCCCCTGACTGTCCAGTCCCCTCCTGTGCGCAGTATCCATGGAGAGGATTCTCATGAGATCCAATCCTCTCCTGCCAGGCCCCTTAAACAGAAGCGAGATGAAGCAAAAATCCACAATGATCAAGCCCTCTCAGTCAAATGCAGGGCAAAAAGAAAAGCTGACCAGGAGGTTATCGAGCTAACCAATGACAACAAAGAAGAGGCTCCCTTTTTCAAATCTGCCCAGTCCAGCATCCTCTCCCAACTCGATAGCTTGAGTGGAATGCCTGTGACTGGCCCTGTTCACCCCAAACCACAACTTTTCCCACTTGCAACATCTATTGCAGGCCCTTCAACCATGTTAGATTCCTCCTCGGTCCCCTGTACCTTTGGCAGAAACAATACTTTGTTTGAGTATGTGGAGGGTATCAATGTTTGGCTGGACCAGGATGAGCCTCTTACTCCCATGGAGCTGGATATCTTGGAGAATTTGATGAAAAGCCTGGAGAGAAAGGGTGTAGGTCTAATGTAAATGAATATATTCAGTACCTGACATAAGAAATGATGAACTGTTCTTTGAATAAGTTGCATTCAACAACTTCTTGAATACATTATCTGACCCAAGTCAGACATTCCTCATGCAACCACAGTCACAGAAGTTCATCAGGCTAGTGCACAGAATAAAAGAGCGAAGAGGGAGAGCTCAAGAAGAAGGGGACAGAAACCATGGTCAAGGGTTTGACAGTGTGGTTTCTGTCCTGGGAATACAGTATCTAATCTTGAATCTTCTATCTAATCTCCTATCATGTGCCAAGGTCCTGGCTATTGGCGCTGTCATCAGCATAGACACCTGTATCCAAGCTTGTCTTACTACTACCAACTTACTAGTACCAATGACATCAACAATGACCTTTCTGAGGTGACTCAGGTTGCCTCACCCACAACTGTGGTTGCTGGTATAATCATTCTTTGAATCTTCAGAGCCACTCATTTGCTCAACTCGACATCACAAGTCAATATCTGGGGTCAACTCAATCCCACAGAAATTATTTCTGGAAGAGTGAAGGTACATATAGCATTTTTCATATAGTTTCTAATGAGCAGGTCTATTTATTACTCTTCTTCAAATTTCACTAGCTCAATATTCAAGTGATCTCTCAACTCTTGTAGCTGTTGGGCAATCTCAACATCCAACATCCACTCATCCATTGCTGCTTCTGAAATCTGAGTACATGCCTTCTTCAATGCCCTCACCGCTTGCCAGCGTGGGCTACATGTCCTCATCCAGCTGAGGAATCTACCTTCTAGGTCAAGAAGTTCATGAGGGTTCCACACGAGATGATCTGGTTTGTTCTGGTGAATGCATGCCTTGCAATGCTGTTTGTGAAAAGGTGTGAGTTCAATTTCTCATGTTTCAAGTGCGCATAAAACTCACCCTAAGGGAAAGTGCGCCTTTTTCACTAGGCTTGATCAGCCCCAAGTTGATGGAAAATTTGTGCTTGGTGCTTCTATCAATGCAAATGACAAATTCTTTGACCTTGGTGGACCTGGTCTGTCTCTCCCTGGCAAGGATGAGTCCACCAAGAGTGCAAGCCAAAGGATGGATTGATGCAAAGTTCAGTGGAAACTGGATGAAGGTGGGGTTCTCCTCGAAGTATGTTTTCCATCTAGAAGCTGATTTGGATGGCATTGTAGGAACTGTTGCTGATAAGGTTAAGGAGTGATTTTTATCCTTGCACAACTCATCGGTGAGCTTTTGTATCTATTTTGTGGCTGGTCCAACTCATCTCCTTCCAAAAATGGCAGCAGATTTTTGTTTGCTTGACATTATTGTCTCACACTGGACCCTTTCACTTTGACTGTTGGCATTAAAAACTGGCAATGTAATCATCCCCATCCCTACTATCTCTACTCAAACCATACACATCTCTTTGAATTTCCAAGAACATGGAGACTCCCAATACATCCACCCCCATCCTACCCCCTCTTCAACTGCCTAATGCACCTTCAAGCAGTCTCCAACACCGGTCTTTGTTTGTTCATATCCACAACAGTGCTGGTCACTCTGACAATGATGCTTTGGGTTCTGGTCCTTCTAAACACCTTTGTGAGGACAAGACACAACTGAGTCGGCTCCCAAATGCTTGAAGACATCTCATCACAACTCTGGAACTGTTACAAGCGCATCAATGTCTGCTGCAGAGAACTCTGTAACCTTTTCCTGTCCTTTGCACCATTATGATGTGGCAAGGAAACAGCAGCTCCTTGATGACATTGCTCATGTAAAGGCCACTGCCCAGGACCTTGGGCACAAATCTTCTATTTTGTGGAGCAAGGACACAGATGATGCTGCCTTAGAGGCTCTTTTAGATTTAAAGGAAATACTTAACACCTTTGCCTAGTATCAAATGTACTTCATTCCCACAGCTCACCTCTGTGCAGTTTACTATGTTACAATACTCGTGTACTTAGGTATTCTCTTGTCTGGTAGTTTGACAAATATGGTAGTAGCTGGTATCAACATTTTGTGTAGTCTTCTCAATCGCATTTGTGCTATCAATATACTCACAAAATCCATTAATGTGTTCATAATTTGGTAGCTGGGCAATGAAAATGATGAAGAGAATCAAATGCATCCTGGACAGTCACCAGCCTGCAATTTAACCTTGTCTTGTATTCCCATTCATCACCCATTTGCAACGGCACCTGAGGGTGCCCTCACCATAACTTGCAGTTGTTGGTATAATCTCCTACTGTATACTGAGAGGTGCAAGTGGTGTCTAAACAAATTGTGATACTTAGGTGTGCTCAAGTTACTGACTATCTGAACATCAAACTCATAGAAACTTTCAGATGTTCTTCTCCTGTTGCAATGTCAGGCAGACAAGACCAGAGAAAATGGCATCAGGAGCTCAACTATCAGGCCACACAACAGGCCATTAAGGCTCCCCCCAAAGTAAAATGGACAGGGCTTCCCCTTGTGCTTGACACCGAATCAGATCTATCGCCTAGGCCAAATAAAAAAGCTCAGGTCATCTTGGACTCTGAATCAGATGTGTCCAGCTCAGTCCCAGCAGTTGCCTCCAATCTGCAGGTCGCAGACATCACAGAGCTCCCACAGGAATCAGAAGAATGGATTCAACAAGATTTGGAACCACCACCAGAAGACCCTAATCAGATGAAGAAGACTCAGGTGAATTTTTTATACCCATCTCATACCTGTTGCTGTTGACAGTAGTCTTTTAGACTGCTGAAAACCTCACCAACTTTGTTGCAGCATTCCTGCAACTTCTTCACCACATTCTATCAGGCAAGGCTGGTGAGGAAGTGAACAATCTTTGCTCATATGGGTCAGGTCAAAGCTGGCATTACAACTGTAGGGATTGCTTCTTGTATCAGCCTTCTTGTGAGAAGTGCTTTCTGGAATGAGACTCAAATAATCCATTTCACTGGGCCAGAGTGTGGAGACCCGGTAAGGGATACTACCAGAAAATGGATATCTCCATTCTGAAAGACTCATCCTACAACATCTGTCATAAAGCTGGTACAATCACCTATTCCTAACCCCTATTCATTTTCCTTTTACTATATACCTTTCACATGACTGCATTTATGACTAACTTTCATATCAATACCTTTTGGACATATGACTCCTTTCTATCTCCACCCCGCACGGTATCATTGTTCTTATTCTATTTTGTTCCCACTGTCATTGTTTTATTAATGAACTATTCTTTGTTTCTCTTCTCACATCTGTTGCATGACCACATGCTCCATAGCTATTATTCTTGTAGCTGTCACTTAGCTGTTGTCTTCCAGTAGCATTAGTTTCTTGTCTTATCCTCCAGTAGCATTAGTCTCTCACACAGCTTACTACAGTATATATACCTACCACCTGTAACCTGAGTCCCCATCTTGACCTCTCTGTTGATTGGGACCAGGTGAGCATCCTGTCTGTACCAGTAGACTAGTTAATTAACTCTGTCAATTGGGACCAGGACCAACCTCTGTGTAAAACTGATCATTGCATTCTGATAAAGTCACTCCACTGTACACTGCTTCGTGACACTAGGTCAAGATCCTTGCTGCGCTGATAGTCTACCACCTAGGCTGTCCCCACAGACTCCACTACCACCATGCCTTCCTTCTCTGCAGATTTGTCTGACTCTGAAATGGGTCATGAACCCATTGACTGCTCCAGCTACCTGCACTCCTTTGATACCAAAGCCCGATCTCATATCCACAAGCTACCAGATGGTTGGAATGACAACAGCCCTGCCTGCACACTTTCAAGAACTCCATTACCAAAGCAACTCAGCTCAGAGACAGTACCCCTGCCATACCAATTACCAGATCTGTAACTGTCCCGTGCACCCTCACTGCTCCTCCAGTCTCACTTGCCCTCACTGCCCCACCAGCTTCAACTACTGTAACTGCCCGCCCATCACCTGCACCATCACCTCCTCCCCCCAACCCAAGCATGTCTCAACAAAGCCTTGACCAGCTCATGCATAGCCTGATCCAGCAGGTCGCAGCCCTCACAACCAGCTTGCAATCTAATATTTCTGTCACCACCAAGTCTAGCATGGTCAAACCTGACCCCTTTAAGGGTCAGAGTAGTGCAGAAGCCCGTCGCTTCATAGCCCACTTTGAGAGCTGGGCATCAGAACAGTCAGACTTAAAAGGCGATGAGGCCAAAGCCATTAAAGCAGCCTTAGGATTTCTCTCAGGGGGAGCAGTGGATTGGGCCACCCCCTATTTATCAGCCTTTAATGCCAAGCAGGTACTGTTTAATAGGAAATGGGTAGAGTTCCTTCAGGCATTCAAACTCAGGTTCAAATTCATTGATCCTGGAATGGAAGCCCACAATGCAATCAAAAAGGTACAGCAAGGAAAAGGACAGACCATTGCAGAATTTGCTCAGAAGTTCAAAGACATTGGTGATCGACGTGGACTCTCAGATACGGACCTCTGGGAATGGTTCTATTCTGGTCTTCTCCCAGAAATTTGTCAACACCTCATCATAGTCAATATTGCTCAAGGGTTAGCCCAAACCCTTGATGAGGCCATTAGACAGGCCATATCTGTTGATGTTTACTTGCATGACCCAGCATGAGTAACTGCCAGCCTAACCACTCCCACACTCCCACTCATCATACTGACCCATATGCTATAGATATTGATGCCAACTGCACAAGCAATGGCAATACCCAAGATGGCTTTATATCTCATATGCGAGGGCACTGCTATGGCTGTGGGTCTCAGAGCCATGAGAAACAGAACTGCCCACAGAAGGATACAGTATGTTGCTACTGTGCACACTGTGGCCACCGAGAGGCAGTTTGTCAGAACAAGTTTATGGGCTTGGAGTGCAATCATGGTAGGTGTCAGCCACCCTGCCAACAGGTATCAGCCACCTCTTCTGTACCGTTCACCTTATTCCCAAATGAACCAGCCCAGGTCACTGCCTCAGTCCCCCCTCCTGCTAATTCCACCACTACAACTGCCCAGATTGCTCAGCTGCAGGAACTCCTAAACTGTGCCAATGCTATGGCCCCAGAAGCATCCTGCCAGGAGGATTTTTAATGAGGGTGCCCATCTCGGCTGCACTGAGAGCACCCTCAGAATGGTTTGCTATATATGCTACTTCCTCATATGACTCGCTCCCATCATGTAAAATATCTACAATTTTGGAAATAGACCCCAATGCATCCCATTTCCAAATCCAAGTAAAAATAAGGGGAAGAAGACATAACATAGCAACTGCAGCCATGGTAGACTGTGGAGCCACCGCTCTATTCTTGCATAACAATTTCATCAAATGGCACAACCTCAGGACAACCCCACTATGACAGCCTATAAGTATTTTCAACATTGATGGTACCCCAAACCAGGCAGGGCAGATTACACATTTTGCACACCTCACACTTACAGTAGATGACCAAGAACACTAGACAGACTTCCTGGTTACAAACCTGGGAGGAGAGGATATTATTCTTGGACTTCCATGGCTTCGGAAGATAAATCTGGAAGTTGACTGGGAAAAAGGGCAGCTCTCAGTTAAAATGCAGAAAGTAACCATTGAGGACCTGCCTGAGGATACAAAGGGACTAGAAAGCAGTAGAGTGGCAGCGGTTACTACTGATGACTCTATCCTGGAACAAATTATACCTGAGTCAATTAAGGAAGAAATATCATTGGTGCCAAAAGAGGAGTTGCCCCTGTGTTGAATTCGAGCTAACAGAGCCATGTGCTGATCCTGGGTCAAGGCAGGGATTCTTCTAGATGCAGCAGAAGAGGTATGGTGTGCAGCAGGATATACCTACTCTCAACAACTGGCAGAACAGGCTCACAAAGACAAACTGACCAAAATATTTGAAGAAATGATTCCAGAGCCATATCGAGATTTTGGGAAAGTATTCTCTGAATCAGCATCTGAACAATTACCTGCTCATCAACCCTGGGATCATGCAATAGAATTGGTACCAGGTGCACCAGAAACCATGTGAACCAAAGTCTACCCTATGTCCCTTAATGAACAAGAGGAACTTGATCACTTTCTAGATAAGAATCTACGAAAAGGCTACATCTGACTCTCAAAATCCCCACTATTGTCACTGGTCTTCTTTGTGAAAAAGAAAGATGGAAAGCTCCATTTTGTCCAGGACTATTGCAAACTCAATCAATTCACTATCAAAAACTGCTACCCCTTGCCGCTAGTGGTTGATATCATCAGTTGTCTTCAGGGTGCACAATACTTCACTAAATTTGATGTCCACTGGAGGTACAATAATATATGGATCAAGCAGGGTGACGAGTTGAAAGCTGCATTCTCTACCAACTGTGGCCTGTTTGAGCCTAACATCATGTTCTTTGGCCTTACTAACTCACCAGCTACATTTCAAGCACTGATGAACTCAATCTTTGCAGATCTTATAGCGGCAGGAAAAGTGGCAGTATACCTGGATGACATTCTTATCTTCAGTGGCCAACTAAATGAACACCGAGAAATAGTCTGTGAAGTCTTAGCTAGACTCCAGAAAAATGACCTCTACCTATGGCCAGAAAAGTGCAAATTTGAACAAGAACAGATTGAGTATCTAGGGCTGGTAATACGGGAAGGGAAGGTAAGGATGGACCCAGTAAAAGTGGCAGCTGTCCATGATTGGCCAACTCCCTGGAATCTTTGCGAGCTGCGAGGGTTTTTAGGGTTTGCCAATTTCTACTGTCAATTCATATGTGACTTTGCTAGGATAGCCTGCCCCTTAAATGACCTAACCAAAAAGAATGTTGGCTTTGACTGGGAGATACTACAACAAGAGGCATTTGAAACACTACATACAGCATTCACTTCTGCACCAATACTAACTCTTTGGGATCCAGACAAGCCAACATGAGTTGAAGTAGATGCATCGGGATATGCAACTGGTGGGGCACTTTTCCAGAAACAGGACAATGGCCAGTGGCACCCTGTTGCTTTTTGCTCGGCATCTATGCAGGCAGCAGAACGGAATTATGAAATCTATGATCAGGAGATGCTAGTGGTAATCGAGGCATTAAAAGACTGGAGAAGTTTTCTAGAAGGCTTGCCTCAACCATTTGAAATTGTCACTGATCACTCCAATTTAGAGTTTTGGTGGACAGCACAAGACCTTAGCCGCCGCCAGGCCCGCTGGGCACTTTGGCTCTCTCAATTCGATTTCCCCATGGTGCATTGGCCAGGTAAAGCAAATACCCAGGCAGATGTGCTATCCTGTATGGCACATCATCAGGTATCAGATAATGAGGACAACTGACAGCAGACTGTCCTCAAGCCTGAGCACTTTACACAAGTTGCCGCCACAATTCTCTGTAACCCACTAGATGACAGGATTCAAAAGGCTTCGCAGAGAGAGGCACAGGTACTGGAAGGGCTAGAAGGATTGAAGAAGAGAGGACTACAACAGCTCATAAATGGGATTGCAGAATGGGAAGAAGACGAAGGACTGGTCTACTATAAGGGATGGGTATATGTTCCACCAGATGATGAGCTATGCATGGAAGTCCTCCAACAATGCCATGACAACCCCTCTGCTGGCCACCCTGGACTTCATGGTACCCTTGATCTTGTCAGCACTCACTTCTGGTGGCCT
The DNA here is from genome assembly GCA_000827265.1 of Collybiopsis luxurians FD-317 M1. NCBI lineage: Eukaryota > Fungi > Basidiomycota > Agaricomycetes > Agaricales > Omphalotaceae > Collybiopsis > Collybiopsis luxurians. The sequence continues at coordinate 1,053,349 of KN834756.1, read as the reverse complement.
ACCATGCAATCCTTTGTGGAAAAGTATGTCAAGGGATGTGAAATCTGTGCAAGGAGGAAGATCCAATGGCACCCCTGTGCAGTAACACAACCACTTGATGTTCCAGCTGGGCTATGGGAGGAAGTCAGTGTAGATCTAATCACTCAACTACCCAAATCCAATGGGTATGATGCCATCCTAGTCTGTACAGACCTCTTCGGCAAACAGATCCATGCCATTCCCTGTATGACCAATATTACTGCTGAAGGAGTGGCAGATATTTATTATTGAGAAATCTTCTGCCTCCATGGCCTTTCCCTGCATTTTATATTGGATTGAGGACCCCAATTCTCAGCAAAGCTCATCCAATCCCTCCTCTCCCATCTAGGCATCAAATCAAATCTGACTTCTGGATACCACCTACAAGCCAATGAACAGACTGAACATGCAAATCAGGAAGTAGAGAAGTACCTCTGCCTATATATAGGACAGTGACAGGATGACTGGGCAGAACACCTGCCAATGGCAGAATTTGTCATTAATTCCCAGCCACACTCAGCCCTCAGGATGTCACCATTTGAAGTCACATATGGCTATCTTCCACTCTTCAATATTCCAGTAGGCAGGCACAGTGGGATGCCAGGGGTAGATGATTGCATTCAGATTTTGAGAGAAGCATGCCAGGATGCAGGAGCTGCCTTACATCTGGGAAAGAAGCAGCAGAAGGAAGGGTATGAGAGGGGAAAGCAAAAAGCCCATCAATTTAAGGTGGGAGACCTTATATGGCTAAGCGCAGAGGACATTAATCTCCAGCTCTCGAGTGAAAAACTTGGAGAGTGCCAACTCAGACCATTCAAAATTCTTCAAAAGGTTGGACCACTTGACTATCAATTGGACCTACCCCTTTCCCTTGACTGACTACACCCTATATTCCATGTCAACAAACTTTACCCTTGGAAAGGAAACTATGTCAATGGGGAAATTCCAATGCCACCAGAACCAATTTACTTGGAGGAAGAGGATGAACCTGAGTACAAAGTAGAAGAGGTGTTGGACAGCTGTATTCAGTGGAAGAGAATGGAATATCTGGTAAAGTGGAAAGGGTATGACGCAAGCCATAACTCCTGGGAACCAGCCCAAAACTTGGAGCATGCCCCACAAATGATACAAAAATTTCACAGAAAATACCCAAGTGCACCAAGAATTTGACCATCAAGGGTGATGGTCTTAAGGAGGGGGGTAATGTCATAAAGCTGGTACGATCACCTATTCCTAACCCCTATTCATTTTCCTTTTACTATATACCTTTCACATGACTGCATTTATGACTAACTTTCATATCAATACCTTTTGGACATATGACTCCTTCCTATCTCCACCCCGCATGGTATCATTGTTCTTTTTCTATTTTGTTCCCACTGTCATTGTTTTATTAATGAACTGTTCCTTGTTTCTCTTCTCACATCTGTTGCATGACCACATGCTCCATAGCTTTTATTCTTGTAGCTGTCACTTAGCTGTTGTCTTCCAGTAGCATTAGTTTCTTGTCTTATCCTCCAGTAGCATTAGTCTCTTGCACAGCTTACTATAGTATATATACCTACCACCTGTAACCTGAGTCCCCATCTTGACCTCTCTGTTGATTGGGACCAGGTGAGCATCCTGCCTGTACCAGTAGACTAGTTAATTAACTCTGTCAATTGGGACCAGGACCAACCTCTGTGTAAAACCGATTATTGCATTCTGATAAAGTCACTCCACTGTATACCACTTCATGACAACATCCACCTCTGTTCTGATGGTTTGAGCTGTGCATATCATGGAAATCCACACTTAATGACAGTAGTTCACACCAATGGGATACACGGCACAAGAGTCAGTTACTGTTTCTGTGACAGGGAGCCAGACACTATTGAGCAGCTCATGAGAGCTCATCTGTTTCCAATGACCTTGAAGGATCCAGGCACTGTTGTTACATTCCACACCCTTGATGACTTTCATGAGCACAACTTGGTTTCCAAGATGGCCGCATATGACTATGTGGGAACTCTTTGTCATCTGATGGATGGCTGTTTCACCACTAAAATTCCAGTAAATCATGCCAATTACAGTCCTCCTTGAATGGACTACTTATATGTTTGCTAGGATCCTAATGCAAAATCTCTTATGGCTGCTCACATATGGCAACAATTATGCTTAGAAAAATGGACCGGTCAAGCCTACAATCTCACTGCTGAATTCCCTCACCAAATGCTGAACTCCCTTATCACCTTCTGTCCCGCCTGTCCCAAGGATGGTTTCAACATGGAGCCAAATTGGGAAAAGACTCCTTTGCTCTACAGGTATGTTAGATCTTCATTGGATAGACAGCTCAGCCAACTATCATGATTTTACAGACATGTGAATCAAGTCCTGTATGGCCTCAATGGTAATTTCCATACAGGACAATATACTAAAAACACAGACCCAGATGACATCACACTCAAGACCATCAACAGAATTGGATATTTTCCAAATCAAGTTGAGGTAGAACAATATCTGAACAAGACACCCAAGGTCCAAGAGGTGCATGTGCTTGCTACTCCATTCTTCAATACATTGAGCTAATTTTATAAGCTAGAAATCCACTTGTAATTATTTGAATGTCATTAATAATCAAAACAAAAAAAAATTCAAAAACATAAAATACTCTGGGGTGGTTAATATGACATGTTCACATATCATTATACACTTGTTGATGAATCTCAAGGCTGGTGAAGGGTGTGCTCCATTTACCTATACTCCTTGATTATCTGTGGCTGATAGATGTTATACAATAGCTTTGGGTACATGGATTACTGCCTGAAGCATGATGGCCATGATTCACATCACATCAGCTTCTGTGATATCGGTCTATCCTATGACTGTAATTGTCAGTACTGTGTCAATCTTCAAGCTCACTTCACTGCCAACTTTCCAGAATTACTTCCGATAATAGACAAAATGTGCTCATCCATACCAGCTCTACACATTGAAGATCACAAAGATTCATGTAAATATAATTTTAACTCAGCCTACATACCAAATGTTGGCCACTTTCAGGGTGAATGGGTGGAGCAGCCCTGGATTGAGCTCAACCTACTTTCGGGGTCCATCTTACAAATGAATAGTGGCCATTGTATGGGAGTGCTAATGGCCCACTACACATACTGGAATTGGGTGAAAATCATGCGCATGGCAATGACCCTGAAGTTGAGATATCAGAAAGCCACACAACTCTTTCAAGAAAAGTAAGAAGCTTTTATTTCAATATGCATTCACTACCACAATAGGAGATCGGAGTGGGAACAGATGTTGGCAAAAGCTGAGTGTCATCCTCAAAATGGCATAGTGAAGAATATCTATCAACATCAAGAAGAAGGTATGATTATCTACCACATATTTTGTCCATTGAATTAGATTAACTTGAAATAGTTCCATCTAAGGAAAAGGCATACCTTTCACTTCTCACACTCAACATGCAGCCAAAAATGACCAACAACGAAGGGAATCTTGAGCTTTTCCTTGTCCAACAGGGCTTAGTGATTCAGCACATGCAGTATGTTGCTTTGTTTCATATAAAGAGGAGATACTGATTTTTGTAGAAAACAAATTCAGGGCAAATCCTGGCTGAAAGCTCAAATGGAGACCATACTCAAGGACATCTGCAGAGGTCGGGCAAAGTTATCCTAAGAGATTCAAATGTTCCAAGAGACACAAACTATGGTCATGCCCAGTGTCATTGATCTCATTAATAACCTCTCCTTGTGTGAGGTGGAGGATGAAAAGCTGTATCTTCCTTCTGATCTGACCATGTTGGAGTGTAGTATTCTCAAGGTGGACAATCTAGTCACAATTGAGGTAAAATTGCATGAAGGGGGGGTGTACAACAGTATCAAAGCTGTTCAGAATGCGGCCAAAACCTTTTCAATTACACATGCTGTGAAGAATGCAAATGAGCAGGGGACAAACAGAGCCATCAGGGCAACTCAATTGCTTCACAAGATTGAAATTGAATGGGACTGTTGTATCAACAATTACATGCAGGCTTGTCAAGCTCTGATTGAGCTTGGAGGTGCTAAGCCTGAGGAGCTTCCACCAATGACTCCAGTTGACACATTCCGACATTCAACTGCTCAGCCTTGACAGCTAGGGGATTCTTGCCATACAGATAGACAACTCTAAACAATTACATTCTGAGCTGACAAGGGAGGGGAGTCCAGTGAAGAGGCAGATGTTGGAGGCAACAACAACATACCTTCAGGAATTGATCCTAGCTCAGCTGGCACTCATAATATGCGATGAGCTCATCCAATACAGTGCTTCAAAAAATTGTCCACATGTTTGATACTTTTGAAAAGATCTGCAATTTCTGAGCCACGTGTTAAGTTCTATAAGTAATAGTTGGTGACAGTTAAATAGCACTACATTTATACTCTATGTACCACTTTAGCTTTTTCAATTTGAGTCAAAACTGACCAAGCTATGGGCTATTTGATTTGATAAGTCATGTGGACAATTTTTTGAGTTGTCATTCTAATATTATTGTTTTACCCCATTAAGCTGTTATGAATGACATCATTAGTGGAGTGGTGCAATAAGCATATCTTTACATCATAATGATGTCATACCTTTGATTGGGAATATATAAGGCCACTTGTTCATCCTCCAAGCCCTCATTAAATCATGAAGCCCATTACTTCTACTCAACTGGACAATGTCCTCTCTCTGCTTCAAACCTCTTCTTCTACTAGGGAGATCTCTGCTCAGACTGGTATATCCAAGTCAAAGATTACTTCCCTGGCAAAGGAAGTGGTCCCAGACAAAGAGAACTGTCCAGCAGGATGTCTCAAGAAACTCCCTGCCACTGATGAGCATGCAGTTATTAAATAAGTTACTACAGGCAGGGCTGAAAATGCTGCTCAGGTGGCCAGAAACATAAACCCCATTCTCTCCCAGCTTGTCCCTGCCCTGACCATCAGAAACACTCTTCACAAAGCCAACATAGACACCAGAAAAAAGCAGAAGAAGCCTAGACTCACCCCTGCCCAAAAGAAGGCTCATTTGATCTTTGCTCAGAAGTACAAGGATTGGACTCTTGATGATTGGAAGAATGTAATTTGGGTCAGATGGACAGCAGTATGTGTGGATAAGAAAGGAGGAACCATTGGGGGAGAGAGGCATCCAGCAGACAGTGAAGTATGGAGGAAGAAACATCATGGTGTGGGGCTGTATGGGATGGGAAGGGACTGGAAAATTGGTAGATGTGGAGGGGAGAATGAATGGGCAGCAATATGTGGACATTTTGGACAAAAATCTCTTGGAGAGCATGGAGATTTTGGTGATTGATTCAGAGATAGCCATTTTTTGGCAGGATAATAATTCCAAGCATACCTCAAAAGTGACCACCAAATGGTTCTCCTTTGCCAGGGAAGCAATCTTTGACTTGGATATACCAGTCTGAGTAGAGATCTCCCTAGTAGAAGAAGAGGTTTGAAGCAGAGAGAGGACATTGTCAAGTTGAGTAGAAGTAATGGGCTTCATGATTTAATGAGGGCTATGGAGGATGAACAAGTGGCCTTATATATTCCCAATCAAAGGTATGACATCATTACAATGTCAAGATATGTCATTTATAACAGCTTAATGGGATAAAACAATAATATTAGAATGACAACTCAAAAAATTGTCCACATGACTTATCAAATCAAATAGCCCATAACTTGGTCAGTTTTGACTCAAATTAAAAAAGCTAAAGTGGTACATAGAGTATAAATGTAGTGCTATTTAACTGTCACCAACTATTACCTATAGAATTTAACATGTGACTCAGAAATTGCAGATCTTTCCAAAAGTACCAAACATGTGGACAATTTTTTGAGGCACTGTATGTTTGTATCTCATGCAATCTCGGTCTATTTCAGCTAACAAATGTATGGGTTTCAGGTACAAAACAATGAAAGGAGAAGCAACTCGGGGATCCAAAGCAAGACAGTTGGATTTGGACATGGAGGCTACAATTTGGCGCAGGTAATTTAAATGAGCTCTCCAAGTTTGAGGCCAAAGGTAGGTTGTAGTTGGTTGTGTAGGGCTCTTTGATGCACTTACTGGATGTTCAACAGTGGATCAAATTACATATTTTCAGGCCAAGGCAGACATGGAATGGTGGCAAGAAGAACTAGAAAAAGTTCATGCCAATTTCTTAAACTGTCAAAGAGTGTTCACTCGGATGTATGAGGCATGGGCTAAGATGGCTGATCATAAAGCAGGTCCAAGTTCACCTCATCATCATACTGGCTGGTCATTGGGTCATGAAGCCTACACAAGAAAACAGTTGCTAATGTATAAGCAACTACAGCAAGATCTAGAAGAAGGCTGCAAGAGTTGTAACTTCAAAGCAGTGCAACCTGAAAAGATATTAGCAGACCTGCTGGAGGAAAAATGGGCTATCAGAGCTAGTGAAGATCAAGCATTCATTGCTCAGGAGCTTGAGAAGATTAAACATTGGATGGCTGCAATGGACTCAATTATGCAGTAACATGTAATAGTGTACTAAATACTTTCATAATTTTCAAGAACAGCATTGTAAGTTATGCAAGTGACTACTTAGTTATCGGGAACAGAACACTTAATAAGTGCTCACATAGACACTTGTACTTTGTTTTGTATCTCCAAGTTGACCTCAATACCTCAATACTGTCTATTGTATTGCAGCATTAGTGCTGTTGGATAATTCTCCTGACTTTTGTTGGTGAGACTTGGCCAAAACTTACACAAAAACTACTGGCTTAGGTGCCATGCAAATCAGTAATGTACATACTATAGTCAAGCTCTCTGACTACCACTGATTTGACACTTGTTATTCACAGGAACGCACCCAACACTCTGACCAATGAGGATCTCTTGAGGAATAAGGGACAGAGGAGTCATAATTCAAAGGAATCCACCATTAGTGCATGCTTGCATTTCTCCACTAAAATCAATGAACACTAAGTTCACTTCATTTGATCTAGATATTTTACCAGAGCTACTCAAGAATGTGGAGGACCTAACCAGCATCAACAAGTTATACAGCATACTCTCCAACATGAGATACTGTGATGGATTGTGTGGTGCCAATGTACCTGCCTTGTAGCAGTTCATAACCTCACCCAACTGTACCTTCATTCCTGAACCTCCATTTGGGTCTACTAGAGATCTCATCCATCGCATGGATGGGCAATTTGGTCAAGATGATCCAATTTGCTGGCCACAACCATTCAACCATCAATATCCTTTCTTAGTCACCATCCAGTGAAAACCAGATCAAGCCTCTCCTTCAGTGAACAACATGTTATGGTGGTTCAATCTGTGCAAAGGCGATCTCGAGTATACTGAATGCAGTCTCCCATGTGGAATTGGTATCATCAAAAGTCAGATTCTGGAATGACTTCAGCAGAAAATCCAAATTGTACAAACCAGGGCTTGAGCTCTCCTTGCTGAGCTTCCTACAGATCAACATCAGAAAAGGTTCATTATCAATGAATGTCTTCAGATTGGTGACACATGCTACAATCACCTGAGCTCAATATCACTGACACTTCGAGATGCCCAGCGAGGGCTGGTCCAGTTGCAATGCTCATGCTTGCTTCTCAAGGCAATATTGGATTATCATTGAATGGTAGAATGCCAATCAACTTTGCATTCAGCTCATCCTGCCGGTGTTCAAATCTATCAAATGGGTGCATTTGTCTGGAACAATGTGGATCCTCAGTTTCTTTTTCACTTTGGCTTTCCAGTTTGGTTTCTTCAACCTTGGATGGAATTTGACTGCCAGGTGATTGAAAATGTTGCGGTTGTCCAGCAGCCATCACCACATGTGGTGGTCGAGCATGCAGTTCCCGCATATTGACCTTTGATAATGAGTCAAGCAGGCTCTGATGCCAAGTTTGCAGCAATCTTCATGGACTCAATAAACTCTTTTAAGTGTGCCAATCCCTTTGAAAATCTCCATCTCCCAGGCAAATATGATTCCTCATTCAACCTCTCCCAAAATCAAATCCTCTCACTGATGACATCCCCTCCAAGTACCAGCCTACATCCTTCAGTACCATTTCCATCCTCATTCTCAAACCTGTCTGTTTATGCCAGCTGCTCTCAGAAATCACAGCGCTCTTGTTCTCAAAAACTGACTACTCAGTGTAAGTTGCTTAACTCTTTTAATGGAAAATCGAGGCTTAGTTAGCTACATGACAGCTCCCAAAGTTCATCACAATCCTTATGCAGACTTGCCAACCAAGAATACACTGGTTGCTCCAGCAATATCTGCTTGGTCAGATGTCAACAAGACCATCTGTTGAGGAGGCATACAAGAGTGAAAATGACTGCTCATTATGCCAGATCCAGGGTTATTTATGGGTCATGAAGATAAATCTCATCAAATGGCAGCTTTTTGAATGTGGGTCCACTTCAGAACAGCTTGGATTGAACAGGTAATGAGCGCCGGTGCTGGCCTGCAAAGTGTGGATACATGGCATAAGGTACTTGTGTACGCTTACATCCAACCTCTTGAGGAAGGCCGATGTGTTATGCCCAAGATTCAAGTTGCGGAAGATGCTAAGAAATTAGTCGAAGAAACTATTCATTCTTACAATAGTACCATGTCTTTCAAACCTCCTCCTTGCAAAGGTGACTTTGACCCATGTAATGGCAGATGGATCATTCATGAACTGTCCATGGTAAACTTTCAGTTGGAGCTGCTCTACGTTGACTGCATTCTGGACACAATATGGCCTCAGCCAAGTCCAGGCCTGTCAACTGCAGATTTAAATGTGCAGACAGCAAGTCATAAATGTCAATGACTGCCTCTGATGGATTCAATCTTTCTCTATACTCAGCTAATTCCCAATGCAAACCTGGATCTTGGGATTGCAGCAAATGAGTGGGCCAAACAATATGCTGCACTGAAGAACTTTCACAATCTCATGGATAGCTGGCCAGGCCTGAAGCCCAATTATGGGCATTGGGGAGCTGAAAGGGACTTGACCCCATATGCTGCTACAGATGGAGTGCAGTGGGAAAGATTGTTAGCAGAATATTATGTTCAAGGTGTCTATGGGGTACTTAGGTGTCCGCCATCTTTGCCTTGTTGACTTTGCTCTTAAACTAGTTTGTATTTTGGATTTTATGAATAATGATAGTATTGCCGATTAGTCTATAATACAATTTGATAGCTAACTACAGTATTGTGATATAGCTGAAAACAATAGATAGTGGATTGAAGCTGATGCACTTGGTCAAAGTGTTGTATGGTATTCCTTAAGTAATTGTTCTGTAAGGTTGAACATGTAACAGTCTTCTGTTTTAACTCCCTCTATCACTTTGTCACTTTCCATCTTCCTCATAAATCATATGCACACTACATTGCTCAATAGTTCACTCTGTGCATCTATCTCAGGATAGAACACTTTTGCAACTTAGGTTGCTGAACCAGGGAACAATCTCATTTGTCATGGTCCAACTCAAATGATTGACAACCAAGCTGGGCCCTCAGCTTGTTGTTCAGGTTATGTGGCTACCAATACAAAGAGGTGAGTGGCTCAGTGTTTTTCAAATAAAAAACCTCTTACTATTTTTTCTACTCTTTTCAGAAATGCCCTGCTCCTACTTCATTACTCAGATACTACCTCATTATATCTCAAGACAATGCTCAGAATGCCATTCCCCAAAACATCATTGAGCCCAAGATACCACATTCCCCTCCTCTGTTGTATTGTTCCCTGACAAACTCCCTGGCTCAGCATCCAAGTCACAGTCGTCGAGCTCCCACTCCTGCAGGAAATGAAACTGAACATAATGTTTCAGACAATATTCATGACATTATTAAATGTTATACATTCTGCAGTACAAGAAAGCTGTACTCGAACACGACTCTCTGTTTGGGGGTACCGATAATGAGAAGAAATTGCAACATTGGCGCAAGCAAACAGCTGGGGAGATTGTTAGGCTGGTCAAGACAAAAGTTGACCCATTTGCAGAGGTCACAGTTGGTGTATTCAGTACCACCAAGGATTTTGAGCACTTGTGTGATTGTTCTATGGCCCAAAGATTGAAGTCTCTGGAAGGTCATCAAGTGCCAGTTTATGAATTACAGGCATAATGTTATGAAGATGAACCCTCACAAGTATGCGAAGGCTGAAGGCATGTAAAAGAATGTCACAATGTCATCCAAAGATGCACAGAAGATGGTAGATGAGATTTTGACCCTGTAATCTCCCTCGACAGGTCAAAACCTGTTCAAAGTGCAAAACCTGGAGAGTTTGGATGGCCACAGGTGGAAGGAACTGTGGAATAAACTCACTGACAAGGAGAAGAATGAGTGGAATGAGAAGGCTAAGGATGTTGATGTTGATGCATAAGTTTTGCTAGTGTCTGTTTCAGAGGTGCAATGGACTCACCACTCATGACTAGTAACCAACATGTTTTGGCACAGGTGCTACGCCAGTTTATCACCTCCCTTGCACAGTCAGGACATGTCAGAGCATTCAAAGGCCTTTTCATTTTTGCAACCCAAGATAGTGAGGGAGATTTGACCACTCAACAGTATGTTTGCAATTTCACCTTCATATGGTATGTGAACTGACATGTACTCTCAATAGTGTCTGCCATGGAACAAGTGCCAGAGATTTCTCTTGCACTTGGCTCACTGGTCTCAATCCTGACCAGACATATCCTCATTTTATTGAGAAGTTTATTGGACCTGTTAGGACCTTTACTACCTTTGTTGTTAGAAGCTTGTAGCAGGTTCAGTGAATAGAAAGTAATTTATTATACCACAGCCAAGACAGAGTATGCAATGGGGAGTTGCTATGTATGACAAGTGATCGAGTCCTGTATGGTTTGAGTATTTGATATAGAGGAATGATCCTCGAGTGTCGAATAACAAATCTAGTAGCTCGGTGCGACTAGAGATTGTATATCGAAAGAACTTGTTAAGATGGTATTAACGAGGGTTGACTCAGAAGGTTCATGACTCAGTGTCCATTTACCCTACGAGACAGAATATTCGAAAGGCTATGGCAGTCAAATAGTCTTGTTGATTGGTTCGACAAGTGAGAAGTGGATATGCCAGTGACTCAGTGTCAATGGGGTTTGCTCGACTCGGTGTTAAGCAGAATAATATTATAGACTAGTGAACAAGAGAACAGAAACAACACAGATCAAGATAGTTCAGGTAATAGCAGCATTATCATGAGAGATGTAGGTACAAGGCTTTTATACTCTGCGGGAAGACATGTGGTCTTGTGAATAGAAGTTTGGAATGAGCAACTGGTTAGTTTGCCTTGCAAAATGCATGTCAGAATTGGAGAGCTGAATTGATTGGTAGGACTATTATTGAGTCGTGTGGTGAGTGTACTGGTTGGAAAGAGCAGAAAAAATAGTGTGGGGCATAACATTACCCCCCTCAAGGTCCTTGAGCCCTTGAAAGGATGCATAGCATTTGATGCAACACAGTGTTATGACTGCCGTGCCATCAGATTGAGTTCTGATGTGCCGGCTGCTGGATTTTGATCAAAAACTCTAAGTCCAAAGTCCTTATAAAGCTGACACTCTGGGTCTTTGAGTCAATTTCCTCTCTTTCTCTTACCATTATGTCGTCCTCTCAAATGTTTCCTGACCAACCTATCGCATCTTCAAGTAATTCAGGAGGGTCAAAGCCCTGACTCATCCTCAAGGTTCCGCAGCCTCTCCAATCGGCCTCTGTGGTTCCCTTCTCCAACGCTCTTCCCTCAGCTCCCCCATCAGCCAAGAAAATGCAGCATGTGGCCTTTGAATGCAGCATGCGTCTCCGGTATCCCTCCATCTCCATAACAGACAGCGTTCCCACTTCCCTTCCTACCAGCCTCCAGCCCATTTATGAAGATGTGTATCTGGCCAACTCAAGTCCCGAGGTTCTGGATAGGGTAGATGTCAAAGAGTGGGGAAATATTTTCAGGAGCTATCCATCGTGCGAGTATTGCAAGTTGCATAATCTTCACTCCTCATGCTCCCTTCACCCAAACTCTTTATCGTGCAGTACTTGTGAAGTGAACTATCCTTCTAGCAAGAAGTTTTGTTCCTTCCAGAGTATCTTTTGTCTCCTTCAATTCCACATCCTCGCTAAGCTGCCCCTCATTGCCGCCTATTGTATTGTGTCAAGTCAAGGGCTATTTGCTATTCAGGGCAAAGAATGGAATGCCTTAATGGCAGGGTTGCAAAAAACCCCTTACTACTGTAATCATCTGGAGGAGTTGGGACTATCATCAGATGGACCGAGGGTTTTGGAAGGTAAAAGGAAAGCTGGTGAGTCCAATGAGTCTTTGGTTAGTATAAGTACTCAGTATCTTTCTAGTCGTCTCTTCGAATGCCTTTTGAAAGAGTCAGCTCCTTCGACAGGAGTCAATGCATTTAGGGGAGTCGAGTTGCGAACAGGACATTCCGACTTTGTCTTGTAAGGGTAAGGAGGTCATTCGCGACACCATCGATGTCGACGTGGAGATGGGAGCTCCAGAAGAGCTGGACGCCATGACCTTGGACTGTCCCAAAGAAGTTCCACCTCCCCCTGTTCCTGTTCTGACACCTCCCGCCCCTGTCTGGAAGGCCATTGACAACCGGTCCTATTGCAAGGTTTCCAGTTTGAAAACCTGGTTTTTTGAACCTCTCATTAAGCAAGACCCTTCTGACCCCTCTTCCGCTACTCGGGATAAAAGTGAGTTTCACTATTCTTTCATTCATGTCGCCGTTCTAACTAATTCCTTTTTCAGTGATATGGACTGCCATCAAATGCATCATCATGCAAGTTGCTGAGTTGTTGTCCAGTTGCGGTAAGGTAATGTTAGAGCAAGATCTCTGGGCCTTGGTGGATGGACTGGTTCAGGGCATTTTTAATGATCTCGAGGAGCAAATGGTGAGTCACTCCTTCATTTCTGGATTTTTGTTGTATCACTAATTGTTTCTGCGTCCCCTCCATAGAAAAATCCCTCTTCCGATCCTGCCGCCCCGTTCTCAAATTCCAGGTTAACCCAGTTTGTCGAGTCTCTCTTGATGATTAATTTGTCCTCAGCCAATATCGTTGATGCTCAGCAAGATGAGCTCCTCCGAGCCTATCGGGAGTATCAAGCTTTGTTGCAGAAGTCGGATCATTTGGAGACTGAGAATCTCCATTTGAAGGAACAGGTGTCTTCGTGGGACAGTCAGTTGGAGGAGAAGGACAAGGAGCTAAATTGTCTGAAATCCTTTGTGAGGCATTTCAAGGGTGATGTTCCATTGACAGTAAGTTTCCTTCTTCTCTTTTGAGTGGTTTCATGTTTTGCTAAGGTATCTTACAGGAGGTTCAACAACTAAGGGGAGCAGTGGAAGCTCAGGATGGCGAGATAGAGGAGTTAAAGGAGAAATTGGCTGCAAGTGAAGAGGCCCATCAAGTCACATCAGAAGAGTTGAAGTTGTGAAATGAAGAACTTGCCCAACTTCAGCAGCTTTTTGAGTCAGTCCGGGGGCAGTTTGCTGCTGCCTCGCCTGCAAAACCTTCTTCTAGTAGTTTGTAGGACTGTTGGCTCATAAATTTCTTGTATCTAGATAGATTCCCATTCCAAATTTTTTGTAGTTTCCTTTCCTAAATTAAGTCTTTTTCTTTTTTGGCCCCTCCTTTGTGTGAAATAAGAAGTTGCCCTGGGTTCGAAATAAGATATCTCCTGAGAATCAAAGTATTCAAAAGTTTCCATGAGGCATATGCATGTGGCTGCATGTTTTGTTCCTTATTAGGTTTGTATCAGGCATCCTTGTCTTGATAAAAGGACACTTTTTGAGACTATTTCAAGATCCTCATTTTGAGATCCTCCCTTGTCATGGCTTCCCCTTCTCCTTTTGACTCAGCTTTGTTCCTAGATCATCTCGCTGATGCTGCTGAGAGTATTTCTCAAGTCATGTCTGATCAGGCTGTCCTTGTGAACCAAGCTTGTTGTGAGTTTGGGTGACTGCAGAGGGTTGTCGAGGGTCAATCCTATGAGATCCATGAGTTATGAGAACTCTTGAGTTGAACCATGCAGGAATTTGAAGATAAGATGCTCGAGTCATCTGTATGTCTTTTTTGACTTGTCATAGGGTTTCCATGGCTCACTGATCTTTCCTCGCGAGCCACCCAGGAAGCCAGATATCTTCACAAAACTGCTGAAGTGACCATTAAGGAACAAGATCAGGTTATTAAGGAGTTGCGAGACTCTCTCGTCAAGTCCCACAACCTCCAACTTGCTGCTGAAGCTTTGGCCAAGGGGCGTGGAGTTGAATTATCTCGATTTCATGGCATTTACGAGGAGCTTTGTTGTCTCTTGAATATTGGAGATCTGCCCTTGGAACCAGTGACTACTAGCACCGTTGCCCCTATGGACATATGGGGTGGTCCTTCCTCTGACTCCTTTGCTTTCGAGACGAAGAGTGACTCTACTCCCGATTCCCTATCCAATTTCATTCCTTCTCTCGATACCACTTCCCTTTCCAGTACTCTTGTCGAGACTCGCAATACATCTCCTGTAGTGATTTTTTGTCTGGTCACCCTAATGCCTACTTTGTTCACACTGGGGAGGATCCTTTGACCTATTCGTTGGTCAAAAAGAATGAAGATGAATTGGCGGATCCCAGCCTCCATATGGCTCTGACCTTGCAGGATATACGGGAGCAGATGGAGATTGAGCATGTTGAAAATTTATATGCCCAGGAACTGGAGGAAGTATTTGGAATCCCTTTCAATGTTCGAGCTGAACATGACAAATTAATTGAGTTGTCCTTTGAATAGTCCTTCCATTCCAGCCTTCTGTACCTGTATATCCCAATCTATGCCCACTGTATGCTTTATTTCCCTGAAATAGAATTGTGAATTTGTTATGATTTTTTGATAATAATAAAGAGAAATGTGTCGAGAAATTGGAAACAAAAACTTGAAGTATTGCTTTTACCCCCCCTTTAAGGTTGAGGTTTCAATTTTGAGACTTGTTTCTCCTGATTACATGACAGCTTCAGCTGCTTGTCTCAACTCCCTTTCCTCCTCATCGTGCAGGGCTAGGCTTTTGAGTTCTTTGAGGAGCTGGAGAGGTAACTTTTGTTTCCTCAGATGTGCTTTCTCCCATTCGCGAATCAGATCAATACTTCCTACCATACCTTTCCAGGGAATCCAGGACTCCTCGTCATACCCTTTCCATTTGATTAAATACTGGATTCCTCTGTCTGTTTCTCCCATTGGATGACTGTCTTTTATTGACTCAACTTCATATTCCAGTTCCCCTTTAATGAAAATTGGTGGGGGTGGCAATATGACTCGCTGGAAAGGATCCAGATGATGGGGTTTTAGTCTATCAATGTGGAATACATTATGGATTCATTGTAGGTCCCCTGGTAACTCAAGTTGATAGGCATGAGATCCTATTTTATTGAGTATTGTATAGGGTCCTGCCCACTTGTGATCCAATTTTTTGGTAGGCCTTCTTGTTCAGATGTTACCCATATCCAACCAGACTTGGTTGCCCTTTTTCCAATCAGGATTTCCGGCACAGTGGCAATTGAACTGATTCGCTGCTGCCTCGTTTGCTTCGTATCTTCATTGTTTTAAATATTTGTGTATTTCTTTTAACTTGGTAGCATACTGGTTTGCTTCCGAGTCATTCACCTTTGAAAGGTTAATTGAAAGTTTCAGATGGTATCCTTTATTTGCAAAGAAGGGTGTTAATCCTGTAGTTGAATGGGGAGTGTTGTTGTATACAAATTCTGCGATAGGTAATAAGGCATCCCAGTCATCTTGGTCGTAAGATGTATAGATTCTTAGGTATCCTTTGAGGCTTTGATTAGTTCTCTCTGTCTGTCCATCTGTTTGAGGGTGATATGCTGTCGAGAGATGAGACTCGATACCAAGTATCTAACACAATTCCTTCCAAAACTGGGAGATGAACAAGCTTTCTTGATCTGAGATGATATCCACTGGTAGCCCATGTGTCAAGAATACATTTTTGAGGAATAGTCTTGCAAATTCCTTTGCAGTGTCTGTCATGTGACAGGGAATATAGATGGCCTGTTTCATGAGCCAATCTACTACTACTAGGATTGCATCGAATTGTTCCTTTCCTGCTTTTGGGAGTTGTACTAAATGGTCCATTGAAATTGAGCTCCAGGGTCTTTGCCCAATGGGTAGAGGTTTCAGATTCCCATATCAGAGAGTTCTTCTAGCTTTGGATCTTATACAAGTATGGCAGCTTTGTACGTAGTGATGTACGTCCTTGCTGCTTCCTTTCCAAAAGAACAACTGATTGAGTATCTTTTTTGTTTTCTTCTCACCCAGATGTCCTCTAAGTGCGTGATTGTGATAGGCAGATAGTATGTCCCGTCAAAGGTCTGTGTCATTAGGGACATATATCCAACCTTGTTGTTTAAGTAACCCATTCTCAAATACCACATTTTTAATCTTTCCTTCTCAAATCTGCTTTATTGTGTCTCGCATGAATTTGTCTTGTTCTGCCTTTCGAATCTGTTCCAATAATAAATCCTCATTCAAAAACAATGCTGCATTGAGTCATTCTGGAGGAATCAGTATCTGCTCTCTTCCTGCTCCCCCAGAGTCCCTATCAATTCCTTTCTTTGGGTATACATCTGCTCATCTTGTCAGAGCATCTGGTTTTGCTCCCAAGGTTCTGGGTCTATAGTTGATTCGGAAGTCAAATCCTGATAAGGCCTCTGACCACCTCGCTTGTCTTGCTGACAGCTGTTTGGTCATCATAAACCACTGCAGGTTGTTGTGATTGAAATAAACTTGGATTTGGAATCTTGAACCGTCACAATAGGCTCTCCAAACTTTAAAACATTCCACGATAGCCAGTAGTTCTTTGTTGTAAATATTGTAGTTTATTTCTGCTGGTATCATGGATTGAGTATGAAAGGCAATCGGATGTATTTCTCCAGTTTTCGGATCCAGCTGAGACAATATTCCTGCTATTGCCCAATCCGATGTGTCACATTCCAGAATAATTGGAAGTTCTGGGTCGAAATGTCGTAGCACCGGGGCATGTGTAAAGGCATTTTTTAATAAATTGAAACACCTTTGACATGACTTGTCCCAATGCCAAATGGCATCCTTTCGCAGTAGTGACATTAGGGCTTTCGTTATGCCACTATAATTGTCAATAAATCTGCAATAGAAATTTGCAAAACCCAAGAATGACTGCAGTTCTTTTATATTCTGTGGAGCCGGCCAAGATGTTATGGCTTTGACTTTGGACTGATCCATCGGCACCCCTTTGGGATTTATTATTACCCCCAAATATTCAACTGTGTCAGTATCGAAACTGCATTTTTCTGGTTTCACGTGTAGGTGGTTGTCTCGTAGCCTTTGTAATACCTTTTGGACTTGTTCCTTGTGGGTTTTTTTGTCATCTGAATAAATGAGAATGTTGTCCAAGTAAATAACCACACATACATCCAGTAAATCATGGAAAATGTTGTTCATAAAAAATTGGAAAGCCGAAGGGGCATTTGTTAACCCAAAAGGCATGACCAACATTTCGTAGGATCTGTATCACATATGAAATGCTATTTTCCACTCGTGGCCTTCCGCTATTCAGACATTGTTATATCCTGCTCTCAAATCGAGTTTCGTAAAATATTTTGCCTTTCGTAGTTGGTCAACAAGTGGGCCTATAAGGGGTAAGGGATACCTATTCTTCCTTGTGATTCCATTTAAGGCCCAATAGTCAACACAAAGCCTTAGGCTTCCGTCCTTCTTTTTTACGAATAGAACTGGAGCCCCAGCAGGCAAGTTGGAGGCTCTAATAAACCCTTTCCCTAGCATATCATTGATATAATCCTTTAGGGCTTTTAGTTCCATTTCCAACATGTTATAGAGTTTCCCAAATGGAGGGGCTGAGTCTCCTTCCATCTCAATTTTTAAATTGTACGGACGGTGTGGAGGTAAGACCTTCGCCTCTCCTGGGGAGAACACGTCCAAGAAGTCTCGATACTTCTCAGGAACATGTTTGAGTATCTCTTCTTCATCTTTTTGAGATTCTCCAGTCTCTGCTTCTGTCAGAAGTCTTTCTTTAGCTTCCCTATTTCCTTGAATCAACTTGTAAGTTGCAGACTTTTCCATATTAGTGGTGTCGTCATTATTCACTTGATTCGAGACTGTGGTGATATGCAGGAAATAGGCAGGTGTCCTGTCTCGTATTATAGTGTCCATTGCAGCTGCACTTATGAGGCTTACTGACTTGCCTGGGAGGTTTGGACCCGTTCTCCTTTTGACCTTTTCAGGTTTTCCTATCTTCATCCCTCATTTTGTATGTTTTCTCTGTTGCTGGAGTGCAGGGGTTTTCAAGATATTTAATACCCTTGTCAACAGGCTTTGTGAAATAGAATCCTGATGCAATTTTCCAACTTGTTTATATATCCACCTCCGTTTCTGCTTGTATGCTGGCAGTTTCGAACTTCTTCTGTCAATCCTTTCTGCCAAAGCTTTCAATGCTTTCTCGGAGTATCCATTTCCATTTTCCCCTATATTGTATTTATTTTTCCATTTTTTGAGATCCTTGTCGTAATCATTAGCCCAATTCGTATAAAGCAACCATTTGTTGAATTCCAAAACTGACAAGTCTACATCCACATTTTCTTGTTCTTTATAGGCTGATTTGTGTTTCAAGTCAGGGTCTGAGGTATCCTGCTTCTCGCTAGTATTCAAGTTCCATGTACCGGTGAATGAATCAACTAGTGAAGCTGAAATTTGTTCTCTTCCTTGGAATGTCAAAGTCAAATCCTTCCAATTTATTTCAGGATTGAATTCTTTGAGCCATGGTAAACCTAACACAATAGGAGCTGTTGGGTGTAGTGGGGTTATTAGGAATTCGACTGTTTGAATTGAACCGTCGGCAAAGCTGATAGTATCTTTAAAGATTTTTGTTATATCCCCTGCCGAAGTTGGCTGTCCATCGAATAATTCAAGTGGGATTGGAGTATCTAAATCAGAGATATTTTTTGGAAATTTTTCTGCAAGTCTTCAGATTGTCCATATACTGTACCACTAATATTGTCCAAATTTACATTACTATCCCAAGCTGCAGCTCCTCTTTGTCGATTGGTCCAATTACCTTGATTCCTACCTTGTTGACCCCCTGCTTGCTGGGGGTTATTATTATTGGATCCTTGTTGTGGGTTAGAGTTTTGAGAATTTGATGGGGCCATAGGATTATACGTCCCAAAACCAGAATTTCCTCCATGAGAATGAGCTGCATTGGTTGCACGAATTGAATTGTCCAACTCCTGGAATTGCTGTACCCATTGTGGATAATTCTGAGGGGGATGAGTTTGAGCCGCTACTGTAACATCAAGACTCCTGGTTACTGCCCCTCGGAGCATTGCTACTAATGCTGTGTCATTGTATCCTGTCTTGAATGCATACTCCTGGAATCAAATAATAAATGTCGCAAATGATTCGTTGTCCATCTGCTTGATCCAGGCCAGTTTCACCTGTGCGTCTTGTGCAGGATTGAATAATCCAAAATATGACATGAACTCTGCAACAAAGTCAATCCAAGTATGAAGAGCAGGGACAGGGATTCCAGCTTCTTCCTGTTTCAACAAATTATTGTAGTGAGTAGCCGCTGCCCCTGTCAAATACGAGACAGCAAAACCAATTTTATCTGAGTCGTTCTCGTAGATAGTAGGTTTGGCCATGAAAGTGCAATGGACTTGCAAGAGGAAAGGTTCCCATTTCCACCTATCCGAGCCATTGAATGAGTCAGGTTTTTTGACATCAAGTTTCACTTCCTTATTTAATCGATCTTTTCACTGATTGAATTCTGGAATCTGACTTGCGTCTCGTCCTGCGGGACCCGGTTCTCCTCTTTCACCTCTGGGGCCTCATACAGCTACCCATCCATTTGCCAGGTGCCAATATGCATCGTGATTTGACCCCCAATTGTCAGGATCGTCAGGTGGTCCTCCTGGACTACCTGGTCCTCCCAGTCCCCCTGGTCCACCACCTCCAGACCCCCCTCTAAAACTGCCATTTCTACTATCTCTTTCTCTCTCCAAATTTCCCTCACTAATTTCTCCCGTCTGCATGACTCCTCCATACAGAGGTCCTCCCAGAGGTCCTCCTGGAGCTCCTGCTACTCCATACCCTCTATAGGTACTGGCACAATTTGAGTAGTCATATGTCAGCTCAGCTACGTAGGGTCTATACTCTCGAGTCCCCGATCTCCAATATTGATCAGCTGGAACTCTTGCTGGTTCTTGCTGTATTGAGACGATAGGGTGATAATCATTTGTTACTCGTCCCAGTGATCTATGTGGAATTGCAGGTATCGAGTCAGAATTTCTGGCAGTCAGGTGGACGTATTGCCTAGGAGCAGCTGTAAATACAGGTGGAGTGAATCCTGCAGCCTGAGAAACAGTTTCCACAACTACTGGTGGTGGAACATGTACTGTCTGATGAATTGCAGGCTGTTGAGGGAGGACTTCCAGGACTCTCAGTGGTTGGGAAATCTGGTGACTCAATTCCCTAGTGAAAGGATTAACCACTTTTCCTATACCCTTTACATTTTGTAGGGGAGTGAATTCCTTTTTCTCTAATGGGGGCATTGGGTGATGAGTCTCGAGAGCTGAAGGGCGGAGCTGATCTTCAGAAAATGAAAGGTCCCTGTTATCTCGACTTCTCACAAAGTTAAATCCTTTGTTCTCAAATTCATTCCTTTCCCCTGAAGGTGAGGCATATGCCATATTCCACTGTTTTACCTGACTTGGTCCCAATGTCTCCCATTGGTTTTGCTGTTCACTGACTTGGGCCGTGTTTCCAGGATCTGAATATTGAGACGAGAAAGGAATTCCCAGTCCAGTGGTATTTGGGGAATTTACCAAACCCCTGGCATTCCAACCAGGTCCTTCCAAGCAATTATTCTCATGGAAAGCTTTGGGTGTTTCTCTCCTATGGTATGTTGGACCGTCAGTCCTGAATCCTAAATGATTCGGCCATAAAGAGCATCCCAAATTGGGCTCTGTCACTGTTTGTTCGGGATATTGGCCCACAGGGTGAGTTTCATTAGCAAAATGAGTTGTCGATACAGCATACTTGTCTCAGGCAGCCCATCTTTCCAATTGTAGAGCTGCATCAAGAGGAATTTCACCTCCAATATCTACTTTTGAGCTTCCAGCTTGCAAATGTTCTGCTCTAGGAGAGAAAATCTCCTGCTTGGTTTGGGTTTTGAGGCACATGTGAGGATCCCCTGTGGTCTTAGCAGCCTCCTGCTCATCTGTCACTGATTCCACCTGGGCTTTTATTACCCAGGAGCCTCCCATGTCCCCATGGATTCTCTCCTTGTACTGCTTCGCTAGGCAAATATCCTTGTCTCAAGGATTTATTGCACTCATCAGTGTGTCGCTGGCATTTTGCAATGCCAAACATCTCACAGTTCTTTCTGAAAAGAATTCATTCTCCTCCCTTCAAGCCTTTCCTGAGGAGGGTTTGAGTTCCCAAACCCCATCAGTTGTCCTCACCTGGTGTTCACCCCTTTCTTTGGGTACTATTAGCAGCCTGCAGTCCAGTTCAGTAGGTGGAAGTTGTCTCAACTCTTCCAGATCCTCATAGCTTGGAGTATTAGTATTTCCCATAGATTTACAATACTCCTTTGCCACCTGAGCTATTTTCTGCTGGTCCCAAAATTGACTTGTATAACTGTAACCCCCAATAAGGTTGTCTGCTCTCACAGATTGTCCTTGTTCCACTTTATCTAATAGTGATAACGTAGGAGAGTTCAGCATTTTCCTCCCTTTGTTATCCACTATTGTATTGAGCAGAAAATCGATTCGTGATCTTCATATTGACTCAAGACACCTCATGGTGGCCTCATTCACCATTTCCATTCATTCAGGATCCATAATCAGCTGTGATAGCCATAGGGCTCCTTCATATACTTCTTTTGACTGGAATATTTCATTATTTATCCCATTAGGTAATTGGGAAGGTTGTTGCATTAGACGTTTCCAAAAATAGGCAGCTAGTACCCAGAAATTGTCCTTCATTTCTGGGTCTTGACCATTAATAATTCTAATATAATATTGCATTGCCTTTATTAATTTGAAATGTGTGCATTGGTTGATTTGAAGTAAATCAACCAGTTGATGTGTTAATTCTGTCGACGGTACGACACAAACATTCTGATAGGGAGGGGACATTAAGGAACTCTCGCAGTTCCAATTCTGTGTTTCCTTCATGAATTCTTCTGTCATTGGAGGAGCAGGTAATGGACTGCTTTGCTCCAGCAACAAGACAGTTCTTCTACCTATATTGGGGATTGGGCTCAACAATCCCTGAGCCTGTATCGCATCACTTTCTACTATCGGAGTAGACCATTTTAAATTGAACAGAGACTGTGGGCCCCTTAATGAGAGTGGCCCCAATGAGTATAACCCCTGACTCATCTCTCATTCTGATTGTTGCAATGCAAATTTAGATTCTTCTTCTCTTGGTGTGAGAGGAAGTGGATGTCTGATATGTTCTAATGGGGAGATGACCTCGCGTCTTGCCCCTATAGATGTATATTGTGTCATTGGAGATATGCCAATATCTTCATAATAATCCTCATTCTCAGGATGAGTTGGTGTGTGGAAGGGGCGTGTCAAGCTGACTCCAACACTAAAGCCTCAAGGATCTTCCAGGGAACGAGTTAATTCTGATAAATGAATTGTTTCTTGTTCCCTTCCTTTTTTGGGTGTTATTGGGGCACTTTGTGTTGGCCTCATGGCTAGCCTCAAGTCAGCTCTAGCTGGAATATGATATGGCTGACCTTGCTGGGAGCGACTCAAAACATATGGTGTCAAAACCAGGTGTCCCGGAACATGAGGAGACCTGTGTTCGACAGGATTTTCCAGGTCAAATGGGTCTCTATCATTATGTTCCAAAATTTCCCCCATTCTTGAAGGTATGGCACCTCTCACAGGTGCTGATGAAACTGAGTGGTTGTCCAGTGTAGAAGCTCCATGTTGCTCCTCTCTTCTCTGGAACCTTGTAGCTCTCACTGCTCTTTGGTGTTCTTGTTCTTGATGCCGTCTTTCTTGTTCACTTACAAAATGTTTCACAGATTCCCCAGACATCTCGGTGATGGAGAGAATGCTGTTATTTTGTTAGGACCTTTACTACCTTTGTTGTTTGAAGCTTGTAGCAGGTTCAGTGAATAGAAAGTAATTTATTATACCACAGCTGAGACAGAGTATGCAATGGGGAGTCGCTACGTACGACAAGTGATCAAGTCCTGTACAGTTTGAGTATTTGATATAGAGGAATGATCCTCGAGTGTTGAATAACAAATCTAGTAGCTCAGTGCAACTAGAGATTGTATATTGAAAGAACTCATTAAGACAGTATTAATGAGGGTTGACTTGGGAGGTTCGTGACTTGGTGTCCGTTTACCCTACGAGACAGAATATTTGAAAGGCTATGGCAGTCGAATAGTCTTGTTGATTGGTTCGACAAGTGAGAAGTGGATATGCCAGTGACTCAGTGTCAATGGGGTTTGCTCGACTCAGTGTTAAGCAGAATAATATTATAGACTAGTGAACAAGAGAACAGAAACAACGCAGATCAAGATAGTTCAGGTAATAACAGCATTATTGTGAGACATGTAGGTACAAGGCTTTTATACTCTGTGGGAAGACATGTGGTCTT
Source organism: Collybiopsis luxurians FD-317 M1 (assembly GCA_000827265.1). NCBI lineage: Eukaryota > Fungi > Basidiomycota > Agaricomycetes > Agaricales > Omphalotaceae > Collybiopsis > Collybiopsis luxurians. The sequence goes on along the minus strand of KN834756.1, from coordinate 1,029,648 downwards.
GTGAATAGAAGTTTGGAATGAGCAACTGGTTAGTTCACCTCACAAAATGCATGTCAGAATTGGAGAGCCGAATTGATTGGTAGGACTATTATCGAGTCGTGTGGTGAGTGTACTGGTTGGAAAGAGCGGAAAAAATAGTGTGGGGCATAACAGGACCTTTCGAGCAATGTGCCAACAAGTTGCTTCCCTTCAATGGCTATCTCAACTCCTTCACTCGGGACAAGGACAGGTTCCCAAGTTTCCCACAGTTGATCTGGTTCACACCAGTGGAGAAGTCTTTTGTGAGCTGATTTCTGGTTTTTTGAGCTAACCTGGGGTGCATTCTTGGTTCATGGCAACTGTTGAATACTGCTAACATATGTCTGCAGCTCAGCAATTCACAGGAGAGTCACTTCCATGGGAAGAACTCATGCAAACACCCAGCAACTTCTATGATACTGACCATCACCCATTTCCTGTGGCAATCAAACATCCTTCAAAAATGGTCAATCTAGAGCCTGCGTTGATGGCTCAGGCTCTGAAGGAGATGAAGATGCCTTTCCAATTCTGACAACTCAAATGAGACAATGCAGAGGCAGATGTAGCAGGCGATGCAGTAGCATCTATATTCCCTGTCACATGACAGACACTGCAAAGGATTTTGCAAGGCTGTTTCTCAAAAATAGATTCTCAAAACATGGGCTACCAGTGGATATCATCTGGGATTGGGGAAGCTTGTTCATCTCCCAGTTTTGGAAGGAATTGTGTAAGATACTTGGTATCAAGTCTCATCTCTCAACAGCATATCACCCTCAAACAGATGGTCAGACAGTTTGAACCTGTTTAAGAACTGAGAAGAGGCAAAATTATGCACCTCAGTTCAAACAGTTTGAATGCATTCAAGTTCAATCAGGGATTGAATGTACAAATTGTATATTTTAAATATCTTACATTGGTAGATGAAGTTTGAGGGGGGAAACTGGTACTACTATATACTCCCAGCCAGGTTTTGCCCCTGAGTTGGTAACACCTCTCTCTGTCAGCATCTGCAGTTGACCATCACAACTAACTTGGTGCCTTTCCTGAGTACTGCGGCATCCTGGAGCAGCAGGTCCCTGACCATTCAGCACATGTTTTGCTCTTTTCAGCAGATCAGACTGGGGAATGACTTGAGTCTGCATAAGAGCTCACTTTTTCTTTGAGGGTGCCCCTGCTACTTCCTCGCTCACTTTACATTTCTCATTATGTCCCTCTTCCACAGTAGCCGCAGTAACATCTCCATCAGCTAAGGATATCATGGGAGCCAGGGCAGCTGCAAACAAGCTTCCCCAATCCAAAACAATATCCACTGGTAGCCCATGTTTTGAGAATACATTTTCAAGGAATAGTCTTGTAAACTCCTTCGCAGTGTCTGTTGTGTGACAGGGAATATAGATGGCTTGTTTCATGAGCTGATCTACTACTAGGATTGCATCAAATTGTTTCTTTCCTGCTTTCAGGAGTTGCACTATATGGTCCATTGAGATTGAGCTCCAGGGTCTTTGCCCAATGGGTAGAGGTTTCAAATTCCCATATCAGAGTTCTTCTAGCCTTGGATCTTATACAAGTATGGCAGCTTTGTACATAGTGATGTATGTCCTTGCTGCTTCTTTTCCAAAAGAACAACTGATTGAGTATCTTTTTTGTTTTCTTCTTGCCTGGATGTCCTCTGAGTGCATGATCGTGATAGGCAGATAGTATGTCTTGTCAAAGTTCTGTGTTGTTAGGGACATATATATGACCTTGTTGTTTAAGCAACCCATTTTTGAATACCACATTTTTAATCTTTCCTTCTTGAATCTGCTTTATTGTGTCTCGCATGAACTCATCTTGTTCTGCCTTTCGAATCCATTCTAATAACAAATCCTCATTCAACAGCAATGCTGCATTGAGTCATTCTGGAGGAATCAATATTTGCTCTCTTCCTGCTCCTGCAGAGTCCCTATCAATTCCTTTCTTTGGGTATACATCTGCTCGTCTCGTCAAAGCATCTGGTTTTGCTCCCAAAGTTCCTGGTCTATAGTTGATTTGGAAGTCGAATCCTGACAATGCCTCTGACCACCTCGCCTGTCTTGCCGACAGCTGTTTGGTAGTCGTAAACCACTGAAGGTTATTGTGATCAGAATAAACTTGGATTTGGAATCTCGACCTGTCACAATAGGCTCTCCAAACTTTCAAACATTCCACAATAGCCAGTAATTCCTTGTTGTAAATATTGTAATTTATTTCAGCTGGTATCATGGATCAAGTATGAAAAGCAATTGGATGTATTTCTCCAGTTTTTGGATCCAGCTGAGACAATATTCCTGCTATTGCCCAATCTGATGTGTTGCATTCCAGAATAATAGGAAGTTCTGGATCAAAATGATGTAGCACCGGGGCATGTGTAAAGGCATTTTTTAATAAGTCAAAAAACTTTTGACACAACTTGTCCCAATACCAAATAGCATCCTTTTGCAGTAGTGATGTTAGGGCTTTCATTATGCCACTATAATTGTCCATAAATCTGCAATAGAAATTTGCAAAACCCAAGAATGATTGCAGTTCTTTTATATTCCATGGAACTGGCCAAGATGTTATGGCTTTGACTTTGGATTGATCCATCGACACTCCTTTGGGATTTATTATTACCACCAGATATTCAACTGTGTCAGTATCAAAACTGCATTTTTCTGGTTTCACATGTAGGTGGTTGTCTCGTAGCCTTTGTAATACCTTTCGGACTTGTTCCTCATGGGTTTTTTTGTCATCCAAATAAATGAGAATGTCATCCAAGTAATTAACCATGCATACATCAAGTAAATCATGGAAAATGTCATTCATCAAAAATTGGAAAGCCAAGGGGGCATTTGTTAATCTGAAGGGCATGACCAACATTTTGTAGGATCCATATCATGTACGAATCACTGTTTTCCATTTGTGGCCTTCCGCTATTTGGACATTATTATATCCTGCTCTCAAATTGAGTTTTGTAAAGTATTTTGCCCTTTGTAGGTGGTCAACGAGTGGTTCTATGAGGGGTAAGGGATACCTATTCTTCCTTGTGATTTGATTCAAGCCCAATAGTCAACACAAAACCTTAGGCTTCCATCCTTCTTTTTTACAAATAGAACTGGAGCCCCAGCAGGCAAGTTGGAGGCTCTAATAAACCCTTTCCCTAGCATATCATTGATATAATCCTTTAGGGCTTTTAGTTCCATTTCTGACATGTTATAGAGTTTCCCAAAAGGAGGGGCTGAGTCCCCTTCTGTCTTGATTTTTAAATCATACGGACAGTGTGAACAACCTGTATATTGATATGTACTGGAAAAGTATGTAGTCTAAGTAAATACATCAGTATATAATGAATCAAGTACAACCATGTCAACTCACCCTCAAAGCACACAAGAGAGTTTGAACAACTGAGGAACTAATTTAGGAGTAATACATATAAATGATATCCATAGGTAATGGAAAACTTTCACCTGAGCACCTACGAACCCAGGTTAGAAAGTACAAGGAAAAATAAAAGTATCAAACTGCAATTGCAGATGTATACTGCAAACAGAATAAGTAGTGTTCAGGCAGGTCTCGTGTCTATCATCTACCTCAACATATTAGAAGAATCAGAACAAGACAATGATTATGTATATAATATTTATACAGTGTTTGGATGAGTTTTTGCCTTTGGTTTTAGGTGAGGTTTTTGAGGTTTCTCAGAAGATTCTTAAGTCTGAGTTTCAAGCCATTCTTTCTCTTCTTTCCAGTTATATTCAGGACCTGGCTACATTGTTTTAATTAATGAACTGAGAACAAAAATCAACAATCAACAATCAACAATCAACAATTACTTACCTCACATTCTGAGTCACTGCCCTCTCATTCCTTTCCATTTCTGGTGCTGAAAGATCATAGGGATTCCAGTTATCTTCTAACATTCCAACATCCAATCCCCACTGAGAGTTTCCAGCAACTCCAGCATTTTCTGATCTATCAAACATGGCTCAGTCCAGAAGAGTGATAGCTTCTAGATCAACATCTATAGTTTTAATCTCTATTTGACCATCAAGAGATAGGCCTGTGTATTCATCCAGTCTTTGACAATTAGATATGAGCATGATGCTAGGACCAGAACTAGATTTGGAGAAGAGTCAGATAGTGTAGGTAGTATTGATGATTACATCAAGTTTTGCTGTAGTAGCTTAGTAGCAGGGTTTTACAAAGGGCCTGCATATGAAAGGAAGCCACAAATTACTTGACAACCACATTCAGAAGTGAGAAATGTGTAGACTAGATGTGAAAGTGACTGAATAAAGGCAAATAACCCCTGATAGGTGGTAGGTATTGGCAAATTAAGGGGAGAGGGCAGCGATGAAGTTGTTGGTACAAATTTGGAGCTGCGAGAGTTCAGAAGTATCAAGTCAAAGCTTGCGAGAGGTCTGAATGACACTAAACAGAACAAAGTAAATGTATTGAGGATGTACAAAATGAGATTACAGAGTAACAAAACAGAAGAGAAGACAGTGGGGGAAGTAGACAAAGTTACAGTAATTCCAACATGCCTCCCTTGGGTTCGCTTCTGGGCTTATATAGATTGATGGGTGTTTTGTAACTATATTGATTAATGGTAAGGAACACATAACCCCATGGGAAGATGCACCATGTCACAGTGTTGACAATTTAGAGGGTGTGTATTGATGAGGAAAGGACAGAGAGATGGAATGCAAGAAAGGGTAGAAGGAGTGGTAGTGATTTGGGGTCTAACAATGCAATCGGAAAATTGAGCTGAATATCTCAGCAAGTTTGTTTTTTTTATCCATCATTGAGCTTTTTGGAATCTTGGCTTGCAGGTCAAAATGTTCTGTGAGCAATGGGGGATGTTGCCATTTACTATTATCAAAAATTGCCTCAAATCAATTTTGAAACTCAAAGTTCTTTGGTCATGTTCCTTCAGGATTAAGTTGGAGGAGCTTGAATATAGACTAGTGAACAAGTTTGTGGAAGCAGACAGCACAGTAGTTCAGGATTGGGGGGAATACAAGTACTCACTTGACAAATCTAATATTAACAACTGGATTACATTGTTCAAACATATCTGGTCACAACTCAAAAAGGAATTGCTCGAGACTGTACCTTCCCAAACTGATGCCAATGTTTAGGTACGGAGGGTAATATCAACCTTGCCTGGGCAAATCAGCACTCAAAGTATCACCCTGCTGATTGCCACTCTGCACATGCTACAATGAGTTCTCAAGCATCTCTTCTCCCTCCCTATCCCACAGTTTTACTGAGAGCTTGTGGCTGCTGGTACATTTTGATTCCAGCTCCTTCTATAGTATCTTCTGTTTATGTCTCATGAAGAGAAGCAAACCAGTTATACCAAAAGGATGACCAGGCAGCTGATCTGGTAAAGCCAATGCAAAAAACCCCAATATGTATCATAGACTGTTTTGCAAAAGCTGGTGATAGGCCTTTGTTCATGGGCTGTGACTCATCCACTACACTATATCTGAAAAGTCACATGCTCAGATTGCTCAGAATCTGTTTTGCAAAATGACCTGATTACTCAATTTGGAAAAAATTAAAATGCTTATATCTCAAGAATGAGGCACCATGGGAAAAAACTGAGACCCCCCCCCCTTATAATTTAATGGACTATATACTTGAACCCCTAGACCCTAACCCAACCCCTAACCAGCCCTAACCTCTAACCAACCCTAAACCCTAACCTAAGTTCTTCCTAAGGTTTGGCAATGTTTCGGACACCTCTTTAGTGCTAGGGTTAGCACAAGTGCTAACCTTAACAAGAGGTGCCCTCAACATTGCTTTATCTGTGTTTTGCAAAACAACATGCTGGCTCATCACTGTGAGTGTCAGATGAGTCATGGCACATGACCAAAGGCCTATTGCTAGCCTTTGCAAAACAGTCTACAACACATATCAGGGTTTTTTGCATTAGCTTTACTGGATCTGGTGGACCAGATGCATTTCATGTATTCCCAGTTGGTCTGTTTTCTCACATTGGGCAGCCCCAAATTGGAGTGCCAGTGGTTCAAGGCTAGTGGACCAACAATTGCTTGATTATTCCGAGTGTAAGTTTTATCCTCATTTTGTCAACTATTCATTTCTTCCCCTCTTTCTAGTGTTCATCCAAGAAACTCATGAAACATCTGCAGTGTGTGCTTTGAGACTGCTCTGTAAGGTTATGAGCTATTATATGTTGAGCATTTCTTTATGGAATCACTTCTCAAGATATTTCAACAACAGGACTCTTCATATTGATCAATATCACTCTGATGTTGTCAGACTTTCTGAATGCAGTGATCAGGAAGTTATTGCTGTTCTCAATGAGATTTTGCCTCACCCTCTGGACCCCAAAATAATCACTCAGCTTTGGGAAATGGCATGCTGTGCCACTATCCATGCAGAAGTGGCTTTAATTGGATACACTTACCATGAACCTGCCAATGAAATATTTGTAACTGCAAGTAACATCATCTTGTCTCATTCAACTCAGGTACTGATTCTCTGACTTTTATTACACAGACCATTGAACTCCCTGTCTGCACTGACAACAAGTGTTGCTGCCTCTGTTGGATGTTGAAAGAAGACCTCAAGTGCCAGAACAACAAGCTGTATTTAGTGTTTCCTGGAAAACACTCCACCTTTCTTCCCTGGATACCTCCTTTTGGTGTTCCCAACCATACATTGCGCAAGCTTCACAACAGTCTTCTTGAGGTTATCCAAAATCACAAGTTGGACCTGAAACACCCCCTGAGTGGGAAGATAATGTACACGGCCATCTCTCCTGCAATATTGCAGTACAGTGCCAATTGATTATGGATTTACATTTGATGAATATGGACTTAGGATATGATTTGGAGAGTCATATTACTTATCTTTACTGTACTGTTAGGAAGGTTTAGTCTTTGTAACAATTATAGTCTGGTCCACATACCCAAAAATTGCCTAGAAAGGAACTGTATGATAAGTTGATAAGTGCCAATGAGTGCCGAAGGCACTTATAAAGTTCACACTGGGCGCTTCTGACTTTGCATTCTTTTCATCTTACTTTATCCATCTTACTAGTCAGTGTCTTCCCCAAGCATAAGCCTTGTGGGAGACACACCACTATTCTGTCTTTTTCTCTTTTAGAAAGCCTTTAACTGATTAGGAAAAACTCAAGTTCAAGTCTACTCACCAGAAGTCTTGGAAGTTCAGCTTTCAATATCCTGTTGTTCTGCATTGTCTTCCCTGAACTACCCTAGGTCCTTTTATCTGTGTCTACTGAGCACAAGCCTCTCTAGAAGTTTCAGCTTTCATTCCTTCAAGAAAATCCTGTCTTCATCCACTACATATCATGTCTTTTCAATGTTTTGTTTGCAAGCAGACATTCAAGTGAGTCCAGGACCATGCTGCTCACATTAGATTGAAGGAAGATGATGCTCATCATCAGTATTATGTGGAACAGGAACAAAAGGTCATTCTACAGTTTTCTGAGATGGCGCATAAATTGCCTTGTGCCGCTGCCAACCTTTCCTCCCTGCATCCTTCAGTTCTAGAAGTACTGTCTGTCCAGATCCAGAATGTGGACATCGATGACTTGCCTTCATCTAAGGACATGGTCATTGATCAAGAAGACAGATCTGACTTGGACAACCATGTGAGCATTAGTAGTGAGGAAACAGAGCAGGTTGAGGACCTTGAAGATAAAGAAAATGAAGCTCTACTCTCACAATCTGTGGATGCATCTGCATGAGCACTGCTGGAGAGCTTTGACTTCTCAGAGCTGGAAGAGATCTTTGATTTCATTCCTAATCCAGACCTCAACATTGTCTCAGGAGAAGCAGCATCTGACTCTGTCCCATCCCCTGCAGCGTATCATCATACACATTGTACCCTTGTTGATGATGATACACAATTGAGAACTTACTGATGGCATCCAAGTGTGGGGAAAGTGTACAGGTGAGAGCCAATGGTTCACACTCATTGGAAATCACTTTTTGGGGAAGCAGAAGCTCCAGCCCATCTGGCATATGCACCATTTAGCAGTTGCATTGAGTGGGAATTGGCCCAGTGGGTGATAAAAGAGAAAATCTCTTGGAAGTCCTTTGACCAGCTGCTGCAGATTCCTCAGATAGCTCTACTTTCATTTGATCTTCAAACAGTACTGAATTCAAAAAAAAAAAAACAAGGTTAAGGATTGCTTAGAGCTGTTGTTTGTGAATTCACAATCTATGCTTCAGAAGGTGGATACAATACTGGAACAATGCAGATCATGATATACAAAACACCTTTTTTTCAACAATAGGCCCAATGAGTACTTTGTTGTTTGCCACTGGGATCCCACAGAGGCAATCAAAGGACTCTGGAGAGATTCTGCCTTTGCCAAAGATCTTGTTTATAAACCTGCCAAATTATTTTGAGGCAAAAAGCAGACTGAGGAGGAGAGGATATTTTCAGAGATGTGGACTGGTGGACTTTGGAATGCAGCACAGGTATGTATGGGGATATGGTGTTTCTTTCAGTGTGCTGAAAATCTTTTGAGGAAGCTATACCTGAAGGCAGAACTGTAGCTCCTGTTATCATCGCATTGGACAAGACCCAGCTTACTCAATTTTCCAGAAATAAGGCAGCCTACCCTGTGTACCTCGCCCTCGGTAATATCCCAAAGTCTCTGCAATGCAAGCCTGGTACTAGGGCTTGTGTTATGATTGCATACCTTTCTGTGGACAAACCCTCAAAAGAGGGCCTTTCTAAAACAGCTTTACGACTATGCAACGATGAGATTTTTCACAGATCCATGACTGTTGTCCTGCAGCCTCTCAAGGCAGCTAGCAATCCTGGAGGACAAGGCATAGAGATGGTAGGAGGTGATGGTGCTGTGAGAAGGGTCTATCCTATTCTCACAGCTTACGTTGCTGATTATCCAGAGCAATGCCTCGTCACCTGCACCAAGTATGGAACATGTCCTAAATGTTGTCAAAAAGCTGCAGAACTTCAACTTATCAAACCCAGTGAACCTCAAAGGCAGAGATGGACTTTTGAAGTCATTTGAGAGGCAAGACTTGTCTCTCATGGAAAGGCTACAACTGCCCATGCCTTGTGCATGGAGAATGATGTTGCTTGAGCCTTTCTGGGTGGGATTCCCTCTTGTGGACATACACTGCTGCGTGGCTCCAGATGTTCTTCACCAGTTGTATCAGGGAGTTCTTAAACATCTTATTGGCTGGATACAGGAGATAATGGGAGAAGAAGAATTGGACTGTAGGATCAGGTCACTTCCTCCTGCCTTCGGTGTGCGCCATTTCAATAATGGGATTGCTCCTCTCAGTCAAGTCTCAGGAGTAGAGTGAACACATATCACTTGAATTCTACTGTCTTGCCTGGTTGGCAAAATTGACTCCAGAGATATCATTGCTTGTAGGAGTCTATTGCACTTTATCCACCTCACTCAATACCTATCTCATGATGAGGAAACTCTCAGGTACATGTGAGTGGAACTTGAAGCCTGGCACAAGTACAGATCTTATTTCATTGATGCAGAACCACAGGAAGATTTCAACATTCCTAAATTCCACTCCCTTCTGCATTACATTGACTCCATTTGCTGGCTTGGTACTACCAATAATTACAATACTGAAATGTTTGAATGCTTGCATATCAATTTTGCTAAGGAAGGCTGGAGGTCTAGCAACAAACAAGACCATTTTCCACAAATGGTCAAGTGGTTGTCCCATCAAGAAAAGATTGCCTCTTATGATTTTTACATCCTGGCTTGATAGGGTAGATTGCAATGTCATTACAGAGGAGATAAATTCAGATGAGGAACTCAGCCTTGAAGGCAAACTTAGGAAGAAATGGGGCCTCAGAAAGGATGGCAGGGCCTCCTTGTCCTCATCAAATCAATTGTTTTTGTTGAAATATCCTGCAGAGCCAAAGAAAAATCTAGCTCAAATACTGATAACACACTTGGCCCTCAGTTTCATTCCAGAGTTGAAACTGTATCTGAACTGACTTCTTCCTCCTCATCAGTGGGTGTCCAAGCCTCATGCTCTCCACGGCACCCTTCCATTTACTACATTGGACATATGGCATCGATTCAAACTGCTACCCTTCAACATGTTTGATGATTCAGATGCAGTACTGGAGATTCTCAAAGCCACTCCTATCTCCAAGAAGGGTCTCAACTCACAATTTGACACAGTCATTGTATTGGACACAGATGAAGCAGAATCCACTGCTATTCAAGGTAACCCTCATTTCTATTGTCAATTATATGTGTGTTGCTGATGATCACAGTCAGGATGCAGAGTGGGTAGGCTGCATGTTATTTTTTGCCTTCTGCAGTATGTAGAGCACACTGGGTTCAGAGAGCCTGCCCCTCTACAATCGCCAACAGAGCCATTGCCATACATAACTTGGTTTACTTGTTTTAAGGAATCTCTGCACAAGGATACAGGCATGTACTGTGTTGAACCAGCAAAGAATTCTAATGGCCTTTCCCAAGGCTGCATAATCCCTCTCACAGACATTTGGCAAACTTGTATGCTCACTCCCAGTAAAAGCACTTGGGACAGAGCTTGGGACACACAAAACATCCTTGAACAATGTGACTCATTTTTTGTCAACAATCTACAAAGCAAGTACAGTTATCAAACAATATATTAGTGCCTTTTGTTTTCAAGTCATAACATCATTGGAAGACTATAAATATTTCACTGAGTCCAATTCTCCCCTTCCCTATCTCTCACCATGAAACAAAGGTTCCCAGCTCAATCTTTTGAACCTAGCAAGAAACCACCAACTAGAGAAGTTCTGGGTGCATTCACATCCAACACTAATGGTGGTAGGCCATGTTTGAAGCATGCTGAAGCTGGTATTGTTTAGGCAAATTCAAGGTTGAAATGCAAAGATAAAGGTAGAATGTAGTACACTTTTGGGGTCATAGTTTCATACTCAAACTGTTTCCCTAGGTGACAGCTTAGACCACAAGAAGGGTCCTGGCACTAGTACCTTTCTAATGACGCTTTCTCAGTTTGCACTGGCTCCAATGTGGAAGGCTGCCAATGATGCAGAGAATGTAGATCCTCACAGTACACTTTGTTCATTTGCATTCTTGTACAGTCACCAATGACTTTAGTAGTTTCTTACAATGAATCTCCTGGAGGTGAGTGAGTGTAACCTTTGTAACTCTCAACCTGAGCTGTGTTCTGCCTCCTAGCTGACCTGACAAAGCCAGAAATTCTCACTGACAAGGAGAACAATTTTCTTCAAGATGTGTTATGCAACAATGGTAAGTTACTCCATTAGAGTATTGTCTCAATAGATAACCTTTCCACCAGATGGATCAAAGCTGTTTGATGGCAAAGATGAAGAGCTTCTGTACAATCCAGAGTGTGAGTGGGATTTTGCAGAGGACAGAGGGAGTAGAAGCAATGAATCTAATGCACATATTCATATTTCTCCTGTGTCCTATCTAATTACTATTTGTTCTACTTTAACAGATGTTAGTTGAGAATGTTTCTGAAAATATGAAATCCCAAACAAAGACAAGCAAGGTTGGCAATGGCAAGGTGCTATTGTCTCAGTTCAAGGATGAAAAACTTGCACTTTTTGCCAAACATTGGCTTGAGTGGCTGCATGCATAGACAATATGTGTCCCGAGGACAAGCTTGCATGCTGGTCTATGTTTGAAGAGGAAGTGGACTGTCTGGAAAATGAGGGTAGGGCAAAAAGCTTTTGGGAATCTATAGCCTAAATCAATGGCAACCCTGACACTAGGGATCAACTACTTCGCTTTGTGAGTGATAAGCTTATATTGAGTAGAGTGTGGAGGTAAGACCTTTGCCTCTCCTGGGGAGAACATGTCCAAGAAGTCTTGATACTTCTTGGGAACATGTTTGAGTATCTCTTCTTTGTTCTTTGAGATTCTCCAGTCTCTGCTTCTGGCGGAAGCCTTTCTGTAGCTTCCCTATTTCCTCGAATCGACTTGTGAGTTGCAGATTTTTCTGTATTAGTGGTATCATCATTATTCACTTGATTTGAGACTGTGGTGATATGTAGGAAATAGGCAGGCATTCTTTCTTGTATTATAGTGTCCATTGCAGCTGCACTTATGAGACTTACTGCCTTGCCTGGGAGGTTTGGACCCATTCTCCTTTCAACTTTTTTGGGTTTTTCTATCCTCATCCCTCATTTTGTACATTTTCTCCATTGCTGGAGTGCAGAGGTTTTTGAGATATTTAATACCCTTGTTGACAGGCCTTGTGGAATAGAATCCTGATGCAATTTTCTGACTCATTTATATATCCACCTCTGATTCTGCTTGTATGCTGGCAGTTTTGAACTTCTTTCATCAATCCTTTCTGCCCAAGCTTTCAATGCTTTCTCAGAGTAACCATTTCCATTGTCCCCTATATTGTATTTATTTTTCCATTTTTCAAGATCCTTGTTGTAATCATTAGCCCAATTTGTATAAGTCAACCATTCATTGAATTCCAAAACCGACAAGTCTACATCCACATTTAAGTCTACATCCACATTTTCTTCTTTGTTTACTTGTTCATTATAGCCTGATTCATGTTTCAAGTCAGGGATTGATGTATCCTGCTTCTCGCTAGTATTCAAGTTCCATGTACCGGTGAATGAATCAACTAGTGAAGCTGAAATTTGTTCTCTTCCTTGGAATGTCAAAGTCAAATCCTTCCAATTTATTTCAGGATTGAATTCATTGAGCCATGGTAAACCTAACATGATAGGAGCTGTTGGGTGTAGCTGGGTTATTAGGAATTCAACTGTTTGAATTGAACCGTCAGCGAAGCTGATGGTATCTTTAAAAATTTTTGTTATATCCCCTGCTGAAGTTGGCTGTCCATCAAATAATTCAAGTGGAATTGGAGTATCTAAATCAGAGATATTTTTTGGGAATTTTTCTGCAAGGTTTTTATCAATAAAAGAACAAGTCGCACCTGAATCAATAAGAGTATTATAGCTTAGATTTTCAGAATCAGAGAAGGAGAAATGTGTTGAGATGAGAAATGAGTTGTTAGAGTGAGATGAGAGCTGAGCTGGGGATGTTTTTTCTATTACTGCCCCACAACAGACTGCTTGAGCAGGGTTTTTTGGATTCCAGGCTGCTCTCAGTGTGTCTCTGGAATCCCCTCTGCTTTTCCTGAGTCATTTTCTATCTTGACATTCCAAATCTCGTCGTTAGGCAGGTCCCCTTCTAAAGCAAAAGTTGCAGCCCTCAACTGGTCACTTCGTTGATTCTTTATACTCAAAGTTCCATTTTTTGGAGGATCCCAATTCTCCCAATTCTTGCAATCTTTACCAATATGATCTGAGCCACCACAATTATAGCAGAGTCCCAGTTTACAATGTCGATGGAACTCTTTGACTTGCTTGGGGGTCCTGGCAGCTCAAATTGCCTGTAGGGATTCTTTGTCTCCTGGGTTTTTCAAGACTCCATTGTTTCCTCCCTGATTTTCTAAGCCTTCTCCACTATTTCCATTCTGACTTGAGGTGCTCGCAAAGTCTTCAGATTGTCCATATACCATACCACTAATATTGTCTGAATTTACATTACTATCCCAAGCTGCAGCTCCTCTTTGTCAATTGGTCCAATTACCTTGTTGACCCCCTGCTTGCTGGGGGTTATTATTATTGGATCTTTGTCACAGGTTAGAGTTTTGAGGATTCGATGGGGCCATAGGATTATACATCTCGAAACCAGAATTTCCTCTACAAGAATGAGCTGCATTGGTTGCACAAATTGAATTGTCCAACTCCTGGAATTGCTGTACCCATTGTGGATAATTCTGAGGGAGATGAGTTTGAGCCACTACTGTAATGTCGAGACTCCTTGTTATCGCCCCTCGGAGCATTGCTACTAATGCCATGTCATTGTATCCCATCTTGAATGCGTACTTCTGGAATCAAATAATAAATGTCGCAAATGATTTGTTGTCCATCTGCTTGATCCAGGCCAGTTTCACCTGTGTGTCTCATGCAGGATTGAATAATCCAAAATATGATGTGAATTCTGCGACAAAGTCAATCCAAGTACCCAGAGCAGGGACAGGGATCCCAGCCTCTTCCTGTTTCAGCAAATTATCACAGTGAGTAGCTGCTGCCCCTGTCAGATATGAGACAGCAAAACCAATTTTATCTGAGTTGTTCTTGTAGATAGTAGGTTTGGCCATGAAAGTGCAATGAACTTGTGAGAGGAAAGGTTCCCATTTCCACCTATCAGAACCATCGAAAGGGTCAGGTTTTTTGACATCAAGTTTTGCTTCCTTATTTAATCAATCTTTTTGCTGATTGAATTCCAGAATCTGACTTGCATCTCATCCTGCAGGACCTGGTTCTCCTCTCTTGCCTCTGGGGCCTCGTACAGCTACCCATCCATTTGCCGGGTGCCAATATGTGTCATGATTTGAACCCCAATTGCCAGGATTGTTGGGTGGTCCTCCTGGTCCCGCCAGTCCCCCTGGTCCACCACCTCCAGATCCCCCTCTAAAACTGCCATTTCTACTACCTCTTTCTCTTTCCAAATTTCTGTTACTAATTCCTCCCATCTGCATGACTCCTCCATACAGAGGTCCTCCTGGAGCTCCTGCTACCCCATACCCTCTGTAGGTACTGGCACAATTCAAGTAGTCATACATCGGCTCAGCTACGTAGGGTCTATACTCTCAAGTCCCCGATCTCCAATATTGTTCAGCTGGGACTCTCACAGGTTCCTGATGCATTGAGACAATAGGGTGATAATCATTCATTACTCATCTGGGTATTCTGTGTGGAATTGCAGGTATTGAGTCAAAATTCTGCCAGTCGGATGGATGTATTGCCTAGGAGCAGCTGTAAATACAGGTGGAGTGAGTCCTGTGGCCTGAGGAGCAGTTTCCACAACTACTAGTGGTAGGACATGCACTGTTTGTTGAACTGCAGGCTGTTGAGGGGGGACTTCTGTGGTTCTTGGTGGTTGGGAAATCTGGCAATTCAATTCCCTAGCAAAAGGATTAACCACTTTCCCTATACCCTTTACATTTTGTAAGGGGGTGAATTCCTTTTTCTCTAGTAGGAGCATTGGGTGATGAGTCTTGAGAGCTGAAGGTCAAAGCTGGTCTTCGGAAAATGAAAGATCCCAGTTATCTTGACTTCTCACAAAGTTAAATCCTTCATTCTCGAATTTGTTCCTTTCCCCCAAAGGTGGGGCATATGTCATATTCCACTGTTCTACCTGACCTGGTCCCAATGTCTCCCATTGGTTTTGCTGTTCACTGACTTGGGCCATGTTTCCAGGATCTGAATATTGAGACGAGAAAGGAATTCCCAGTCCAGTGGTATTTGGGGAATTTACCAAACCCCTGGCATTCCAACTGGGTCCTTCCAACTGATTATTCTCATGGAAAGCTTTGGGTATTTCTCTCCTATGGTATGTCAGACTGTCAGTCCTGAATCCCAAATGATTTTGCCATAAAGAGCATCCCAAATCAGGCTCTGTCACCATTTGTTTGGGATATTGACCCACAGGGTGAGTTTCATTAGCAAAACAAGTTGTCGATATGGCATACTTGTCTCGGGCAGCCCATCTTTCCAATTGTAGAGCTGCATCGAGAGGAATTTCACCTCCAATATCTACTTTTGAGCTTCCAGCTTGCAAATGTTCTGCTCTGGGAGAGAAAATCTCCTGCGTGGTTTGGGTTTCAAGGCTTGTATGAGGATCTCCTGTGTTCATAACAGCTTCTGGCTCATCTGTCACTGATTCCATCTGGGCTTTTATTACCCAGGAGCCTCCCACATCCCCATGGATTCTCTCCTTGTACTGCTTCACTAGGTGAATATCCTCATCTCAAGGATTTATTGCACTCATCAGCGTGTCATTGGCATTTTGCAATGCCAAACATCTCGCAGATCTTTCTGAAAAGAACTCGTTCTCCTCCTTTCGAGCCTTTCCTGAGGAGGGTTTGAGTTCCCAAACCCCATTGGCTGTCCTCACCTGGTGTTCACCCTTTTCTTCAGGTACTATTAGCAGCCTATGGTCCAGATCAGTGGGTGGAAGTCATCTCGATTCTTCCAGATCCTCATAACTTGGAGTAGTAGTATTTCCCATAGATCTATGATACTCCTTTGCCACCTGAGGTATCTTCTGCTGGTCCTGAAATTGACTGGTATAACTGTAACCCCCAATAAGGTCATCTGCTCTCGCAGACTGTCCTTGTTCCACTTTATCTAACAATGATAATGTAGGAGAGTTTAGCATTTTCCTCTTTTCATTATCTACTATTGTATTGAGCAGAAAATTGATTTGAGATTTTCATATTGACTCGAGATGCCTCATAGTGGCCTCATTCATCATTTCCAATCATTTGGGATCCATAATCAGCTGTGATAGCCATAGGGCTCCTTCATATACTTCTTTTGACTGGAATATTTCATTATTTATCCCATTAGGTAGCTGGGAAGGTCATTGCATTAAACATTTCTGAAAATAGGCAGCTAGTACCCAGAAATTGTCCTTCATTTCTGGGTCTCGACCATTAATAATTTGAATATAGTGTTGCATTGCCTTTATTAATTTGAAACATGTGCATTGATTAATTTGAAGTAGATCAATCAATTGATGTGTTAATTCTGTCAATGGTATGACACAAACATTTGGATAGGGAGGAGACATTAAGGAACTCTCGTGGTTCCAGCTCTGTGTCTCCTTCACAAATTCTTCTGTCATTGGAGGAGCAGGTAATGGACTGCTTTGCTCCAGTGACAAGACCGTTCTTCTACTTATATCAGGGATTGGACTCAACAATCCCTGAGCCTGTATTGCATTGCTTTCTACTATCAGAGTAGATCATTTTAATTTGAACGGAGACTGTGGGCCCATTAATGAGAGTGGACCCAATGGGTATAACCCCTGACTCATCTCTTGTTCTGATTGTTGCAATGCAAATTTAGATTCTTCTTCTCTTGGTGTGAGAGGAAGTGGACGTCTGATATGTTCCAATGGGGAGATGACCTTGTGTCTTGCTCCTATAGATGTATATCGTGTCGTTAGAGATATGCCAATATCTTCATAATAATCCTCATTCATCAGGAAAAATGTCCTGAAGCCCAGGTTGCCCAGGGGCACCCCCCAGATCCTAGGGACCCTTAAGATCCCTGAAGATCCCTGGGGTGACCTGGGCTCCCTGGGATCTCTGAGGCCAGTTGAAATGGCTTTGAGATGGCCTCAGGATGCCTGAGGTTACCTAGGATTTAGGAGGTGTCCCCTGTCCAGCCTAGGTAGCCTGGGCTTTAGGGTTTTTCCTGATGTTCTCAGGATGAGTTGGCATGTGGAAGGGGCATGTCAAGCTGACTCCCACACTAAAGCCTCGAGGATCTTCCAGGGAATGAGTTAATTCTGATAAATGAATTGTTTCTTGTTCCCTTCCCTTTTCAGGTGTTATTGGGGCACTTTGTGTTGGCCTCATGGCTAGCCTCGAGTCAGCTCTAGCTGCCATATGATATGGCTGACCTCGTTGGGAGCAACTCAAAACATATGGTGTTGAGACCAGGTGTCCTGGAACATGAGGAGACCCATGTTTGACAGGATTTTCCAGGTCAAAAGGGTCTCTATCATTATGTTCCAAAATTTCCCCTGTTCTTGAGGGGATGGCACCTCTCACAGGTGCTGATGAAACTGAGCGGTCATCCAGTGTAGAAGCTCCACATTGCTCCTGTCTTCTCTGGAACCTTGTAGCTCTCACTGCTCTTTGGCATTCTTATTCCTGACACCATTTTTCTTGTTCACTTACAAAATGTTTTGCAGGTTCCCCAGACATCTTGGTGATGGAGAGAATGCTGTTATTTTGTTAGGACCTTTTACTACCTTTGTTGTTAGAGGCTTGTAGTAGGTTCAAAGAATAGAAAGTAATTTATTATACCACAGCCAAGACAAAATATGTGATGGGGAGTTGCTACATACAACAGGTGAACAAGTCCTGTATGGTTTGGGTATTGGATGTGGAGGAATTATCCTCGAGTGGCAAATAACAAATCTAGTAGCTTGGTGCAACTAGAAATTGTATATCGAAAGAACTCGTTAAGAGAGTATTAACAAGGGTTGACTCAGGAGGTTTATGACTCGGTGTCTGTTTACCCTACGAGATGGAATATTCAAAAGGCTACAGCAGTCGAATAGTCTTGTTGATCAGTTCAACAAGTGAGAGGTAGATATGCCAGTAACTCAGTGTCAATGGGATTTGCTTGACTCAGTGTTAAGCAGAATAATATTAGAAACTAGTGAACAAGAGAATAGAAACAACACAGGTCAAGATAGTTCAGGTAATAACAGCATTATTGTGAGATATGTAAGTACAAGGCTTTTATACTCTGTGGGAAGACATGTGGTCTTGCGAATAGGAGTTTGGAATGAGTAACTGATTAGTTCATCTCAGGAAACATGGGTTGGATTTGGGGAGTCTGGGTTGAATGGTAGAGCTATTATCGAGTCATGTGGTGAGTGTACTGGTTGGAAAGAGCAAAAAAAATAGCATAGGGCATAACAATTATTCAACTTTCCAATGTCCTCTTGCTAGCCCATTGAATGATATTTCTCTTGACAAGGTTGATCCTTAGTGTGTGTGCAAGATATAGCCTCCTTCCAGTGTAATCTCTCAACAGTCTCTGTGAAACAATGTATCTCAGCTCCAAAGCATCAGAAATATTCACAAGTAGGGTTCATGTTCATAGACTCAGCAGAGCCATCCTTGTGTTTTCCATTGGAGGAAATGATTGGTTTACACATGCAAGCTCCACAAGAAAGTACAGCCTGGCTCAGTAAACAGTTCACTTTCAAAGTGAGGGGAGTGTGCAAGGTATAGCCTCCTTCCAGCACCACCTCTTGACAATCCCTCTGCGAAACAATGTACCTCAGCTTCAAAGAGTTGGGAATATGCACAAGTAGGGTTCATTTTTGTAGACTCAGCAGAGCCATCCTCACATCTTCCATGGGAGGAAATGATTGGTTTACATGTGCAAGCTCTGCAAGAAAATACAGCCTTACTCAGTAAACAGTTTGCTTTCAAAGCAAGGGGAGAGCAAATAGAGAAAGTTGGTCTCAGTGGCAATAAAGTAAACTTTAGCTTGACAGTAGGCCTAGGACACAAAAGGCCAACATTTCATCTCCAGCTGATGAGTATGTCTACCCTTATTCAGCATGCAACTGGACCTTTCATGTCATCAACAAACACACTCTTCCAAGGAATCACAAAGATGGGTAGTATTTGTTGTTCACAGATGGATACAGAGAAAGTGCAATGCCATATCAAACTAATGTCCATCCCGTTCCATCCTGGAGCTCCACTCATTTCCTGCATACAAAATAGTCAGTAAGTGAGTGATCAAGATGAAAACATGGAACAGAAGCAATGGTGGAAATGGCATGAAAGGAGTCAATAAATGCAGATGGAATATATATGAACTATGAGGAGAAAAATGCAAAGCTTGAACCACAACTACAAGCATGAACTGTGCCCAAAAAAGACACTCAAAAAACAGAAGCAGATTGCAAAACAGAATATTGAAGCAGAAATCACACAGAATCAGCAATAATACATACCTTCTCATTGTAATCTGAACCATTAATATTCCCCTTGCCGTCCATATAACCCTTGTCATCCTCTCCAGCTTAACTTCCTTGTCCAGATCTGGTGTCAGCAACACTTGCTTTGCACTGCACAACAATCTGGCCAAGTTTTTATATGGAATTGTTGACCATTGTCTTGGAGCAGGTTGCTAGCTACTGCTAGGATATTGGCCATATTGAGACAGTAAGAGATGGTGGAAACGCTGGTAGGGAGAGCTCAAAAAAATGATTACACTCCTCTGGAGGTCCACCTGTTACTAATTGTATAATCAAAAAACAGATGGATGATACAGTTAAAATAACAGTCACCTTTTTTCTGCTTCTTTTTTGGAGGTGCAAGAGATACAGTTTCACATGAAGTAACATCTAACAAGGCTAAATCTCCTAATGGTGTTTCCAGAGTAGAGGTTGTGGGATGAGATGGGCCTGAAGCAGATGATGGAGGGGTATAAGAGGACAAATCAGAGAAGGAGTCAAGGATTGGAAGAGCGAACTGCTCACAAAGAAAGTTGCCCATTCATGCATAGCAAGTGAACTGTCCTGGAAGACCTGAGAACAACAACCGATGGGGTGGTTCAGCATCAGCTAAATCCAGCTCAAAGTCAGACATGCATAGTGGCAGGCAATTGTGAAACATTTCATCAAGAGGTGGGACAATCCAATGGATAGGAGTTTCCTGCTTCTCTCACAGCAGTTGAACCAGCCACACAGGGCACCCAATATGAAGTAAGTCTGCAGCTATATTGAAATCAGCAGTAAATGCACCAACAACACTTATATCAGCCAGATGAGAAGTTCCTAAGGCTCAAAGATGAGGCAACCAATGAACCAACCACTGCCAGTGCACATATGTTTTGAGAAACATGCATTGAAGGCAGCTAAACAGTAAGAAAACCTTCGACTGTTCCTCAGGAAGGGTGAGGCAGCTGCGATACTTCTGAAGCTGATCATAACCCCACATAAGAGTCCAGTCCTGTTTCACATTGTTCTCTAAACTCTCAATAGCTGTGAAGAGTCTTTCACACAATAACTCCATTGGGTCAATCACCCATGAAGCAAGATAGCCTAGACCAACAATACCCTGACCATGCAATGGCACAAAATCATTGGCAATGGACAGTACCAAGTGTGATAAAGAGGATGGTGAGTGTCTCTGGAAGGATTGGGAATGACAGCAAGGTGCCCAATGAGAAAATGGAAAGGTTGAGGCCAGAACAATGGATCATCTTTACTGAAATGATGGTTGTGGTGCATGTGAGTTTGACACAAAAAGAGAGGAGTGTAAACATTATCCATATTGGGTGAGGTAACAAAAACACTGTTGGACTTGAAAATGGATCCGACGCAAGCTTCGAATGCATTGGTTCCTGAAATATTCAAGTAAGTAACAGCAGTTGACATAAATAATATATGAAACTCATGGCTGGCATGTGAATCTGAGTGTTTCGAGGCAGCAGGAAGAGAGGGAGCAGTAGGAAGAGAGCTAGTGATACCAGGAACTGGTTGAGCAGATGAAGGAACATCTAGAGCAGATGCAGGAGCAGTGGGAGGTAACACAGAAGGTACTTGATCATTGATATCCAACTGTTCCTTGTCTGACTTTTGCACCTTCTGATGAGCATTTCAGGCCGTGAACAAAAACCTCTGTTTGGTTATGGTTGGGCTCAAAACAGGTGGATGAGGATTAGAAGGAACAGTGTCAGAAGGTCCTGAAATGTCAGACAGGAATGGGGATGAGATTGCATTGTCCAGAGAAATTGGTTCAAGGGATGGATCAGGAACTGATGTATCAGAGGGGAGTGCAGATAAGGAAGGTAAGAGAAGAGGAGAATCCATGGTGTAAAGCTTCAGAGACAGAGCACTGACTTGGGACTCAATGTTTTGAGAAATGTGTCCAAATTGATCATCATTGTCTGGCTCCAGCTCAATGATTGAGTTGAAAATATCTGCAATACCAGGGAGGGAGCGCCAGTCAGAAGAAATTTTGTGCAGCTGCGACTCGACCTCAGGTATATGTAGAGTATTTGAGTTGAGGAAATTGCAGAGGACTTCAAGCACACAGATAGTGCTGTCCCATTGATCAGAACATTGGGAAGACATATTGAACATGTGAAATTGACAACTGGGGGGATTTGCTATTCACTCAAGAGAAGGCACTCGCCAGCTCTGAAATAATGCAAAGGAACACTCCAGTGCGTCGCAAAAGGCACATGCCAGTTGCAGAATAGAGGGGGTGGAGGAAGGGGCAAGGGTGAGCATGTCGTCCAGGATGGTTGTTGTGGTGGAATGGAAGAAAAAAAAATTATATAAGTGTGGGTTTACAGACTTGGACACTGGCTACATGTCCACTGACCAAATAGCCGGTGTAACCCTAGCACTTTCATTAGGGTTAACACTGTTCCTTCCACTCCCCATTCCCACTCTTCCTCCTACCACTTCCATCCCCCACTTCCACCCCCTCTGATTTCTCTGAGAACTGGCATGTGCCTTTTGTCTGTGTAGCTGGAATGTTCCTTCTGCATGAGATTCATGGATGCAGGACTTTAGGGCAACAAGTGAGCATAGAGGCTTGAAATTTCTTCTCTGGGAGTTTGTAGGGAGGGGTTGGTAATAGGTACATCATTACAATTTGAATTTTTGTAATTTATATGCAATGATTTCTGTTTCTGTTTCATTCCATAGCTTGTACACGAACATTCAACATTGCTGACTTCAACACCCAATGCATTCCTTCCATTGGTTCTATTACTTCCACTGCTCCCTCAGCTTGCACCACTGGTCTGTCCTTCCTACAAATTTCATATTGACTTGGACTTTTGTGACAATACAGCATTCACAAAGTCTTAGTGGTTTACATGGGGACAGTATACTGTACATACCATTTTATCAACATCTGTTTCTCTTGTTTCTTACCCCAGTTTCAGGCTGGACAGTAAAGCCATATTTGGATGGCATCGGTGACCCAACACTGCAATTGACTTGGATCACATGTGTTCTGAATGACTTGAATGTGGTCAAGCCCTTTGTTCATTCTCATATTAATTCGCTGGCCTACCCTCTGTTCATCCATTCTTTCATCTTTTGTCAACCCACCACTGCTCTTCCTACCACACTTGTGCAACTAAAGTATGCAAATCTTTCCTTGTTTTGTTGAACTTAATGACTTATCAATCATATCTTTTAGATGTCTACTCCAGCTCTGTTGACTGCCCCTGGTCCATCTACTGCCAGCCAGGGCAAGAAATGCACACACAATTCTGATCCCCAGGAACCAGCTGGTGAAACTGACTCATGCAAGTCTTCTGTGCCTCCTCCATTACCATGTCAATTGAAGAAAAACTGTACAGTTGGCAACCCAGAGACCTCTGGAGGTCCTGTGTCACCTCAGGGATCTGACTGGGAGGCTCAAGCATCTAAAATGAAAAAACCTCCCACTAGTTGTGTTGTTTACCATGTCTTCTGCAAGGACATTGAGGAAGGTACAGGTGGAGTTGCTCAGGTCAAAGTCAGTGTCCTTTGTGTTTCTAATTTCTTTCAATCCCTCTGACTTTTTAGCTAGGTTGCACTTCAGGCCCATGTTTGACTCCTTTGTCTTTGTATGACTGCAGATAAGGTGCCTCCGCTTCCTTCTGGTAAAGAAATATTTGACTTCAAAATCAAGTAAGTCATTTCACTTTGATGTTGTAATATAATTTCTCATTTGCTCTCTAAGGTTCTTACCAACTCTTCACCTTGGGAACTCCTGACCGCAAACTTGTTACCATAAATCCTAGCTCTGAATTTGTTTGTGCTCAGCTCATGTTGCTCTGGGAAGAGTGCTTGCACTCTTCTGCAGGTTCCATTGGTGCCAAGATCTTTGCCATTCCTGAGATCCAAAAGTGCCTCATCTTTGCTTGGCTTGCTTCCATCAGCCTTACTTCTTTCCATCCTGACTTTCTTGGCCCTACCTCCTCCACTTGGAATGATCTTCATGAATCTATTGCTCTCCAGACCTTTGAGCAAGCCTGCATGAACTGCGCTTATGAGTATGTCTTTTTTTTTGTTTTATTTTTTATTTACTTATTGTTGCCATAGGACATTTGGTGTGGAGATGCAACATGTATGCAACACTGAACTCATAATTGCCCTCTATTGCAACTTTGTCTACCATCATCTTGTTCATAACATCCACAAAGAGCAGAAGACCCCTGGTGCTGTAAAGCAAAGCTTAGAGGTTGCAAATGTTTACAAATGGCAAAAGCATGTATGTTTTCTTTCCTTATACATTTTTTTAAAACCATTGATAGATTTTCCAAGCGACAAGATGAACACATCAAGTATCTTCAAATGAAGAAATGGAACCCTTGTATTGCCTCCATCATTGAGCTCCCTGTGTGCCATTCTGATGATGAAGACTCACCAGACAAGTCTTGTTATTATTGTCTCACCCTCTCATTATGTAGTGCCAATGCTAGATCTTTTGTGGAAAGCATTGACACTTATTGTGACTCCATGTGACAGTTTGAAAACTGAAGGACTGCTCATAGGGAAATCCCCTGGAAGCCTCATCCTACTCAGAAGCCCAGTCACTTCAACAAGCTCCCTGGTCCTGAAGTTGCATTAGACTGGTTTGATCCTGCCCAATTCAATGCCCTTCTACCTCATGTTCATTATCACTATTGTAACTCCTCCATAGCTTTACCTCTTCCTGGATCCTCTGACACTAATGACTGGCAAAAGCTGAAGAATCCTGTGTTTATGTGAAGGTTTGGTAATGATGTTCAGGCTTTATACTATATTCCTACTGAGGAAGAGATGAAGGAGAATGCAGGTGATGAGGATGATGATGAGGTAGACTGGGATGCCAATGATGAAGAACAGGAGGAAGAGAATAGTATGCAGGAGTAGAAATCTTGTCTTGTTAACTTAGATTTTCCTGTCACTTTAGATTTTTTATCTAGTATCAAATGTTTCTCTTAGTGTATTGCATTGTAATTTGCACTCTTATTTCTTGGAATAACTTTGCATAACTTTAGAGCAATTTGGCTGTAACTTGATTATGTTTTCACACTTAGCTGTTGAATTATGTGAAAATAAAACCAAGTTGTGTCCCTGCATCTAATTAAATCCGGTGTGAATTTTCTTGAGTTCTCATGTCATTACTGAATGAATAAATAACAGGCTTCCAAGCCCCTGAAAAAAAGAAGAAAAAAAACTGGACCTTGGGAAGGGTATGTTATAGCTTAATTCAATATACTGTATGGTTTATGACTAAGGGTACTCTAGTTATTGCCCCAATCTATGATATGTTCTTCATTTTGACTGCTTGGCTTGCACTTTATGCTGGTGTTGGTCATAGGGCAGCAGGCACTTTTTTGAAAGCAGTTCAGCTTATCCTAAAAACCACACTTCAACTCATTTACCTTGCCCTTAAGCAAGGTGGTTTTGAAATTGAAGTCCCATCTTCCCTTGATATTCCAATTCCTGTTGACCTTTGAACCATCTACTCTAAAGCTGATCTTGATCCAGATCTTTGCAGAGTCTGTGTCTGTCCAACTTGCTTCCAAGAGTATGATATGAGCACTCAAGTGGAAGTATGTGACTATCACCACTCTTCCAGGGCAAGAAAAAGATGTGACACTGTATTGTGGACTTACCACCAGGTCAATGGAGAGCAAAAGTGTGTTCCACAATGTTTATATACAAGTACCTCATTTAGATCATGGCTCTCTTCCATGCTTTTATGGCCTTCAATTGACAAGTGTCTAAAAGATGCTTTTGCAAATTCTCAGAACAAAAATCCTTTCCAAGCAGCAGATATGCATGATATCTCAGATAATCCATTTTGGCAAAGCATTGAAAGCTTTTGTCAATCTGAATATCATCTGGTTTTTGCAAGTTATATTGACTGGTTTAATCCTCTGGGTAACAAGATTGCAGGTAAGTGCTGCATAGTGATAGGTTTCTATGATCAATAACAAATATGCAGGAAAATCCTGCTCATGTGGTGCCATTGTGCTCTACTGCTTGAATCTTCCTCTAGAAATATGCTTTCTTCAGGAAAATGTTTTTCTGGTATCTCTTATTCCCTTGCCAAATGAAGCAACTGTTTGGGGCTTAAATCATCTCCTACCTCATTTTGTCCACACCATTATGGAGTTTGACAATCCTGGGCAGATTCTAGCAACATGGAGCCATCCAGGAGGAGTTCCTGTTGCTGCTCGGGTGTATCCAAATACTGCTGATTTACTGGCTAGTAAAAAGTGGATTGGATTATTTGGAAGTCCAATGTCAAATTACTATTGCATCTATTGTCTTTCCCATAGAAATGACATTGATAATTTGGACTCTAGATCCTATGTCCCTAGAGACAGTGCTACAGTAAAGTTCCAGGTCATGCAATGGAAAAACTCAGAAACTCTGGAACAGAAAAAAGCTTTACTTACACAAACAGGTGTTCAATATAGTCCCATAATTGAAATTCCATATTTTGATCCTGTCCAGCATACTGTTCTTGGTGTCATGCACAACAGACTTGAAGGTGATCTTCAGCATCATTTGTGAGTGCTGTGGGGAGTAGGTTACACTGAGTCTCAACAGAAGGAAGGTGCAATAGATATAGCTGGTGTTCAAAAGCTAGAGTCAGAAGATGAAGGTGAATATATACAAACTGATTCAGAGGAAGCAGGATCTGAACTTGAAAGCTTGAGAGATGAAACAGCTGCTGCTTCTACAAGCATATACTCTGTTAGGCAACCAGATAACAGAGATATAACACCTACTAGATCCAATGACAGGGATGCAACACCTACTGGATCTATGGAAATTAATACAACACCTACTAGATCCAATTTTCCCCCTCTGGGATCTCTTGCTTCTCTAGCTTTTCAAGCTGGGGATTGGGATATGCTTGAGCTTGGTGAAGATGCTGATGATCTTGAATACATTCCAAAATCTACAAATTTATTTGAGTTTACTGCATGTCAGCTTGGACAAATTAGACTGTGTATTCAAAATATATTTCTTCCAAGTTGGGTAGAACACCCTCCCAGGAACCTTGGTGAAAAGAGCCATGGCAAATTAAAAGCACATGAATATTTTGTTTTATTTGCAGTTATTTTTCCATTGATCATGCCTGAACTTTGAATTACTGCTGGAGAAGAAGAAAAAAGACACCTGGAATGTTTCTGTCATCTAGTAGCATCTACCAATATTTCAATGTCCTACACTACTTCAAACTCTGAGGCAGACAAATATACAGAGCATTATGTCCAGTATCGTAACATGATAAAAAGCCTCTATTCTTCTTGGGCTTCAGGTCCAAATCATCATTATGGAATGCATATTGGGGATCTGCTAAAGTTTTGGGGCCCACTTGCATGCTTAAGTGAGTTTCCTGGTGAAAGATTAGGTGGAGAACTAGCAAGCATTCAAACAAATAATCATTTCAGTAAGCATTAGTTGCCAGATTCAAACAAAGCTATTTGCTCATTTGCTCAATAATATACATTACTAGGTGAAATGGAGTTGACAATGATTAGAGAATTTGGTTGCAAAGCAAATCTGACTATGTGCCTTCAAGACTCCAAGTTTGCAAAGATTGAAACTGATGCTAAGATTATACATAAGAGTAAAAATCAACTTTTAGAAATATTAGCTCCTTCCAATGGCTCATATAACTTCTTGAGAGACCCTGCACTCTTAACAAGCACTGAGGTTGCACTATTCTTTATGGACAAACAACAATTGAGTGCAATTTACTACAACACTCTGCTGAATTATCTAAATAGTTCTGGACAGGATTATCATGCAGCCAATGTTGACTATTACTGTGCTGATCTTTCCCTTGCCATACTTCCCCGGAGTGCTGATTTTCCCAAACAATTTACATTTGAAGGAAAAACCTATAGTGTGCAATCTAAGTGAGAAGCTAGTAGCCATATTCAGTTCTACATACCTGGTAGTCAAAATCAGACGGCAACTGGATGCATTCAAGAGATTAGGCAACTCCCATTGGAATACAGAATGCATACATTCTTATTAATTAAGCAGCATGTCCCTCTCTCTACATTTGGTCAAAATCAAAATCCATACTCCAGAGAGCCATGTTCTTTCCTGAAAAGTAATTTGGTTGAGGACAGGTTGACTGATCACACATTAATTATTGAACCAAATCACATTATCTGTCACCTTGCAGTATATAAATGGCCAGCCGGGACCTTTGGAATAAGTTGCAAGACAATGGCAATCACTTGGTCTTTGAATCAGGGTAGACATTAGAGTAATCTGGCCAGTGATGTATTTTTTTTTGTCTTTAATTTTTACATCTTTTATGGCCATTGCTTTGCTTACACTCATTTTCAAGACTGCACACAGGTTTTTTCTACATTTTTTCTGAGGTTACTTCTATATCTTGTTTAATATATATTTTTCTTGTGTGTCCAGTATTGAGTACAAAAGCTAAGACAATAACATTGCATTAAAGGTAAGTAGTAAATTAGAATTAAAGGGAGAAAAATATGATAACAGTATATTGTACAAAAATGTACAGAAATTAATGCAACAATGATTGATATGAAATAAAAATAAATAGGACAATAAACAGACATGGGAGCCATGCATTGAGTGCAGCTGTGGACAATGAAAATATATTATTAATATGGTATTAAATAGGTCCGCCGGCAGCCAGATTTAGGCCAGCCCATTGCGGACCAGCAGCGGGCCAGCGCAAACAGCCCTCAATAGTGCCAATGTCACTGCATTGAAGGCTGTTAAATTTTAACTGCATGAGAGAATGCACGCAGTGTTAGCTTTACCAGCACATTTACTACTGAGATGGGTGGATACTCCAGAGGAGGATGCAGCTGGCTTCTTCAGTGGCTTCCCTCCAGTAGACATTTGAGCTGTTCTTTACTTTGTGGGAGAAGGGGTGGAGGGAGAATCATCAGTAGCTGACCATTTTGAAGGAGACATAGATGGAGATGAGGAAGCAGTAGGTGGGGATGAAGACAATGGCTCTAATGATGGAACATTAGCAGGCAAGGTGATTAAAGAGGAAGAATGAGTTAACAACAAACTGTCAGTAGAAGTCAAAGTAGAGTCAGCAGTAGTATGAGACATTGCATGCCAAAGACTCTTTAGACAATCTTCATGCTCCCTCTTCCTGTCAGCTCCAGACTTAGCCTGGACAGCAGCTGCCTGATGTTGAGCAGCTTCCTGGGATTTAGCGGCCTCACAGTGTTCTTCTGCAAGTTGGACCTCCTCCCTCTGATGGGCAGCTTGAACACATCGCTTTGCCTTGTGACAATAGATACAGTCCCAAATATCATCCTTGTGCTCTGGAATTATGTAGATTTCCTCTGCAACAGTTACACAATGATGAGAAGGATTTTGAATAGGACCTCCTAGCCGGTTTGTTGTAATATCCCACCTTGAATCTATTAAGTATCATGACTGAAAGAAATTTACATAACACACATTTTGTGTTCCAAGTGTACTGATGAATTAACAAGGATCCAGTGAGAACTCCTTCCCCTTTGAGTTTCTGGCATACAGACATGGCAATAGTGCTTTTTCCAGTCCCAGCCATGCCAGATATCCAGTATCCTGATGGACTATCAGGATCCAATGAAGTTGCCCAAGTGTTGATAGTTGCCAGGATCTGAACTCCGGTGCCTGGGATACAGAATTTGCAGGCATTTTGAGTACCTACATCTGTATCAAAGAATGCCTGTGGTGCATAAGGCATTCTTAATAAAAGTTCATTGGCCAGAGTAGGATCTAGCCCCATTAGCTCCATATAAACCTTGGTTCTTGATGACAATCACTCACAATTGACATTCATTATTCCAGCTACAGTGATTTCACCTCCAGCCACAGTAAAATGGGAGGCATTTGCCACAAAGCTTTCAAAATTAAGTGAAGATTAGTAATGTCTCAAACAAGTTACAACTATCTTTGAATTGTACCTGCTGTTCACTGACTGAATATTAGGTTGAACACTCCTAATGAGACAGTTAAATTTTCAATTCTTAACCTGTATTCCAGATTACCAACCTGTTGTTTTGATCCATCTGTCATGAAGCAGCATGCAGTGGAGTGACTTATAAGAATGTGGAGATCAGTTTTAAACAGAAGCTGGTCCCAATCAACAGAGTTAATTAACTAGTCTACTGGTACAGGCAGGATACTCACCTGGTCCCAATCAACAGAGAGGTCAAGATGGGGACTCAGGTTACAGGCAGTAGATATATATACTGTAGTAAGCTGTGTGAGAGGCTAATGCTACTGGAAGACAACAGCTAAGTGAGAGCTATGAGAATAAAAAGTATGGAGCATGTGGTCATGCGACAGATGTGAGAAGAGAAACAAGGAACAGTTCATTAATAAAACAATGACAGTGGGAACAAAATAGAAAAAGAACAATGATACTGTGCAGAGTGGAGATAGGAAGGAGTCATATGTCCAAAAGGTATTGATATGAAAGTTAGTCATAAATGCGGTCATGTGAAAGGTGTATAGTAAAAGGAAAATGAATAGGGGTTAGGAATAAGTGTTTGTACCAGCTTTATGACATTACTCCCCTCCTTAAGACCATCATCCTTGATGGTCAAAGTTTTGGTGCACTTGGATGCTTCCTGTGAAATTTTCATACCATTTGTGGGGCATCCTCCAAGTTTTGGGCTGGTTCCCAGGAATTATGGCCTGCATCATACCCTTTCCACTTTACCAGATATTCCATTCTCTTCCACTGAATATGGCTGTCCAATACCTCCTCTACTTCATACTCAGGTTCATCCTCTTCCTCCAAATAAATTGGTTCTGGTGGCATTGGGATTTCCCATTGACATAGTTACCTTTCCAAGGGTAAAGTTTGTCGACATGGAATACAGGGTGTAGTTGGTCAAGGGAAAGGGGTAGGTCCAATCGATAATCAAGGGGTCCAACCTTTTGAAGAATTTTGAATGGTCCAAGTTGGCGCTCTCCAAGTTTCTCACTCGAGAGCTGGAGATTAATGTCCTCTGTGCTTAGCCATATGAGGTCTCCCACCTTGAGTTGATGGGCTTTTTGTTTTCCCCTCTCATACCCTTCCTTCTGCTGCTTCTTTCCCAGATGTAAAGCGGCTCCTGCATCCTGGGGCACTTCTCTTAAAATCTGAATGCAATCATCTACCCCTGGCATCCCACTACACCAGCCTACTGGAATATTGAAGAGTGGGAGATAGCCATATGTGACTTCAAAAGGTGACATCCTGAGGGCTGAGTGTGTGCAGGAATTGATGACAAATTCTGTCATTGGCAGGTGTTCTGCCCAGTCATCCTGTCGTCATCCTACATATAAGTGAAGGTACTTTTCTACTTCCTGGTTTGCATGTTCAGTCTGTCCATTGGCTTGTGGGTGATATCCAGATGTCAGATTTGATCTGATGCCTAGACAGGAGAGAAGGGATTGCATAAGCTTGGCTGAGAATTGGGGGCCTCGCTCTGATATGAAACACAGGGGAAGGCCATGGAGGCAGAAGATTTCTAGATAATAAATATCTGCCACACCTTCAGCAGTAATATTGGTCATGCAGGGAATAGCATGAATCTGTTTGCCAAAGAGGTCTGTGCAGACTAGGATGGCATCATACCCATTGGATTCAGGTAGTTGAGTGATTAAATCTACACCAACTTCCTCCTATAGTCCGGCTGGAACATCAAGTGGTTGTGTTACTGCACAGGGGTGCCATTGGATCTTTTTCCTTGCACAGATTTTGCATCCTTTGATGTACTTTTCTATGGAGGATTGTATGGCAGGCCACCAGAAGTGAGTGCTGACAAGATCAAGGGTGCCATGGAGTCCAGGGTGGCCAGCAAAGGGGTTGTCATGGCATTGTTGAAGGACTTCTATGCGTAGCTCATCATCTGGTGGTACATATACCTGTCCCTTGCAGTAGACCAGTCCTTCATCTTCTTTCCATTCTGCAATCCCATTTACTAGCCATTGTAGTCCTCTCTTTTTCAATCCTTCCAGCCCTTCCAGTACCAGTGCCTCTCTCTGCAAAGCCTTCTGAATCCTATCTTCCAGTGGATTGCATAGAATTGTGGCAGCAACTTGTGTAAAGTGCTCTGGCTTGAGGACAGTCTGTTGTCTGTTGTCCTCATTATCAGATACCTGATGATGTGCCATACAGGATAGAGCGTCTGCCTGGGTATTTGCCTTGCCTGGTCAATGCACCATACAGAAATCAAATCGAGAGAGCCAGAGTGCCCAGTGGGCCTGGCAATGGCTAAGGTCTTGTGCTGTCTGCCAAAACTCTAAATTGGAGTGATCAGTGACAATTTTGAATGGTTGAGGCAAGCCTTCCAGAAAACTTCTCCAGTCTTTTAATGCCTCAATTACCGCTAGCATCTCCCAATTGTAGATCTCATAGTTCTGCTCTGCTGCCTGCATAGAGGCAGAGCAAAATGCAACAGGGTGCCACTGGCTGTCATCCTGTTTCTGGAAAAAGGCCCCACCAGTTGCATATCCAGATGCATCTACTTCAACTCATGTTGGCTTGTCTGGATCCCAAAGAGTTAGTATTGGTGTGGAGGTGAATGTGGTATGTAGTGTTTTGAATGCTTCTTGTTGTAGTGTCCCCCAGTTGAAGCCGACATTCTTTTTGGTTACGTCATTTAACAGGCAGGCTATCCTAGCAAAGTCACATATGAACTGGCAGTAGAAATTGGTGAACCCTAAAGACCCTTGTAGCTTGCGAAGGTTCTGGGGGGTTGGCCAATCATGGACAGCTGCCACTTTTACTGGGTCTATCCTTACCTCCCCTTCCTGTAATACCAGCCCTAGATACTCAATCTGTTCTTGTTCAAATTTGCACTTTTCTGGCCATAGATAGAGGTCATTTTTCTGGAGTCTAGCTAAGACTTCATGGACAATTTCTCAGCATTCATCTAATTGGCCACTGAAGATAAGGATATCATCCAGATATACTGCCACCTTTCCTGCTGCTATAAGATCTGCAAAGATTGAGTTCATCAGTGCTTGAAATGTAGCTGAGTTAGTAAGGCCAAAGAACATAACGTTAGGCTCAAACAGGCCATGGTTGGTAGAGAATGCAGCCTTCCACTTGTCACCCTGCTTGATCTGTATGTTATTGTACCCCCAGCACACATTAAATTTAGTGAAGTAATGTGCACCCTGAAGACAACTAATGATATCAACCACAAGTGGTAAAGGGTAGCAGTTTTTGATAGTAAATTGATTGAGTTTGCAATAGTCCTGGACAAAATGGAGCTTTCCATCTTTCTTTTTCCCAAAGAAGACTGGTGATGATAGTGGAGATTTTGAGGGTCAAATATAGCCTTTATGTAGATTCTCATCTAGAAAGCAATCAAGTTCCTCTTGGTCATTCAGGGACATAGGGTAGACCTTGGTTCACATGGTTTCTGGTGCACCAGGTACCAGTTCTATTGCATGATCCCAGGGTTGATGGGTGGGTAATTGTTCAGATGCTGATTCAGAGAATACTTTCCCAAAATCTCAATATGGCTCTCGAACCATCTCTTCAAATGTTTTGGTCAGTTTGTCTTTGTGAGCCTGTTCTGCCAATTGTTGAGAGTAGGTATATCCTGCTGCACACCATACTTCTTCTGCTGCATCTAGAAGAATCCCTGCCTTGACCCAGGATTGGTGCATGGCTCAGTTAGCTCAAATTTGACACAGGGGTGACTCTTCTTCTGGCACCAATGATTCTTCTTCCTCAATTGACTTGGGTCTAATTTGTTCCAGGACAGAGCTGTCAGTGGTAACCGCTGCCACTCTACCACTTTCTAGTCCCTCTGTATCCTCAGATACATCTTCAATGGTTACCTTCTGTGTTTTAACTGAGAGCTGCCCTTTTTCCCAGTCAACTTCTGGATTTATCTTCCGAAGCCATGGGAGTCCAAGAATAATATCCTCTCCTCCCAGGTTTGTAACCAGAAAGTCTGTCCAGCGCTCTTGGTCATCTACTGTAAGTGCAAGGTGTGCAAAATGTGTAATCTGTCCTGCCCAGTTTGGGGTACCATCAATGTTGAAAATATTTATAGGTTGTTGCAGTGGGGTTGTCCTTAGGTTGTGCTGTTCAACAAAGTTGTTATCCAAGAATAGAGCAGTGGCTCCACAGTCCACCATGGCCGCAGTTGCTATGCTATGCTTTCTTCCCTTTATCTTTACTTGAATTTGGAAATGGGATGCACTGGGGTCTATTTCCAAAATCATAGATATTTTACATGATGGGAGCAAGTCATATGAGGAAGTAGCATATATAGCGAACTGTTCTGAGGGTGCTCTCAGTGCAGCCAAGATGGGCACCCTCATTAAAAATCCTCCTGGTGGGATGCATCTGGAGCCATAGCATTGGCGCAGTTTAGGAGTTCCTGTAACTGAGCAATTTGGGCAGCAAGATTAGGGGTTGTAGTGGTGGGATTAGCAGGAGGGGAAACTGAGGCAGCAACCTGGGCTGGTTCATTTGGGAATAAGGTGAACAGTACAGAGGAGGTGGCTGATACCTGTTGGCAGGGTGGCTGTCGTCTGCCACAATTGCATTCCAAGCCCATAAACTTGTCCTGACAAACTGCTTCTAAATGGCTGTGGTGGGCACAGTAGCAGCATACTGTATCCTTCTGTGGACATTTTCATTTTTCATGGCTCTGAGACCCACAGCCATAGCAGCGCCCCCGCATACGAGATATAAAGCCATCTCAGGTATTGCCATTGCTTGTGTGGTTGGCATTGATATCCATAGCATATGGGTCAGTATGATAAGTGGGAGTATGAGAGTGGTTAGGCTGGCAACTACTCATGCTGGGGTTGTGCAAGTAAACATCAACAGATATGGCCTGCCTAATGGCCTCATCAAGGGTTTGGGCTAACCCTTGAGCAATATTGACTATGATGAGGTTTTGATGAATTTCTGGGAGAAGACCAGAATAGAAATGTTCCCAGAGGTCAGTATCTGAGAGTCCACTTTGATCACCAATGTCTTTGAACTTCTGAGCAAATTCTGTGACAGTCTGTCCTTTTCCTTGCTGTACCTTTTTGATTGCATTGCGGGCTTCCATTCCTGGATTGATGGATTCAAACCTGAGTTTGAATGCCTGAAGGAACTCTACCCATTTCCCATTAAATGGTACCTGCTTGGCATTAAAGGCTGATAGATAGGGGGTGGCCCAATCCACTGCTCCCCCTGAGAGAAATCCTAAGGCTGCTTTAATGGCTTTGGCCTCATTGCCTTTTAAGTCTGGCTGTTCTGATGCCCAGCTCTTAAAGTGGGCTATGAAGTGACAGGCTTCTGCACTACTCTGACCCTTAAAGGGGTCTGGTTTGACCATGCTGGACTTGGTGGTGACAGTAACATTAGATTGCAAGCTGGTTGTGAGGGCTGCGACCTGCTGGATCAGGCTATGCATAAGCTGGTCAAGGCTTTGTTGAGACATGCTTGGGCTGGGGGGAGGAGGTGATAGTGCAGGTGATGGGTGGGCAGTTACAGTAGTTGAGGCTGGTGGGGCAGTGAGGGCAAGTGGAACTGGAGGAGCAGTGAGGGTGCACAGGGCAGTTACAGATCTGGTAATTGGTACAGCAGGGGTACCATCTCTGAGCTGAGTTGCTTGGGTGATGGAATTCTCAAAGGCATGCAGGCAGGGTTGTTGGTCACAATTATTCCAACTGTCTGGTAGCTTGTGGATATGAGGTCAGGCTTTGGTATCAAAGGCATGCAGATAGCTGGAGCAGTCAATGTGTTCGTGACCCATTTCAGAGTCAGACAAATCTGCAGAGAAGGAAGGCATGCAGTAGCGGAGTCTGCAGGGACAGCCTAGGCAGTAGACTATCAGCGCAGCAAGGATCTTGACCTAATGTCACAAAGTGGTGTGCAGTGGAGTGACTTATAAGAATGTGGAGATCAGTTTTAAACAGAAGCTGGTCCCAATCAACAGAGTTAATTAACTAGTCTACTGGTACAGGCAGGATACTCACCTGGTCCCAATTAACAGAGAGGTCAAGATGGGGACTCAGGTTACAGGCGGTAGGTATATATACTGTAGTAAGCTGTGTGAGAGGCTAATGCTACTGGAGGATAAGACAAGAAACTAATGCTACTGGAAGACAACAACTAAGTGACAGCTACAAGAATAAAAGGTATGGAGCATGTGGTCATGTGACAGATGTGAGAAGAGAAACAAGGAACAGTTCATTCATAAAACAATGACAGTGGGAATGAAATAGAAAAAGAACAATGATTCTGTGTGGAGTGGAGATAGGAAGGAGTCATATGTCCAAAAGGTATTGATATAAAAGTTAGTCATAAATGCGGTCATGTGAAAGGTGTATAGTAAAAGGAAAATGAATAGGGGTTAGGAATAAGTGTTTGTACCAGCTTTATGACACTATCACAGTATTCTGCATCCTTTGAGGCCATACCATATAGCCTGGGAAATGTGTAAATTTAAAATGCACAAAACCTGCAATGATGAATTTGAATTGGTGACAGTGGGGTTTGCAGAATGTGGTGTAGCAGGGCTTGGATTATGACTGTTGGATTTCTTTCTGGGAAAGATTTGCTTGTCTTTGTTGAAACTTTGGTGTTGCATGATGTAAAGAGTATGCTGTAGGAGAAGAGTGTCATTACACAGAATGGGAGACCCTTTATATACTGCCAATGATGTTTACAGCATATTGAAGTGATCAGATTATTGAATGTATAGCACCAGAAATATTCTGCATCCCATCAAATTACACACCTTTTTTGAATAGAAGACAAGAATATCCATCATGTGGCATCTCCATGTCTATGTGCGCTGTCTGTCCATCAATTTGAATGATAGATGACAGCTAACAATGAAAT
>KN834756.1:947570-993060 GCA_000827265.1 Collybiopsis luxurians FD-317 M1 | reverse complement strand
GTATAGTAAAAGGAAAATGAATAGGGGTTAGGAATAAGTGTTTGTACCAGCTTTATGACACTATCACAGTATTCTGCATCCTTTGAGGCCATACCATATAGCCTGGGAAATGTGTAAATTTAAAATGCACAAAACCTGCAATGATGAATTTGAATTGGTGACAGTGGGGTTTGCAGAATGTGGTGTAGCAGGGCTTGGATTATGACTGTTGGATTTCTTTCTGGGAAAGATTTGCTTGTCTTTGTTGAAACTTTGGTGTTGCATGATGTAAAGAGTATGCTGTAGGAGAAGAGTGTCATTACACAGAATGGGAGACCCTTTATATACTGCCAATGATGTTTACAGCATATTGAAGTGATCAGATTATTGAATGTATAGCACCAGAAATATTCTGCATCCCATCAAATTACACACCTTTTTTGAATAGAAGACAAGAATATCCATCATGTGGCATCTCCATGTCTATGTGCGCTGTCTGTCCATCAATTTGAATGATAGATGACAGCTAACAATGAAATTGTAGCAATGTTTCAGAAAAATGCATCTCAGTAGTCTTGTTTATTTTATAGTAAACAAAGATGATGACATTTGCTCCACAGCGCAGCGAGGCCCCAAGGATCCTGAATGGGTAGGGTTTTAGTGATATCATGCTATTCTTTCTTGGTGACTCTCAATGTAGTATTGTAAAAGCTATATGTACACATAGTGGAACATAAGTACTCATAATTTATACCTCAAAGAGCTTCAATGAAAGCTTTTAAACAAACAAAGTGTTGATCTTGGGTGGAGCAATAGTGGAGCATTGGGGGAGCATATCTGTTTACTGTAGTCAAGATCACTAAGGTGCATTATTATGAAACATTGCTAAATTTTCATTGTTAACTGGAACTCAGAAAACCACTATGTGTACCAATCTGATGCACCATATGGAAATCAAATGTCAGTCATGGACATACAAATGATCCTAGTCCACCTGTTTCAAAACTGGGAATACCTTGACTTATATGCACCCTGATCCAAGAATGCTGATTTAGATGGAACACTGATAGGCACAGGGAACCATACTTTGTCATTTCCGAGTCCTGTCCAACTCTGACACTAGAAGAGTTTTGATCTGCATCATTTTGTATAGGTAGAAGCCTAACGGCGATTCTCTTCTCTCTGTGCCGAATCAGCACATGGAATAACCCACATGAATTCAACTCGACTGCCTCTAGTGCAATAGTTTATTGTCTGGCCTGTTGGGAAAGGAATTTGATATTGATTAGCATCACCGCTTCTCTGCCATTTCCAGGACCATTGTCCCATTCAATGATAATGGAGGTGCCAATTCACCACTTGGCCAGGCTTGCCAAACCTAGTTGCACTGACAGTGACAGTGACTCACACCAAGTCTTGAAGACACCAGACATGATGGCAAGGCATGAGTCTAGATCTCGTGTAGACTTGTGCACAGTTATCCGGTCCATTTGATTTTGCTTGTAAATCGATTCCTGCATATCATTATGAATGTAAGGGTACGAGTATCTCTGTGATGGATTATTGTAGTGAGGATATCCAAGAGTGTATTGTGTAATGTAAAAATTCCATATCCTTATTCCACTGAGCATCAATTGAACACCTAAAATCCTTTGTTCATCATCTTATGCATGTGCATCCTGCAGACATTGGGAAAGTCATAGCTGGCAGGTTCTCATCATTGATGGAGTCTTGGAGTTGAATTGCAGGGTTTGGAATGTGTCTAGATGTAATTGATATTAGCTTTTATACAGCTGTGAAACAAAATCTTGGATGCAGTTCAATGGCTAATTCAACTGTTACCTATTCAGTAGTCACCGCTGAAGGTTTCTCTGTGCCCAAACCCAGGATTTGGTTACTTTTGTCATTCTCGTTTTGCCATCAGCCACCAGTATCCTGTGAATGTTCATCTGTGGCTTCCATTTCTGCTACCCCACCTTTTTCAATCTTTGGCTCCGGCACTCTTGCAGCGTAATGTGCTTTTACAGCCCTAGAGATGCATGCTTGCAGCTTCCATAGTCATTTTTGGTAAAGGAAGTTTTAAAAATACTTGCGAAGAGATTAGAGGGAGAATGGACAAGAAACAAATTAGCTGGGGATTGATCTGTGAGTGCTCAGTAATAGCCTACCCTTTCAGTTCTCAACTTTATCCTCTGCGCAGTGCTACTCGTCATGTCAGCTAACTATGCCCTCAAAGAATCTTCTGAACCCAAAGTCCAGACTGGGGTCCTATCGCTCAATCAGATCGCAATGCTCTAAAAGCCAGCCTTCTCTTGTGAGGAGTAACAACCTCCAATTGCCGAGTGCATTGAAGAATAGCATTTTGCATGATTTTCTGGACAAGTCGCCTTCATTGATGGATGAGATTAAGAGGATGTTGGGGAGTAGGAGTATCACTGAGGTTCATGCTGGTTGTGTCACAGCTTTGGAAGCTGTTCATGCTTTTTGGTGAGTGGAGGTAGGTAAAACAAGGGCATTAGCATGCTCAATCAATCTGTGTTTTAGTTTTTGCCAACAGCTGGACACAATGTGGTCCCTCGTCTCATTGCTCTTCCCAACTCTCGTCACAATCGCCACGAATATACTCTAGTCACACCATACCCAATCCCAATCCCAGGAAATCCCAACTACGCTACACCTCATACTCAAAGCGTACAGAACCAGTATCGTCATCAACCTCTTGGTGCATCAGCTGTCTGCAGAGAGTCTTGTGCCATGGGGACAGCTCCTGTTAGCTGTGGTTAATCTCGAAGGGCCGAGGGAGGTTATTCCAGAGGATAGAGAGGAAAGGAGAAGAGGGAGTGGTGGGTCACGAAGAAATGAGCCTATGCCACATTGGGAAAGTTTTTCCATCGGTGGTTGGTTTCCTTTGTTATCTGCCTTCAAACATGCATCTTCCAATGTTTTTTCCAAACCTCTTTTAGATTCAGTAATCCTTCTCAACTCCAGGCAGCATGAACAAGACTACCTTGGCTTTGCAAACTGTTTCATGAGTGTGTTTGCACTGGATATTCTGAATATCTTTCTAGGGTAGGTATAGCTTTATGTATCAGGTCAACAGAGGCTTTCGAAGAATTACCAGTACCATATATTTTGATTCTTTGCAGAGTGGTAAGTTTTTTGTCTCTGTCCCTTTCTCTCTCTCCATACTCCCAGCGGGGGTAGGTGATTTTTGCATGTCCGTGATGCGTGGTGTGTGCATGCACCAAGTCCATGTGTGTCAGTGCATGCATACAATATAATATAATATTATCACTTGTGGGAATTTATCACATATTGTAATTGGCCAGTTCATAGATTAATTGTATTTTTCAATTGAAACTGAAAAAGAAATATGGGTGCAAAGCCTTTAACGAACTATGTTTTCAATATTACTATGCACAACTCCCAATTATTGAACTATTTTCAGAATTAGTATATTATCAAGGAAGGTAACAAGGCATAAGAACAATAAACCTCGAAGTAGCATCATGTGCACTGACACACACCAATGCATGCACCATCACACACTGTCACACACCAACATGCACTGACATGCATCAAGTGCATGCACTGCACGCACCATCATGCACCGCACATAAGATATGTTATGACATGTCACACATTTATATCTTAAATCGGCTGAGTGCCATGCATTCATAATAAATTATTGCTTATCATATTATGTAGAACTAAAGTCCTTGGAAGCACACAAGAGAGTGTGGAGGTAAGACCTTTGTCTCTCCTGGGGAGAACATGTCCAAGAAGTCTTAATGCTTCTCAGAAACATGTTTGAGTATCTCTTCTTTGTCCTTTTGAGATTCTCCAGTCTCTGCTTCTGTCAGAAGCTTTTCTGTAGCTTCTCTATTTTCTCAAATCGACTTGTGAGTTGCAGATTTTTCTGTATTAGCGGTATCATCATTATTCACTTGATTCAGGACTGTGGTGATATTCAGGAAATGGGCAGGTGTTCTGTCTTGTATTATAGTGTCCATTGCAGCTGCACTTATGAGACTTACTGCCTTGCCTGGAAGGTTTGGACCCATTCTCTTTTTGACCTTTTTGGGTTTTCCTATCTTCATCCCTCATTTTATATGTTTTCTCTGTTGCTGGAGTGCAGAGGTTTTCAAGATATTTAATACCCTTGTCAACAGGCCTTGTGGAATAGAATCCTGATGCAATTTTCTGACTTGTTTATATATCCACCTCTGTTTCTGCTTGTATGCTGGCAGTTTTGAACTTCTTTCATCAATCCTTTCTGCCCAAGCTTTCAATGCTTTCTCAGAGTGACCATTTCCATTGTCCCCTATATTGTATTTATTTTTCCATTTTTCAAGATCCTTGTCATAATTGTTAGCCCAATTTGTATAAATCAACCATTCGTTGAATCCCAAAACTGACGAATCTACATCCACATTTTCTTCTTCATTTACTTGTTCATTATAGGCTGATTCATGTTTCAAGTCAGGGATTGATGCTTCTCACTAGTATTCAAGTTCCATGTACAGGTGAACAAATCAACTAGTGAAGCTGAAATTTGTTCTCTTCCTTGGAATGTCAAAGTTAAATCCTTCCAATTTATTTCAGGATTGAATTCTTTGAGCCATGGTAAACCTAACATGATAGGAGCTGTTGGGTGTAGTTGGGTTATTAGGAATTCAACTGTTTGAATTGAACCATCAGCAAAACTGATAGTATCTTTAAAAATTTTTGTTATATCCCCTGCCGAAGTTGGCTGTCCATCAAATAATTCAAGTGGAATTGGAGTATCTAAATCAGAGATATTTTTTGGGAATTTTTCTGCAAGATTTTTATCAATAAAAGAATGAGTTGTGCCCAAATCAATAAGAGTATTATAGCTTAGATTTTCAGAATTGGAGAAGGAGAAACATGTTGAGACAAGAAATGAGTTGTTAGAGGAAGACAAGAGATAAGCTGGGGATGTTTTTTCTATTACTGCCCCACAACAGACTGCTTGAGCAGGGTTTTTTGGATTCCAGGCTGCTCTTAGTGTGTCTCTGGAATCCCCTCTGCTTTTCCTGAGTCATTTTCTATCTCGACATTCCAAATCTCATTGTTAGGTGGGTCCCCTTCTAGAGTAAAGGTTGCAGTCCTCAACTGGTCACTTTGTTGATTGTTTATACTTGAAGTTCCATTTTTTGGAGGGTCACAATTCTCCTGATTTTTGCAATCTTTACCAATATGATCCAATCCACCACAATTATAGCAGAGTCCCAGTTTACAATGTCAATGGAACTCTTCAACTTGCTCGGGGGTCCTGGCAGTTCGAATTGCCCATAGGAATTCTTTGTCTCCTGGGTTTTTTGAGACTCCATCATTTCCTCCCTGATTTTCTAAGCCTTCTCCACTATTTCCATTCTGACTCAAGACACTTGCAAAATCCTTGGGTTGTCCATATACCATACCACTAATATTGTTCAAATTTATGTTACTATCCCAAGCTGCAGCTCCTCTTTGTTGATTGATCCAATTACCTTGATTCCTATCTTGTTGACCCCCTGCTTGCTGGGGGTTATTATTATTGGATCCTTGTCATGGGTTAGCATTTTGAGGATTTGATGGGGCCATAGGATTATACATTCTGAAACCAGAGTTTCCTTCATGAGAATGAGCTGCACTGGTGGCACAAATTGAATTGTCCAACTCCTGGAATTGCTGTATCCATTGTGGATAATTCTGAGGGGGATGAGTTTGAGCTGCTACTGTAACATCGAGACTCCTTGTTACCACCCCTCAGAGCATTGCTATTAATGCCATGTTGTTGTA
Source organism: Collybiopsis luxurians FD-317 M1 (assembly GCA_000827265.1). NCBI lineage: Eukaryota > Fungi > Basidiomycota > Agaricomycetes > Agaricales > Omphalotaceae > Collybiopsis > Collybiopsis luxurians. Next base: position 987,276 of record KN834756.1, on the reverse strand, counting down.
TCCCATCTTGAATGCATATTCCTGGAATCAAATAATAAATGTTGCAAATGATTCATTGTCCATCTGCTTGATCCAGGCCAGTTTCACCTGTGCATCTCATGCCAGATCAAATAATCTGAAATACAATGTGAATTCCACAACAAAGTCAATCCAGGTACAGAGAGCAGGGACAGGGATCCCAGCCTCTTCCTGTTTCAGCAAATTGTCATAGTGAGTAGCTGCTGCCCCTGTCAGATATGAGACAGCAAAACCAATTTTATCTGAGTCATTCTCATAGATAGTAGGTTTGGCCATGAAAGTGCAGTGAACTTGCAAGAGGAAAGGTTCCCATTTCCACCTATCAGAACTGTCAAGAGGGTCAGGTTTTTTGACATCGAGTTTTGCTTCCTTATTTAATTGATCTTTTCACTGATCGAATTCTGGAATCTGACTTGCATCTCATCCTGCAGGACCCAGTTCTCCTCTCTCACCTCTGGGGCCTCATACAGCCACCCATCCATTTGCCAGGTGCCAATATGCATTGTGATTTGAACCCCAATTGTCAGGATCATCAGGTGGTCCTCCTGGACTACCTGGTCCTCCTGGTCCCCCAGGTCCCCCACCTTCAGATCTACCTCTAAAACTGCCATTTCTACTACCTCTTTCTCTTTCTGAATTTTTGTCACTAATTCCTCCTGTCTGCATAACTCCTCCATACGGAGGTCCTCCTGGAGCTCCTGCTACTCCATACCCTCTGTAGGTACTGGCATGATTTGAGTAGTCATACATTGGCTCAGCTGCGTAGGGTCTATACTCTTGAGTCCCTGATCTCCAATATTGTTCAGCTGGGACTCTCGCAGGTTCCTGATGTATCGAGACAATAGGGTGATAATCATTCATTACTCATCCAGGTGTTCTATGTGGAATTGCAGGTATTGAGTCAAAATTTCTGCCAGTCAGATGGATGTATTGCCTAGGAGCAGCTGTAAATACAGGTGGAGTAAATCCTGCAGCCTGAGGAGCAGTTTCCACAACTACTGGTGGTAGGACATGCACTGTTTGTTGAACTGCAGGCTGTTGAGGGGGGACTTCTGTAGTTCTCAGTGGTTGGGGAATCTGGCAACTCAAATCCCTAGCAAAAGGATTAACCACTTTCCCTATACCCTTTACATTTCGTAGGGGGGTGAATTCTTTTGAGAAAATCTCCTGCTTGGTTTGGGTTTTGAGACTCATATGAGGATCCCCTGTCATCACAGTAGCTTCTGGCTCATCTGTTACTGATTCCATCTGGGCTCTTATTACCCATGAGCCTCCCACATCCCCATGGATTCTCTCCTTGTACTGCTTCGCTAGGCAAATATCCTCATCTCAAGGATTTATTGCACTCATCAGCATGTTGCTGGCATTTTGCAATGCCAAATGTCTCGCAGATCTTTCTGAAAAGAACTTGTTCTCCTCCTTTCGAGCCTTTCCTGAGGAGGGTTTGAGTTCCCAAACCCTGTCGGCTGTCCTCACCTGGTGTTCACCTCTTTCTTCAGGTACTATTAGCAGCCTGCGGTCCAGATCAGTGGGTGGAAGTCATCTCAACTCTTCCAGATCCTCATAACTTAGAGTAGTAGTATTTCCCATAGATCTATGATACTCCTTTGCCACTTGAGCTATTTTCTGCTGGTCCCAAAATTGACTGGTATAACTGTAACCACCAATAAGGTTGTCTGCTCTTGCAGACTGTTCTTGTTCCACTTTATCTAGTAATGATAATGTAGGAGAGTTTAGTGTTTTCCTCTTTTTATTATCTACTATTGTATTGAGTGGAAAATTGATTTGAGATTTTTGTATTGACTCGAGATGCCTCATGGTGGCCTTATTCACCATTTCCATTTGTTCAGGATCCATAATCAGCTGTGATAGCCATAGGGCTCCTTCATATACTTCTTTCGACTGGAATATTTCATTATTTATCCCATTAGGTAGCTGGGAAGGTTGTTGCATTAAACATTTCCAAAAATAGGCAGCTAGTACCCAGAAATTGTCCTTCATTTCTGGGTCTCAACCATTAATAATTCAAATATAGTGTTGCATTGCCTTTATTAATTCAAAATGTGTGCATTGGTTGATTTGAAGTAGATTAACCAATTGATGTCAATGGTACAACACAAACATTCAGGTAGGGAGGAGACATTAAGGAACTCTTGCAGTTCTAACTCTGTGTCTCCTTCACAAATTCTTCTGTCATTGGAGGAGCAGGTAACGGACTGCTTTGCTCCAGTGACAAGACAGTTCTTCTACTTATATTGGGGATTGAACTCAACAATCCCTGAGCCTGTATTGCATCACTTTCTACTATTGGAGTAGACCATTTTAATTTGAACAGAGACTGTAGGCCCCTTAATGAGAGTGGACCCAATAGGTATAACCCCCAACTTGTCTCTCATTCTGATTGTTGCAATGCAAATTGAGATTCTTCTTCTCTTGGTGTGAGAGGAAGTGGACATCTGATATATTCTAATGGGGAGATGACCTTGTGTCTCACTCCTATAGATGTATATTGTGTTGTCAGAGATATGCCAATATCTTCATAATAATCCTCATTCTCAGGATGAGTTGGTGTGTGGAAGGGGCATGTCGAGCTGACTCCCACACTAAAGCCTTGAGAATCTTTCAGGGAATGAGTCATCTGGAAAAGTCCCTTATTCCCAGGCAGACTATGTAATTCTGAGGGAGCACAGGTATTTTCCCAAATCCTGATCTACCTCCTGTAGCCTGAAAACCCACTGGCAACACTGGCATCCAGATGAGCCCAGGAATTAAGCCATACCCTAGGTGCTCTGAGCTTCCCTGAGTTGTCTCTGAGGCATCCCTGGTTATCCCTGCTGTACACCAAGACTACTTCTAGGTTGCCCAGAATTTAACACTTTTTAAAGTGTAGAATTTGAATGCTATTGTATTTGAAATTTTCCCAAAGAACCTTATTGGTTGTCAATCTTAATCACAATCCCAATGTTAAAAATTATATAAAGTTGCAACAGACAAAATATGAATGTCCACATGAACAGAAGTCATCACATTACTCACAATCATACTGACAGGTCACTTGTTAACTTATTACTTATAGAAACAACAAAGTCAAGAAACAACATGAGTAATTCTATGTACAGTACAGTCACTATGTATGATAAAAATCATCTTTGTCTGTGATGTTTTGCTATTGCATTTGACAAAGCATTGGGAGCATAAACACTAGTGGGAATACCCTCACCATACTCAAATTCAGAGGCTGCACCTGAGCTTTGATGGGAGTGATTACCGGATAGAGAAGATTCAAGCATCTTGAGTTTCATTAATATTTCACTGCATATCTCCTCAGAGAGACCTTTGGGAGCAATCCAAGGAAACAATGTACTGTGTGTTCCAATGGAAAGTCCAATGAGAGCCTTCTTCTTGCTGTTCAAAGTCTGGATGAGAAGCCAGCAAAGCAAACAACACTTTTTGCACATGCCGATGGACATTTGTGGAGTCTTCTGCAAGATTGAGATATCAAAAATGGTTTAAAATTCATTGCTTACCTCTGAGGAGCCAGATTGCAGCAGCAATAAGGTAACCAATAATGCTTCTGCATGAGCCTTCCCACAGCCCACACTCTGCACAATTGTTTTGAGAGTGCCAGCATCGATGTGAGTATCCAGATGGGTGGTAGTGTTGAAAAACTCTGCGACCTTATCATTGGTGTACAAATGTTTGGGTGGGCAGATGTGGTGGAGAGAAAAGGTTGTGTTCTGAAAGAAATCCTGATTTAATGCCTCCCACACTATCAAACAGGCCATATGCCAGCCCAGAGCAGTGTCGATGCAGTGACAGAGCCATCTACCATTGGTTTCTAGGATGGTTTAATATTGGAAAAAAAAATCTCATTGAAATGATAAACTTACATTCCAGAGAATCATCATTGTCTTCATCTTCTCCAGACTGCACCGGAACACTGTTTTCTTGAGGGGCCTGAGCCTTCTTGAAATGCTGCATTTCAATATCGTACTTCATAGTCAACAGGGATATAGCCGGTTGCCCCAAGTCTTTTGAGGTCATTGGATTCTTTTCTGGGAATTTTGAGCTTAAGCTAGGCAGTCGAAAGGGAAGAAAAAAGAACATACTGGCCTTGCCCAGTTCTTTATCTAACTCAGGTATAGGCAGGTTACACAAGTGTTTCAGAATATCTCGAAGTGACCAGAAACAACTGAGAAGAAGGCATATATGTTGAGTTTCTGAATTGTCAGGGACAGTCGATCAAACACTGTAGTGGTTTGTTTTGGAACTCTTCTCTAACAGACTATCTTCGAGGTATTCCCAGATAACTTTGAAGAACCTGAGCCATTGTTTGGCATTTGATGAGTTGAAGCAAACTTCATATGTGTTGTCAGCCAAGTGCAACCCAATTGCAACCTTGGAGACCACCAACTCGAACTGGTGAAAATTTACATAGATGGAGAAACTCTTCACCAAGTCTGTGCCAAAAGATTTGAGATTGTTCAGAAAGAGTTCAATAATATTGAAGGGCAAAATGTTGCCATAGCGATCTTGAAGGTCTTTGAATTGCCAAGCAATTTTCCTAAAGCAACGATGTATCATATAGAAACAGAAGAGACTGAGGTTCCAGACTGAGCAGTGAACTTGGGAAATTTGTAAAAAAGTAATGACATTGATTAAATCCTCAGCATGCTGTTCAAATGGCAGGAGACTAATCAATCAAAATGTTAGTATAGCCTCAGAGACGCAATTGATAGACTTACTTGTACTGTGACTCTGCATGGTTTAGAAGAAGGTGCTGACCACGCTCAGAATTTGGAGTCACACTGCAAGATGTAAAAGCTGAAACATGTGGATTTGCATTTGTCACTATGTAAAAGTGAAATGAAGGACCGTTGGTAACCCTTGCAACAACATTCACCACAGGAGTACGATGAACAGAGTGCGAGCTGATGTAGAGAAGGGTGGAGAATGCATTCAAAATGTTCAGCTCTGTCTCATCATGATGAGGTTCAGAAATACCCTCTGACTCAAATTGGTGCCACAAGGACAATAGGAGGAGGAGCTTTGAGGCATTTGATAACTTTTCATTAGGCATAGTGGCTGACAAGTGCGGATGGGGAGTGTAGCAAGAGAATCCGATGTTCAGAAGCCTGAGGAAACAGCTAAAATAATGAAAAAGCAGGGAAAATGAGGTGTACCACAAATTCCAAATGAGGTTAGCGAATGTGAAAGCGATGGCCAGATGATAGACAGCGTCAATGAATCAAGCTGCTGGAACACATTATTTGGGTATTGGGGTGTTTATCAAGACTTGTGCTCAGTAAACATTGGGCAAAGAACTTGAAGAAAGTGGTTCAAAATGAAGAGCAGTGCCGTGGGTATTTTGAACATAAAAGATTTGGCTGATAAGCAGCAGTGATTATTGATTGAGCTGCTGGTCAAGTAATTCAGAGTTTATTGAGACTTGTGCTTGGTAAACAACGGTGGCATGATTATCAATTGAGCTGCAACTTGGGTGATGGTGTGTTGATCGAGACTTGTGCTTGGTAAACAACGGTGGGTGATGATGGTGGTGGTTAAAGGTAAAGGGTAGAGACATGGGAATTCAGCATTGGCCCACTAAGTCCTTACTCTGGCATCATTACTTTATTGGAAAATTTTTCTCAATTGACGAGGTCTCAGGTTTGATTCCCATCCTTTGCAACACTGATTTATCTTATTTTTTTTTTCTTTGGTGGCATGAGTAGTACAATTAAATTATTCAGGAAAGCATTTAGAAAACAACAAAATGTGTGATGAGCAAGTTCTCTGACACAAAGATCATGTAGGTGCAAACAAAACCAATTTGAGATATTACTATGGGACTGAGGATAAGATGTCACATCCAGGGACTGTAAAGGGCACCACCAATGTCTGGAGTTAGAATTTGAGTTTGCAGTTAATTCACACAGACAATCTGTGTGAGAATACATACCTCTGAAACTTCCAGCAATGACAAACTTTGTGCAAACCAGTAGGAGGAAAGAATATAAGGATGTTACAGTGATGAAAATGAACAGAACAAAGAAAATAGAATTCCTCCATTCATAAACCTAAAGAACAAACCCAGTAAGAATGGTAAAATGAAAATGACAAGATAATGCACCCTTTCCCCAAAAACAGAACTCCCGTTCTGACAAATCCCTTCAGCAACTGTATGAAAACAGGTGAACAAGATTTAATGATGCACAACAATGCAACTTACCATGAGAATAGCTTGCCCAACAGTTGCATTTCTGGTAGACATAGATGCCACTCTTCTTCATGATCAAGAGCATGACCTTGATACATTTGACCTGGCACCCAATAAGGGCGAGGATTCAGATGCGGAGAGGTCACCAAATCCTGGAGCCGGTGCCGAAGATGTTCCACTTGCATATACACCCTCCACATCTTCATCCTTGTCCTCATCTTCATCAATAGGAGCAGTCTTGAGAAGGCCAGAGAGGCGCTCCATAATTAGCTGCAAGTACTGGTCAATGACATCATGGAGAATTTCAAGAAGAGCATCAAGAGCGGTGCATGCAGAATGTAGTATCTCTGTAAACAATTAGCAATGTTCAAAGATCACATAAAAAGAGACAAAATGTACTGGGACAAGCACTGCATGTTTGGCAATGCAGTCATCCTCTAACCACTTGCAGAAGCAGCTGACAGCCACACAGGTAGCTTTCCTGATGCTAGCATTGCTATCCTGAAGACTGGCCTCAATGATGGGCCAAACCTCCCCCATTAACAGAGTCATAAATTCACTGCAAACCTCAAGGGCAATGCCGAGAGCAAGTATCGTACCATGGTGCTGGGCAGGATTTTAGGAGGAGAAATATTGCACAATGAGTGTACACAAGGCAGGGATAACTTGCATAGGAGGCAAGTTGTTTGACAACCAATCGATGATATGAAGAGTAGACTACAAAAACAATTAACGACACCACAGGATTTGTTCAATTGCAACATATTGAAAAATAGCATTTTCATCAATGTATTCAAGTTCTTCCTCAGTAGTCAGTGGCACCAAATGCTCGAGAATGGAAGGTGCAAGGCCAAAACTCTGCAACTTTGATTTTTTGCTGCAAAGATATCAATATCCTAATCTGGAAAAAAAATGAGAACATACTATTGAACGGTCCAGTTGTTAGCATACAAAGGAGTGAGCTGGAATCTCAAGATGTACCAAGATGAGGAGAGTCTTGAGGACATCAAATACATGCGAGCTCCTGACTCATTGCCGGTCTCCGCACACTGTCCAACAACCTGGATCATGGCAGGAAGGAGCTGTTAGAGTTGAGCCTATAAAATTGTGAGTCAAGGGAGATCGCAAATCACAGAACAGTGAACAGTCATACAAGACATGCCTTATCATCCACATCAATATATTGTGCGATGACCTCCATAGCACTAAAGCATACATCAAGACGCAGTCAATAAGGGAGGAAATGTGGCTCACCAACTGGACAGTCGTGGTCTGAGCTTCGATGCTGTTGGAGTCTACTAGTGTTTACAAGAAGAGCTAGAATAATGAATTCATATGATCCTGGAATGCCTCAACAATGTTCTCAAGTGACCTGTAGAGCATGAAAATGCCAACTTCTTGATGCGACACATTAGGTGAAGTACAAGTTTGTTGAAGAAAGGAAAAAGGTTGACGAAGGCAGTTTGATGATGACAATTGCAGCTATGACACAAGGACTGCTCAATGTTACTGCAGTACTGGGCAGAATTATCAGGATTGAAGCACTGTGACTGCTGAATCAAAAAAATCACTGCAACTCTGCACAAATTAACTCATAAATTTTCAATGATCTCTTGGGGCTGCATGGTCCGCATGCTAAAAATTGGGGAATGGGTCATTTATCGAGACTTGTGCTCAGTGAATGTGGAATGAAGAGACAGGCAGAAACAAGAAGAGACAAAAAGAACTTCAGATTAGAGAACATTGCATGGGAATTTGGGTAAGATTGCCTCACAAGAATGAAGCAGACAAAGTCTTGGACTGTTTGCTTAAAGGAGCCAGATGTCATGTCAGGGTGAAGATCTGTGATGTCTCAAAGCTTTTGTAGTTTACACTCCACCAATATTACTGGTTGGCAAAATTTTAAGGCTCTGTCAGTTCTGAGTATGTCGAGCGAGGTTGTACCTATTGCATTACTGAGAATATGCATTTGGAGGGGGATATTACTGGCGGCCCATGAATGTGTATCTATTTCTGAGCCCAAGGTTACTCTGACCAAACCTTCAAGCTGCGCCACAGCTACAAAAAGGTTTTTAATCAAAGTTTTTCAGACCTCTTCAATTTGTTTTCAGGTTTTATCTTGTTCCAAGGGCTGGCTGTTCTGAATACCACCCACTGCAGATTCGAGATTGGCTCAGACAGATTCCGGCATGATGTTATTGATTCTGCAGTTCATGACTGGTGGAGGAGGGGGAAGAAAGAGAACCTTTCTTTTTCCTTATTTAACTATGTGACTAGGAAAAAACATAAATTCAAATTTCTGATCTTTCACATTTATCACATCTTGATCGATGCTTCCAAAAATGAGTCAAGTCCAAAAGGGAGTTGAGTTTCTCATCAGAGCTAGTTTGAGTGTAATGGCAAGCAGAAGAGCTCAGGGTCTGCTGGACCTTGGTTCATCGTGCAGTTAAACAGAGGAGACAAAATGGTACTGTGAAATTCACGTGGCCCTGAAATTTGGCAAGAATTACTAGTCTGCAAATGTGTTCTCATAGTCGGTAAAGATGCCATGGCACAGGAAAGCAGATACAACTTCCACAACAGGCTTGCCAGCACAAGCACCTGTCCAGTATGAGAACAGGCAAGTGTAGGACTGATGTTGGATAAAAAGCAGCGTACATGAGGGACAGAGGCAGGGTGGTGCATGCCGGCACTAGCCCCCTCCCCAAAACCCAATGGGTGTGGAAGAAGTCCATCAGACCTTCAAGGACAGGATGATGGCCAGCTTGTGCAGGGAGCAGCCCAGTAACAGACATGACCATGAGCTGGCAGGAGCTCAAAAAGTGAGCAAATGACAAGCTAGCCACAAGGGGAACAAAATATGAATTGAGGATGGGACATAGAACATCCACTGTAGAAGGAACTGCCATAAAGATGGGATGTAAATGTGTAAACTGTTGAAAATTGAACCATCTATCAAGCTTTGCTCAATAGACAGTGAAAGGAGTGAGCTGTAAAAGGACGAAGCCAAAATCAACACATCAGTGTTCTTTTAATCACAAAGCGTGCAGTATTATGAGCAGCATTGAAAAAAAAGCCAACCACAATGCAGAGCACTGGGTGCTTGTTGCCGTTATGTGAATGATGAGCATCTGGAAAGAGACTTTACCTGCTTTTGATAAGAAACAGAAGCAGGGAGTCCGTTGCCATAAAGTGAACAACAGGCATTGTGTACTCTTGATGAAATGGATAGAGGGTGAAACAAAAAGTAGATTTCACTCACTTTATGTGAAAGCTAAACTCACCAAACATGAAATTGCAAAGTGGTAGAATAGTATTTCTGTCCAATGAGGCTCCAAGCTCAATGGACAAGATGGTTGGAAGTTATAAGAAAATGTGCATCCAAGCACTTATACCAAAGCTTAGATGTGTGCCCAAAATGGGGCGCCTTCTAGAGACACATGTTAACCTGAAGTATTCATGCATATATTATACGTATCAAGTATAACATGTCATATGAAGTGTATATCGTATCAAGCAAAGCACAACATTCAAAGTAGCACATATTATTCAATCATCATCGATCACCATTCCATCCCAGTCACTTTCCTCAAAAGTGTTGAACAACTTGTCTAGTAAGGCAACATTCAGGTTGATTAGGAACCTTGAGAGAAAAGATTTGAACGTACTATATTTCTGACCGAAATCAAGTTCAAGGTGATAGTATCATATAGTCAGATCGCTCTGCGGTCAGTACAGGTTTGTTGGCGGTCTGTAATTGGTGTCTCACAGTGTAACAATGATAAATAGGAATTCCTGCATGCTGGCAACTTCCATGTGCCTGCACAGGTCCAACATGCCTTTCTCATTTAGCAGATGGGTGTCCCTGACTGTCTTCTGAAACCCATAACTGACCTGACCATCATAGTGAAAACCATCGTAAGCTTTGTTGTTCTTCTGTTGGGGGACGTAGAACTTGAAGGGAAACATTGTGGCAGAGGGTGCACTTTTATTGTTGAAAGTCTGGATGCTAAGTCATGTGAAATGAATTTGTCAGTTTGGGAGACCTTCCAGTGATGTCAGCATGCTGTCAAAGTCACCAGCTAGCTTCTGGATGGACATTATCTCAAAGAGGTGGCCTAGAGAGGGGGCCATTGATGGTGAATGCTGGAAAAAATCAAAAAGGAGCTGGCAGTCCTCTAAGTGCCTGGCTGTAGTTGTCTCCATGATTAATTGCATGAGCATACCTGAATGAAGATGATGTCTTAACACTGTGGGCTCCTGGTTCATAGAATACGAAAAGACAAGTTTGTGGGAGAGGGAAGCACCGCTATCAGGATTTCTGACAACCTTCAGCAGTTCAGTGTAGCCAAGTGGATAGAGCTCTTTGTCTATGAGTGCATTATGCTCAACAAGAGCCTGCTTGCCCATATAGGCCACCTTCTTTCCAAGACAAAAGTCAGGACTGTAATTGTCCCAGACATATTTCAGCAATTCTATTTTAGATGAGTCGCTGGCTTGGTTCCACCTGCTTGGCTTTAAGGTACAAAAAACAAATATAATGAGAAGCAAATCACTAACACTTGCAATGCTTCTTTGAAACTAGAAGCTTTTGGAATTATCCTCCTCAACTCACTCTGCTTCTTGAAGTTCTTGTATCGGTCTTCCTTAGGAGATGTCACCAAGATGGGGAATAAAAGCTTAGAAATCCAAAGCCTAGGAGGAAGTGGGTTGTGGTCTGAGTCAATGAGGCACATGGTTTGGTCCATCCCTTCAAAAGGTTCGAAGTCCGCATCATCATCAAAGTGCATTTTATAGGCACCCATCACATCAAAATAGATTGTCAATCCATTATATATAATGGTTGGCCATCCCATGGAGAGACGTTGAGCAAGTTGGTAGTAAAGAAAGGTTGATTTTTCTGAAGAAGAGATGGTAGTGAATCAATCGATAACAAAAAGAAAGAGATTAACACACCGATTCTTGGGCTACCAACTAGCAGATACCCCTCGACATCTTGGTGACGTGGACCTTCAATCTTATTAGTAATCCTGTGATAATCATCTAGGATCCAGATTTTCCCAGTTTTCATGAGCGCAGAATGGACTAGGATGGCCTGGCCATCATTGGCGTATTCAAGTTCCTCTCCCCAATGTTGCAACCAAACATTCTGATAATGGAGGCTTGGAGTGAAAGTTGGGGGTTGTAAGGCTGGATAATTCAGGTGTTGCACTGGCATTGGTTGGACATGTAAGAAGTAAAGAGGCAAAACAGATATGAGACAGGTGGTTCATATATAAGCACGGTGCTTCATCACCAGTCCAGTTGTAATTCTATCAATATTAAATATTAAATTTCCATTTATGTTGTTTTCACTATTTTCAACATATCTCTACTTATCTCTGCACTTACTATTTGTCAAAATAGATATAGATTTGCTATTAACTACTAATGATAATAAGGAATTGAATGAGAGCTAGGGATGGATGATTCATTATACTGTAGCTTTGCTGTCTTCCTACTTTTTTTTCTGATGATCATCAGGTCTGCTTTTTCCAGAAGGAGAACATTGTTCAGCATTATGACCCCTTTTCCTTCTCCTACTAATGGATCTCTGAGTTGAAGGCAAAGGTACTGTGACATTCAAAGAGAACCCTGTGCGAGGCAACTGAAAATCCATGGGTGACACCCCAGGACCTGTTGAGCACACCAGCCCTAGATCCTTGAAGTAGGATTTGTGGGTAAAATGAGCAATGGAAATGCATTGTTCCCCTTCCCAAACTTCCACCTCACGATCTAGAATGGCTCCTCGAAGCCACATGATATCCCCGGGCTGATATCGGACTCTAAGATTCAACTGTTAGAAGACAAGCCATCCTGACTTGATTCTTCCGAGGACAACCAACACTGCCCAAGCCACCTCTGGGTCTCAGACATCCTTGTGGTCAGGAGTTATGCAATTCCACATAATGGCTTGACCTTCCATTAGCAGCAGATCAAAGGCACCCAGCACATCAGGAAAAAGTTCCATATGCCCAGGCTAACAGTGGCTAGTCTCAGAGAGTCTAGGGAAGCCTAGGCCACCCAGGCTGCCTGGGCTGCCCAGGTCAGCCAGAGTGGTCAGGAGACACCCCCTAATTCCTAAGGCTCCTGAAGATGCCTGAGGTTTCTATAAAGATCTCTGAGAATGCCTGAGGCTTCCCTGATGATCTCTGGGAATCCCTGGGTGGCCCTGGGAATCCCTGAGGCTTTAAAGAATACATTTAAAATAATAATATATCTTACTCTATTCTTTTACTACTCTATCTTACACTGCATATACTAGCTCTATATTAACCCTTTAAGCTATAGTATTCCACTATATTGTATGAAATGGTAGTTTCTTACCTACTATTCTAGACCTACACTTCATAGTATAGTTTATTATATTACTGTATTAAGCTAACATACTCAAGCACAGTATATCAGTATAGTACAGACCCTATACATATGTATATAGTATATGTACAATGGTTTATAATGGTAGTAAACATATTTTGACTATGGGAAAATTTTTTTGATTGTAGACAGTTCACGGTGAGCACATCATGTGATCTGTTTTAAAAGTGAAAATCTGCAAACAGTCCCAGCTAAATATATGTTCCTTTTGTGTATTTACAAAAGATTAATACTTCACTATGTGTTTGTAATATAATTTTGGATGATTTGGATGATTTATAATATCTCTGCTCCAGGGATCTCCAGGGACCCTCAGAGACCCCCAGAGACCCCTTAAAGACATTTCAGAGATACTTCAGAAATATCTCAGGGAGCTTGAAGGTCTCTAGGATTTTGGCCATAGCCTAGGGTGCCCAGGCTACCCAGGCTACCCAAAGCTCCCAGAGGTGCCTAGGCTAAGGTCAAAATCCTAGAGAGCCCTCAAAGACACTTCAGAAATCTCTCAGGGAGCTTAAAGGTCTTTAGGATTTTGGCCATAGCCTAGGCTACCCAGGCTACCCAAAGCTCCCAGGGGTGCCTCAGGATATCTTGGCTAACCTGGGCCAAGGGTAGTTTTCCTGATGCATCTTGACATAGGGATACTTTTCCTCAGCCCAAATTCTGGCCGCTTCCAGGCAAGAATATTGTATAGGGTTGATGCTCTTTAAAAATGTGTTGATGCTTTCTGAGAAGATTTGCAACTCTGTCAGCAAGCATGTACATTGACTGAATGCTTTCCCCGACTTGGTGAAGTCTCTTGAAATCACCATGTCCAGTTCCTAAAGGATCATTCAGGCATGTAAACTGAAAATTTAATTGTGAGCTCACCAATCTCTCTATCCCATGCCAACATCTAACCAAGTGCACAATGCCTGCTATTTCTCCCTCTCACTCTACATAGGAGTTGGGATTATTCCTATGAAATTTGTCTGCAGTGGGTCAAACTTTAATGTCGACAGCCTTTCCATAGTTAATGAGAAGAGTTGTCATCGCTTCCTGGCTATCAGTTAGCTGATGGGTATTCAGAACAATAAAGGGCTTCACCTTTTGTTGGACAGCACTAGGAAAATGGTAAACCAAATTGTAACCATCTGCGCTCATTGCCTGCCTCAGTATCTCTTCTTCTGTACCTCCTCCCCAAACTGTTTCTTCCTGAGGTGGTATCAGTCGAGTGTGAAACCTTTCTCATATTTTAGGGGATTTGTCGGTGGCTTTCAAAAACTCAAAGTTTGGGAAAATAGCTAGAGTTTCAGAATGAGAACTAAGTGGGCATTTTGAAGCTTTAAAATGCACTTGTATTGAGCTTTTGCTGGGCTATATGGACCCAAGTTGTGGCCAACTTCTGGACTTGCCTTATGTTGTGCAATTTGTTGCATCCACTATCTTGGCGCCAGTTAAGTACCTAGTATATCTGGGCTGAGCTCAAAACCCACTGTCCTCTCCTTTTCCTTTTCTTCATGACGATTGATGATATCTCACTTGACTCATCCTGAAGTTGGTTCTCCAAATGCATTGGATCCTCATCTTCAGTCTCGCAGTCAGTCAACGGCTTGTCCAGACTAACGAAAGCAGCATCCAAGTCATAAAAGGTGAAGTGTGGAGTAGACAGATCATAGTCAAGTTATGGTGCTGAGGGTGTGTTAGAAGACAAAAGACAATAAGATAGGAGAACCTGAGAAAGCGAAAGTAATGAATGCAGAAGGAGACAATTAAATGCAGCGTTGGCCATTGCTGATGGCTGAATGGCCAACATGAATCAATGGAAAACTGAAAATAAGGCAAAATTTGGAAACGGCTTACTGTTTTGAACATAGCTTATCAACCTGAAAGTAAAATATCAGGTTTATGCACACAGTCAGTTATTTTTTGAAAAGTAGAAACATAAGAGTATGGCTATCACACAATGCCCTTAAACATAATGTAGAGCACAGATCACTATTCGCTGTTATGCTAATGACAGGGGGAACTTCACTCACAGAACATGTATGTGAAAGCTAAACTGGACCAGAAGCAAAGATAGCTGCCAGAGGTGTAAGAGAAGCAATCACCAGTGAGTAACCTGCGGTGAGTTGTTGAACAGGTCCAGTGAGACTCAGAGCTCAGTGGACAAGATGTTGGACCAAGAGATGTTGGATCACTGGGATCAAGGGAAATGTGATGACTCAGCTTAACAGCTCAAAGGATGAATACATAGTGAATATAGAATACTAGTACAACTTTCATGTTACATTTTTCTAAGATTGTGTTGAGGATTTCTGATGCTTGTAATGACCCTTCATACTCCACCTCAATCTCGCTTGTTCCAAGGGTGTTAGGTCCTCGTCATCACCACATATAAAAGCTGTAGAAAGAAGTCAATCTATCTGGTAAGAAAGTCAAGAAATACAGAGATCACATACAAAAGTCCAAGCCATCCATTGAGCTCATATCAGAATAGTCCTCTATGAATTTCAGAATAAAAGACCAATTGAATGAGTATTATATGCAAAAACTACCAAGCATAAATAACCTTACCTTACATCTAACCTTTTCTCCTCTGTCATTGAACATTTTGCTAGGCCAATACTCCTCCATGTCGACAGCATACTTTCTTTTGTCAGCATGCATGGCCATGATTCTATAAGCTCTTAACCAGGCTGCCCCAACTGCTGTCAGTCTCTTTGCTTCATCCAGCCCACTAGGTCAATCGATGAAGTTGTCAGCGACATGAACAAAACCAACAGGTGAAGATCAATGACATGAACAAGTATTTCTTGACAGTTGTTTCCCAACCTGAAGTGAATACAAGATGCGTGCAACCCAATACAAGACTCTTAATGATCTAGAAAAGACAGGAGATGAAACTTGAGCTATTTTGATGAATAGAAGGATTGGAACTCACCTGAGCTCCCATGCTCTTTGCAATTTTGACATAAAGTGCCGATGTCTCTTGTCCATTGCTCATCCATATGTCAATGAATATTGTACAGTCCTTCAAGCAAGTTACTTCAGGTACAGATATTGGCACAGGTGGGGAATTAGAGGAGGATGGAGATGAGCTACTGGAGCTCTGTAAAGTAGAATGATGAGGAGGGGGCAAGGAAGCTGTTGGTGGAGGAAGACATGTCTGTGAGCTTAACTTCTTTTCAACTGTCGATAGAGCATGAGCACCCTCAAATTCTGAGCTAGAACCAAGATCCATGCTATTAAAGCCCAGACTTGTATTCGAGTGAGTGAAGTCTAGCTTGGGCAGAGGTCAGTCTAGTGTTTCATTGAGACGCCTAATTCTCTCTAGTACTCTCAGGTCAGGAGGTCAGTTAAATCTGGCTGTATTTCATTGTCCATAAGCTTGAGTTTATAGTTTGTTAATGAAATTACTTACAAACTGGCACATACGAATAGTTTGAGAAGTCTGGACAAGTCCTGGTGACTTTGACTGGTGAGGAGGGTGCAGAGATTATTATACTTTCCTTATCTGGGGTCCTCAATGCCATAGATTGGGATGTTGTACAGATACAGGAGCAGCTAACTGTCTGTCCTATTTCTGAGGATTTGAGAAGAGATTCGATGCGAATTGAAAGTGATGAGAATTGTGGGCAGGACCAGGAGCTGTGTTATTTTTGGAGTCATATCCAATAAGCGATCTGACTCATTTTATTAGATGCAGTTGGTCAGAATCACTGGGTTGGTGCGATCTTTTATATCCTAGATTCTTCGGAGCCAACTTCAGCTCATGTTCTGTAGCTTCCTGCTGTTCAGCTATCCCTTCAGCGGCCTTGTTCTGGCTTGTCATCTGTGCATTATTCAACAATGAGCAAAAAGAATTAATCTGTGGTTGAGGGAAGAGATCGTGAATTCAAAAGTCATTGAGTTATGATGAGTGAACAAGTTAAGGAAATTAACCAAATAATTTTTTTCCACAATTAATATATGAAGTATTAAACTGCATGATATACACCTTGTTTTAGAAAGGAAGCACTGGAAGTGGCTCAAAAGATTGCTCACATTTAGTAGCGCTAGAGAGGATTGTATAGAAGAAAAGTTGATATTTGCATAGCTTAAAATGTCAGTTGAGATTTGTAAATAATCATTCATTGTGTATGAGAGTAGCAAGACTGTACAGAATTGTAAGGAAAGCAATGTAGTACATACTAGAGCCCCTACTTTGTGGAGGAAATGTGGCAGTGTTGGGTCATGAACAGTCAGTTCCTGGTGACACTACGCTTTGATTTGAATGTGTAAATTGAAAGTCTTGTCCAGATACTGCTCAGATATCTCATCATTCAGTTTCATGAGATGCAACCCCTTCTTGTTGCCAAATTTGATACTTTGTCACCATTTCAAGTCAGTGTAAAGATGCAGTGGCTCTTCAGAAATCCAAATCATTTTGAGCTGAGTTTGGTACCACTCTTCAGCATCATGAAACTAAAAACCTGTATTCAGACCTGAATCTTGCCAAGTGGAAGGCCTTGGCCACCATGAAACTAGCTGGACTTGCTCCTCACTGGCATGGGTTATCTGACCTGAGAAAAGACTCAGGATATAAATTGACATATTGCCAGAAAGAAAAACATACCTGTTGGAATTTCATAGGTTCCAGTGATAAGATTAATTTCTTCTTCTTCAGTCAGTGAATCATCCCACATTGCCTGCGCACAAGTAGTATCCCATATAACAAAAGATGTTCTTCCTCCTTGCACAGCTGCTGCAGTCAGACCATCTAGCACATCCTGGTTGCTTGCAGCCAAGCAGGCTAGTCTCCAGAGAAGCTGCCCAGCACAGAGGGCTGCCCTGCCCCAAGTACTTTATAAAAATTCATTTCTTTGAGCCTCATAAGCTTCAAAATTGGCCAGATAGAACACATATGAGGAGGGGCAATAGCCAAAGGGTGTAGTGTGACGGTTCAACGGCAGTGGCAGGACTGACTGGGGAGCAGCATCAGCCACTAATGTTCTGAATGGGACACCCATGCAAAGGAGATGAAGTGTCAAATCCAAAATCTTTGGTCCAGCTTCTCGACAAGCCATCTCAACAATGGCAGAGGCACTGTAGAGGGCCAGGCAATACAAAGCATCATCTATAGCTTCTTCTACAGGCTCTATTAAAAACAATGGAGGGATCTTGACCGCTGCAGAAACTTTGAAGAACTGGAAAGATGGTGTGCAATTGGCATTCTCTGGGGACATATCGCTCGAACTTGGAAGGGTATTTAAACCCTTTGTTTTCAACTCGAGATCAGAGATGAATGCACAGATGCCTGCTCAAGACTCTAGAGCTTCAAGGGAAGGCATATACTTCTGCCCATATCCCAGCGCCCTGATGATATCTTTCCAAACACCTTCAGAGAACAGCTGTCTTTTGGTGTCATTAGTCTGGATATAGCCAAATTGATGGGATACCACATCATCAATACCCTCTAAGAATGGTACCTTTTGGTTGTCACTTGCACAGGAGGTGTTGCAACTTAAATATTCTTCAGCCAAAGCAGAACCATCCTCAGGCAGAGGAATTTCCTGGTCATCCACCGGGACAGTCAGAGACCATCCATACTCATCCTCATCCTTGTCGTCAAAGTTGTTGACCTTTGCTTCCTCACCTGGAGCAAAGACAGAAGAGAGATCCCATTCATTGGCAACCGAGTCAAAGCGACATTGATTTGGAGTGAAACTGGTCCAAATGCTTTTCTGATGTCCTCTACCAGCTGATGTGCAGACTCGATGACCCTGATCAAGCACCCAGTAGTAGACCCTGGCAGATCCTGATGACTGTCCAGGACAGTGATTATTTAATGTATTTCATTCACAATCAAGATGTGATTGGCAGTCCCTAGTTGATTCAGAGGCAATAGCATGCACTCGGGCCTCTGCTCTTTGTTTGAAAAAGCTTTCCATTGTTTTGTTGCGATGGAGCTGGGGCCCACCAGATAGTCGTGGAAGATGCAGTGGTGGCTTGGGAGGAAAAGCACTTTGGACCAGAGGAGAAGGAGAAGGCAAAGACAAAGACAAAGGGAATAGGTTTGGAGGAAAAGTGCTTTGGGACGGAAGAGAAGGAGAAGCTGAAGGGAATTGGTTCGGAGGATTGTAGGGCCTCTGAGCATCTTTCAGATCTCGGACCAGGGGTTTGTCTGGGAGAGGAAGGGCATACAGAGAGATCAAGCAGAATGACCAGTTTTTGACATTGCCCAGATATAATGCAACTGGCAAACCTGTATTTTTGAGAAAAGTTAGCAGTAACATCATAATTTCTGAGCTTTGGGCATCAATAAAGACACTGACTGGCAGAATTTGAACTATCTCACTGAGATAATTTAAGAATTCTGCACTAATTGCGGTTCACTCTTGAAGCCACTCCCATAAGTTCCAGTTGCTGCTAATTGGCTCATTGCGCCAACAAATGACCTGATTCTGATGAGAACTTAGGAAAGGGTTCTCAGGAACTGGAAATTGGGGGAAATTAATGAATTTATTGAATTTGGATTCATGCTGATGAAGGATGTGGAGCATGAACAATATTGCAGCAATTAGAGGTAGAAAGGCTGAGCAAGAGTTACTGGAAACTTTTCTTACCATGTCTTCCCTGTGCCAAGCTCTCAAATACCCAAACTGACAAGGGTATGCCCAAAATTGAAACCCTTTGTCAATAACTGCGGGAGAGAGGGTGTGACAGGCCCTCAAAAAAACACAAAGTATCTGCTCAAGTGTATCCCATTGAGCCTGCAGAGATCATTCCAAAGCATATGTATTGTTTGGAAGTCTCTCAATTGGGATTGCCTCAGAAGAGAAATTGAGGCATTGCAAAAAGCGAGATTTGAAAGGGTTCAAGCTCAGGGCAAAACCTAGGAATGGCAGTATAGGCTGAAACCAACTAAATACATAAAAGTTCAGTGGATCTGAGAAATGGGCACCAGGATTCCATCTCTCATCTCTAGGAGGAATTTGGGGGAAATTATGTGGCTTCAGGCCAAAAAACATAAAGACATTATTATTGATAATGGCATGAAAGCCTTGGCAATTGGAGGAGTCAGCTGGAAAGTCTCGAGTGGAAACAAGAGGGCTCATGATGTAGAGGGACCTTCAGCAAGACTTAAAGCTTGGGGAAGGGATTTGGTGGTTTCAGAGGACTTTGTGGTTTCAGAAGACATATGAATAAGTGCCCAAGAGGCACAGGTACATATGCCTCAGGTGCTTATTCATGTCTCTGAAACCACAAGTCCCATGCCACTGAACTTCCCTCTACACAACCTCTGCATCACATACTGGTCTCTACTGAGCACAAGTCTTGATAGAGGCTGATTGACTGCTACTTATTCTTACAATTTGCAGAAGACCTTCTACAATATCTGTTTGTCACACAACATATGGCTTGTACTATTTACATTTCTGACTTTTCAATCTCAAGCTACTTGAATCTATCCAGCAAATGCTCAAAATAGCTCTGCCAGGTCACTATATGCAACTTTACATGTCAAATTTCTGGTGAAGGGGTATGGATACTGCTGAAACAGTGTGCTCAGTGGAGTTGGTGTTTCTAAGATCATGGTAAGTGCACAGACAACACAACTAAATGTACATCAGCTAACCAGCCATGTAGGATGACTTGCTCTCTGATCATTGGAAACTGCAGTTAGTACTTCCATCTTTCAATTATAACAGCAGCCCACTGTTACTCATTCTTGATTTCCTTTGGACTTGCACTTTGGTGTATCGCTTGTTCATTCTAGGTGCATAACTGGATCTTTCAAAACACTTTCTTCTTAGCCTGGAGCAACGGCGATGTGCATAGTGAAATGCTTTGAAAGATATGAATACTGAGTGATAAGGACTCATTGGAACAGCAGCCCTTACCTTTCATATGCGACATGGCTCTTCAAAGGAACAAAGGACATCTTCAAATGCAAGATATTTATATCCCTCCGGTTGGTATTTCTCTGACTGAACTTATGACTTGAGTGAAGACTTTGACATTGTCTGACTCGAGTCAAATTTTACGCAACGCTTTCTGGAGGCTCTAAGGTTTTCTTGTTGACCATATGGATATACACTGACAGTGTACTCTCGTGGACTGCTACCCTTTTGGCAAGACACAGAGCTGCGCTGTACTCCATTTCAAAGACCTGAATGCACTCATTTCACACTCCCAGATCTATATTCCCTCTCTGTCAGTAGCCCTTCTGCCCACCTTGCACAACATTGAGGCAACAGTTGTCCAAGACTTTGGCCCACTTCACATGGACTGAACAAAAACTCCTATTCAGAGCTTCAGCTTCGGATCAAAGGGTTGCGAACTGTGGCAAGCCTTCTTAGCTGTCTCCCAGATATTGAGAATAACTTCACCTCTTGCCTTGAATATCACCATACTCTGTCTTTGGATTATTTTCTAGCTTCTACCCTTCAAAATCTTCATCGTTTGCAAACATGGATTACCGAAATGAAAATTGACATGGAGAGTACTCTGTTCCAAATGTTGGATGTGCATCCAGACAAGGTGGCAGATATACTCAGATCAATCATGAAGCTTGTGCATATCTTTATAAAACTCTATGCAATTTTTCTGATTCGTTTTGTGTACCGATAACAAAGAATGCAAAAGTGACTTTACCACAAATTCCTCATTGAAGCTTCCAAATGATAGGCATTGGCCAGTGGCTAGATGACAAGGTGATAAACTACTTTGTTGTGAAGTGGTGTTCTAAATCCTGGACAACCCTTGGACTGAGTACTTGGTTCACAAGCAAATTTCTTTTTGAGGATTATCAGTGTTTCTACGCCAAGTCAGGCATTTTAACTATGGCAAATGAGAGGGAAATACAAAGGTGGTGTTGTGCTGCAGAGGTAAGGGCCTATTCTTTCTGGCAAATGGAATTTACTGACTGCAAGTCAGAAAGCTCAAGGTCTTACAGGATGGGATCATGTCTTCATCCTGATCAATGAGGACAACACCCACTGGTATTCCGCCTACATTAATTTTAGCACCCAACAAATTGAGATCTATGATAGTCTTTGTCAAACTTGCTTCAACAACCAACAAAAGCCTTTGCTATTGAGGAAAAATATGAACTTAATGCTAGTATGTAACTACAACTTTCAGTTTATGTGCAATGAAATTTACATCAAGCAGGTTTTAATGTGGCTTACTGAAGTGTTTGGTCACATAAGGGGAGAGGAAGTGAAATTGCAAAATAATCCAACTACCACATGGCACTGTGATCCTCACTCGATAGTGAGTTATCTGATGACATTCCTTTTGATACGCTCCCATACATTCCCTTCATTGTAGGTTCCCTTTCAGTCTAACGGTCACAACTGCGGAATCCATATGCTATGGCACCTCCAGCACATAATTGAGTTTGGGTTGGTCTGGAGTGACTGTGCATTGCAGCACTTGAGGTTTTCTGATGATATGATTGGTAAACATGTGCGTTTGGTGCAAGAAATACTGGATGATTGTTCCCTTTAGAATAACACAGGTCCTGCCACTCTGTCATGACTAGTTAGCCTTCAAAATGCCACTACACAGTGGCTAGTATGGAGATGCTATTCTACTGTAGTACTCAGTAGTCTATGTCTAGGAATTCATATGCATACCCTCAAAGCTTCGCAAGTTATTGAATTTTGTG
The DNA here is from genome assembly GCA_000827265.1 of Collybiopsis luxurians FD-317 M1. Taxonomy (NCBI): domain Eukaryota; kingdom Fungi; phylum Basidiomycota; class Agaricomycetes; order Agaricales; family Omphalotaceae; genus Collybiopsis; species Collybiopsis luxurians. Next base: position 964,990 of record KN834756.1, on the reverse strand, counting down.
CGCCCTTTCAAGTTGACATGTGATCGAGTCATTGGGCCAAATTCAGGTCTGTTCCCAAATCAATTCATCACCTCAGCTCTCCACATTTCAGTGAACATGGCTGACGAGCTGTTCAGCGATAGTATTACTACTGACATCATTTTACTCTCTTCATATCTTAGCTCTGAAATGGAAGCAACCCCACTGGTATTCCAAAAGCTTCAAGCTACTCAACCCCATTTATTGCACTCTCTCTCTACCTTGCTCAATATCGCTCATCCTCTCAGCAGTGTCAATGCTGTTGTGGGTCACATTGATGCAAGGTCCATCTGATGCATTGTATTTTCGGAGAACACTGGCTGCTCCTTGGATGAGTTGGATCCCCCTGGCAAATTCCAAGGACCTCAAAGCTGCAGCCTGCAGCTAACCAAACCAGATCCAAAGAAAGGAGCTGATATTCTTGAAAATTGGGAGTATGGTAGTAGGTAAGGTTATTCCAATGTTTTGCTCAGCAGTGGGATAATAGAATCTTCACCTAACAATCACACCTTAGAGATACACCTTTGGGACATTTGCAATGTTCTCAGCCATATGCAATCGGTAGGCAGTCAAACTCAAGATTTGGGAAACTTTGTTTTTTTATCCACCAGAGAGCTTTTCAGAAGCTTGCTCATTGGGTTAGAATGTTCTGCGACCAGTGGGGAATGCTGCCCTTCGATATCCTTGAGAATTGCCTTGAAGCAATTTTGGAGTGTCCAGTTCTTTGGACATGCACCTTTAATGTCAGGCTGGAGGATATTGAACATAGTGTAGTTCAACAGTTCGTGGATGCAGACATGATTCCTGTCCAGGATTTGAGGATGTATGAGTACTCATTCAGTGAATCTAACATCAAGAGTTGGATTGCATTGTTCAAGTACATATGGTCACAACTTGAAAACAAACTTCTGGAGGCTTCTGTACTGTCCTGAACCAATGTCGGTACAAGTACTTGAAAGGTTATTTCAACCGCGCCTGACAAAATTGGCACACAAACCATAACTCTCTTTATCGCCACTCTTCATGCACTGCACTATGTTTTGAAGCATCTCCTCTCCCTCCCTGTTGCAAAGTATCACCAGGACCTTGCGGCAGCCAGTATGTCTTAAATTATCTTCAATTTATAACTGCCTTAAATGTTGCACACAGAGAATAAGATAAGTTCAGCACAGATGATGACAAGACATACTTCCTGCAACACCAATTTGTTTGCTTGCACCCCCCTGGTAGTCCCAAATCAGAGTCCTGAAGCCATAGTGGACCAAGGAGGGTCTGATTGTAAGCTCCATTCTAATTTTCTTGATTGATGCACCTCTTCATGTCTTCTTTTAGTGTTAGTGTGGGAAATCAATGAAAGTTCTGCAGTGTGCACTTTACAGCTGCTCCATATGGTTATGCACTATTACATGTCCACCATCTCATTGTGGCATTATTTTACTAGGTTTTTTGATGACAAGATGATCCACATTGATTGCTTTCGCTCCGACGTTATTGGCCTTTTTGAATGCAGTGAAGAAGAAGTTGTTATGTTTCTCAACAAGATCTTACCTCACCTTCTGGACCCCCGAGCCATTGCTCAACTTCAGAAAATGGCACTCTATGCCACTTTACATGCTGAAGTGGCTTTGATTGGGTATGCTTACCATGACCCATTGAATGAGATATTTTCCAGTGTGAGTAATGCTATTTTTGTGACTCTGTAAATTAGGTCGTAATCTTTTGACTTCCATTGTTCAGGCTGTTGAACTCCCTGTTTGCACTGATAATAAATGCTGTCAACTCTGTTGGTGGCTAAAGGAAGACCTCAAAAATGCCAACAATAAGACCTCTCTGGTTTTCCCCAGGTGACATTCCACATTTCTCCCCTGGATACCACCCTTTGGTGTTCCCGACCACACTTTGTGCAAGCTCCGCCACAGGCTTCTCAATGAAGCTTTACATTGCAAATTTGATACAAAATGTTATTTGAGTAGGATGATAATGTACACTGCCCTCTCTCCAAGTCCTATAGCTAAACCCAATACTACAACTAGGTGTGGACTTTTTAACAGGCTCGGGTCCTTATATTTTATACCCTTCCTGTACTACTACTTGTAATGTAGTCTATATTGTATCATCTGTTCTCATGGGGTACACCAAAAATTGAAAATTAAATCCAAGCTTAGAAAAAAAACTATGAGCCTTGCCAAAATTTGGCCAAATTTGAACATATACTAAATTGGGCATTTGTGGGCACTTGTAAATACTGTGCTCTTTTCCTCTTACTTCCATTACAGTGTGTTCCCTGAGCTCAAGCCTCAAGGAACAATGACTCCCTTCTCCCCCCTCACTTTCTTTTGACATCTTGGACCATGTCTAATGCTTCTACTCATACCAAGGTTAGTTTCTGACTTTTGACTTATTCTTCCATCTGAACCACTGCCTCCAGGCCTCTCTACCTAGCGTCTACTGAGCACAAGTCTCAATAGAAGCCTCAACTTTTAATACCAGCAACTGCCTCAACCTAAGTTCATCCCATACCGGCTTGGCTTCCATGTCCTCCACCTCATGGCCTTTCAGTGTTTTGTTTGCAATCAGACATTCAAGAGAGTCCAAGACTGTGCTGCCCACATTCGCTTGAAGAAAGACAACACCCATCGTCGATACTTCCTTGTCCAGGAGCAAAGAATTATTCAACACTTTTCAGAGACAGTGCAGACTACAACTCATGGCACTACCAATGTTTCCACCTCGCTCCCACCAGTCCTGGAAGCGCTGTCTGTCCACATACACAATGTGGACATTGACAATCTTCCTTCATCCAGGAACATGGATGTTGATAAAGCCAACAGATATAACTCCAACGATGATGATGTGAGCATCCTTAGTGAGGAAGGCAAACTAGTTGAGGACATCGAAGATAAAGAAAATGAAGCTCTACTCTCACAATCTGTAGACACTGTTGCCTGAGAATTATTCAAGGGATTTGATATCGCAGAGCTGGAAGACATCTTCAATTTCCTACCCAATCCAGATCTCGATGTTGTCTCAGAAGAAGGAACACCTGACTGTGGTCTGTCCTCATCAATATATTGTCAAATGCATCAAACCCTTATCAATGACCATATGCAGTTGAGAACTTATCAATGGCATCCAACTGCGGGAAAAGTCTACAGGCATGAGCCAACAGTTCATGCTCATTGGCAAACACTTTTTGGGGAGGACACAGACCAAGCAGATCTGGCATATACGCTGTTTAGCAGTTGCATCAAGTGGCAATTGGCTCAATGGGCAATAAAGGAAAATATTCCTCAGAGGTTGTTCGACTGCCTGCTGCAGATTCCTGAGGTAGTCCCTTTTCCACTTGGTCATAAAATGATATTGACGCAATGAAATAAAAACCAGGTAAAGGAATGCTTGGGGCTATCCTTTGTGAATTCACATTCTATGCTTCAAAAGGTGGATACAGTACTGGAACAATGCAGAACATGGTATACAAAATGCCTCTCTTTCAAGGATAGGCCCAATGAATACTTCACCATTCACCATCGAGATCCCCTAGAGGCAATTAAAGGCCTTTGGGGGGATCCTGCCTTTGCTCAAGATCTTGTGTATAAACCAGCTAAATTATTTCAAGGTACAAAAGAGACTGAGGAGGAGAGGATGTTCTCAGAGATGTGGACTGGTGGACTGTGGAATGCAGCGCAGGTATATTCCTTGATACCCTTTTTGTTTCAATATGCTGATAATCTTCAAAGGAAACTATTCCTGAAGGAGGAACAGTTGCTCCTGTGATTATTGCATCAGACAAGACCCAGCTCACACAATTTTCCAGGAATAAAGCAGCATACCCAGTATATCTCACTCTTGGTAATATCCCAAAGTCTCTGCGATGCAAGTGTGGTTCTAGGGCTTGTGTCCTCATCGCATACCTTTCCATGGATAAAGTCCCAAAAGAGGGCCTTTCAAAAATGGCTCTTTGACTATGCAACTACAAAATTTTTCATAGATCCATGGCTGTTGTCTTGCAACCTCTCAAGGCAGCCAGCAATCCCCAGGGACAAGGTGTAGAGATGGTAGGGGGCAACGGTGCTGTGAGAAGGGTGTATCCCATCCTTGCTGCCTACATAGCCAACTATCTGGAGCAATGCCTCGTCACCTGCACCAAATATGGAACATGTCCCAAATGTCATCAAAAAGCTGAGGAACTCCAACTGAGTGAACCAGGTGATCCTAGGAAGCAGAAATGGACTCACAAAGTCATTTGAAATGCAAGATCAGTTACTCACAGGAAGGTTACAAGTATCCATGCCTTGTGTATGGAAGATGATGTTGCTGGCAGAGTGTATGACCCATTCTGGGTTGGATTCCTCCTTGTCAACATACACTGCTGCATGACTCTGGATGTACTTCATCAGCTGTACCAGGGAGTGCTCAAACACATCATAGGCTGGGTACAGGAGATAATGGGGGAAGATGAATTGGACAGCAGGATCAGGTCACTCCCTCCCGCCTTTGGCATTTGCCATTTTAGTAACAGAATATCTGCCCTCAATCAAGTCTCAGGAGTAGAGTGAAAGCATATTGCTCAAATTCTACTACCTTGCCTGATCAGAAAAATTGACTCCAGAGGCATTATTGCCTGTCAGAGTCTACTTCATTTCATCCACCTTGCTCAATACTCCTCCCATGATGAAGCTACCCTTGGGTATATGCAGGTGGAGCTTGATACTTGGCACAAGTATAGATCATACTTCATCGATGCAGGACCCCAAGAGGACTTCAACATCCCTAAATTTCACTCCCTTCAGCATTACATTGACTCCATTTGCTGGCTCAGTACTACTGACAACTATAATACAGAAATGTTTGAACATTTGCATATCAATTTCACTAAGGAAGGTTGGAGGTCAAGCAATAAACGCGACCATTTCCTGCAAATGGTGAAGTGGTTATCCTGTCAGGAAAAGGTTGCTTCCTATGACTATTACAGATCTTAGCTCAAAACAGTACACAATGATGAACTGGAAGGCTTAGGGGGCAAGATAGAACAAGAGGAGGAGATAAGTATTGGAGGCAAGCCTCAGGAAAAACTGGACATTGAAAAGGATGCTAACAAAGCCTCTTTGCCAGAACTTCAATTTTTTTGTCGAAACATCCTTTGGAACCGAAGAAAAGCCTAGCCCAAATACTCATAATGCACTCAGCTCTTGGTTTCATTTCTGAATTGAAACTATATTTAAATTCACTTCTTCCTCCTCATCAATGGGTTCCCAAGATTCTTGCACTACAGGGTGCCCTTCCCTTTACCACATCAGATGTATGGCATTGATTCAAACTTACTCCCTTCAACATGTTCGACAACAACTCAGATGCTGTACAGGAGACTATTAAAGCCAGCCCTGTCTCCAAAAAGAGCCTTAATGCCCAATTTGACATGGTGATTGTGCTGAACATGGACAAAGCAGAGTCCTCTGCTGTTCAAGGTAACTTCAGTTCTGTCACTGGTAAGATGTGTCATGCTTATGATCACATGTAGGATGCAGAGTGGGGAGGCTTCGTGTTATTTTTTGTCTTCTGCAAATTGTAGATTGCAACAGCTTCCTGGGTCCTGCCCCTGCAGAATGGCCAACAGAGCCTATGGCCTACATAATGTGGTTCACTCATTTCAAGCCTTCTCCTCATGATGACACAGGCATGTACTGTGTTGGACCGACAAAGGATTCAAAGGGCCTTGACCAAGGCTCTATAATCCTTCTTACAGATATTCGGCAGACTTGTATGCTTGCTCCCGGTAAAACTGTCTGGGACAAAACTTGGGACAGTCAAAATATTCTTGATAGATGTGATTCCTTTTTCATAAATAATTTAGAAAGCAAGTACAGCTATCAGATGATTTATTAGTTTGTTTTGGCCTCGAGTCATGATGAGTCATTGCAAAACCCCTACCGAGTCATTTCAAAACTTGTATTTATAAATATGGTATTCATACCAGTGAGTTACACACTTCTTTTCCTTTCTCTGACAATGAAACAAAGCCTGTCTCCATCTTCTCAGCCTTCCAAGAAACTGAGAACTAGAAATGTTCTCAGTGCATTTACATACAATACCAATGGTAGCCACTGAGGGTCGATATGTCCAGCAGAAGCTTTTGCACAAAGAGATCTGAAATTGAAATACCAAAGTATTGGTCGGTGGTTAATATGCTCTGTTTCTCCAACTCTCCTCAAACACCTCCTCCCTACAGGCGACAAGTTTGGCCGTCAGGCTGGCACCAATGTAGATGCCTATGTGGCAACACTTTCTGCATCTGCCCTAGCTCTGAAGCCCAAGACCACTAATGATATGGAGAATGTCAATCCTCAAGGTATGCTTTTCCATTTTCTTATTTTTTTACAGTCACTGATGGATGTTAGGAGGTTCTGACAATTCCTCTCCAGGAGGTGAGTGTGCCAGCTTCTCGGCCTCTCCATGAGCTGTACTGTCTTCCAGATAACACAGTGAAGTCTACAGCACTCAACAATGCAGAGAACAAATTTCTTGACAATGTCATGGATCACAATGGTGGGTTGTTTCATTTGTGTGCCTTCTCAATAAATAACCTTTTTGCACCAGATGGCAGATTTAACATGACTGACAGCAAAAATGAGGAATTTCCAGCTATTCTGGAGAATGAGTGAGACTTTGCTGAGGACAAAGGGCAGGGGGGTGAAGAATCTAACATATGTATTTGGTACCCCTCTTGCTCCCTGTCTAATTTCTCTCCATTTTGCTTGACCAGGTCATAGTGCAGGATATTTCACAAAATGGCAAATCCAAAAAAAAGGTGGACAAAGGTGGCAGCAGCAAGATACTCCTATCCAACTTCAAGGATTCAAAGCTCACCCTCTTTGCCAAACGTTGTGCTCAAGTGTCGGCTTGTATAGTCAATATGTGTCCTGAGGATCCCCTTGTGTGCTGGCCAACATTCAAGGAGGAAATGGATCATCTGGAAGATGAAGGTAGGGCTGGCAATCTTCTGGGATCTCTAACTGAGATCAATAAAGATCATGAAGCTAGAGATCAATTGCTTCACTTCGTGCATGATAATTTCATTTCAACTAGACTCTTTAACTCTGGCTCATTTTTCAGATGTCTTACAGAACCTCAGCTGTTCATCTCGATATTGGGAAAGAAGCTCGTATAAGAACAGGGCAATTTTTCAATATTCCAGGCTCTCTTTCGCAGGGCAAAATCATCAGGTTGAGTTTCCCTGTATGCATGTCCAGAACTAACATCATAAATAGATCTCTGCTGTCAACTGGCTTCTTAATCATTAGATATATCGCCATGGGAAGGTCAATCTAGAGGTTTGTATTCCTTTTGCATTGTAATGAGCCCAAGCTTCCATGACTTTAGGCAAGAACTGTGGACAACCTGCCATTCTGATTGCCGCTGTTGGGTATATTGTTGCATGGATATCTTATTGAGGGTAACCTGAAGCAAGACAAACTGCTTGTTGCTCGATTGCAAAGGGAGAGGAGTATTCTGGTACCTCTCATTGCTATGTGTACAGTTTTGGTGCATTTTGTACTGTTATGTTCAGTATGGCCTGCCAATTCATTTCTTGCAGATTGGACACACTCTGCAAGAATATGCTCCAGGATACAAGGTCAAGAATGAATTCTCCATTACAAACCTGGCTGGCCAGTAAGTTGTTCCTTGACATCATTGACAAAATCTCATTCGCTGTTAGCTTCTGTGCCATAATGACCAGTCTGGACAATATCTACAAGAAATCTCCTGCATATGTCAAGCTTCTGCAAAGAGAGCTATATGAACAAATGGTGTAGGTGTTTTCTAGTATACACACAACTCCATGCTAATATAAATTCTTTTTCTCATATATCCAGGACAGCTGGTCCCAAAGTCGTCCCTCCTCAGATGTACAATTATGATGCTTTGAATGCCTTTGCAGTACAAATGAACCAGGCAGTTGCAGGCTCAGGTGATGATGGGGCAGATGGTCAGCCGGGAGGAGACAGTGATAAGGTGAGCAGTGATAGCGGTGAACAGAAGGGTGATGATAAGGCTGATTCAGGCATTGAACAAGGTGAGAAGCAGAATGAGGATGAGACTGAAACTTCAGGTAGTGGTAAAAATTTGTGGGGCTCAACACTCAAGCTTTCCATATAACCCTGCATTACTTTTGCTCCTCCAGCTCCTGCCACGTTATGTGTATAATTTTCTTTAGCATATGTAGTTATCAGCATTAATTGGAATCTGTGAATACTATACTGTGTCAAGTGTGATTTCAGAAAGTTTTGAGTGTAATGCCGGTGAACATGAAACTCTGCCAAGTTCAAACAATGTCCCTTCAGGTTCAAACAGTACTCCTTCAGGTTCAAACAGGGCTTCTCCAGGTTTGAATGGTGCTCCTCCAGGTTTGAACTAGGCTCCTTTAGATTCAAATTGGGATCATTGAGGTTTGCACAGTACTCCTTTAGGTTAAAACTCTGCTCTTTCAAGTTTGCCTGAGGCTCTTTGAGATTCAGACAGGAGTCATTCAAGGATATGCATGAGTCCTTGAAGTCCATATGCAGCTCTTCCAGATGAAAACATGGACTAATCAAGGTAGACAGGAGTGATTTACCAGTTGTTCCAATGATTTCCATGAAAGATTGGCAAACCCAGAAGATAGCCTCATCTTTCCTGGAATAATTTAATCTTGTATTGAGGAAATTTCAAGAAGCACTAGAGTATCCTTTTAGCAATTTGATTTCTACCCAGCTTTCTTTCTAAATGGCATGAGCAGGTTTTCATTTGCACTGAGTGCTACTTGACACTCATTGAAGAAACTCTATCCATCTTCAAATAGATCAGAGATACATTGCAGTTTTTCTAATTCTAGTCTGAGGCTAGCTTTTGTAACCTGATACTGCCTCAAGTTCAAACAAAGAGCTCCTATTCTTTACTTGTAACTATCCTCAGATAACATCAGTACTATTCCTCTTTCCACAGGATTAGGGGGGTGTCCCTTGGCACCTTGAAAGAGCACATGACACCAGAGTTTTCTGGGTGCTCTCATCACTCTGGGGCCTCCTTAGACTATTTCATAATAGCTCATGGGGGCCAGGGAATTAGGGAGTTTTTCCTGATGGAGTTAATTCCAATAAATGAATTGTTTCTTGTTTCCTTCCCTTTTCAGGTGTTATTGAGGCACTTTGTGTTGGCCTCATGGCTAGCCTCAAGTCAGCTCTAGCTGCCATATGATATGGCTGACCTCACTGGGAGTGACTCAAAACATATGGTGTTGAGACCAGGTGTCCTGGAACATGAGGAGACCCATGTTCAACGAGATTTTCCAGGTCAAATGGGTCTCTATCATTATGTTCCAAAATTTCCCCTGTTCTTGAGGGGATGGCACCTCTCACAGGTGCTGATGAAACTGAACAGTCATCCAGTGTAGGAGCTCCATGTCACTCCTCTCTTCTCTGGAACCTGGTAGCTCTCGCTGCTCTTTGGCATTCTTGTTCTTGATGCCATCTTTCTTGTTCACTTACAAAACATTTTGCAGGTTCCCCAGACATCTTGGTGATGGAGAGAATGCTGTTATTTTGTTAGGACCTTTTACTACCTTTGTTGTTAGAGGCTTGTAGTAGGTTCAAAGAATAGAAAGTAATTTATTATACCACAGCTGAGACAGAATATGCAATGGGGAGTTGCTATGTATGACAGGTGAACAAGTCCTGTATGGTTTGGGTATTGGATGTGGAGAAATGATCCTCGAGTGTCGAATAATAAATCTAGTAGCTTGGTGCAACTAGAAATTGTATATCAAAAGTACTCATTAAGACGGTATTAATGAGGGTTGACTCAAAAGGTTTGTGACTCAGTGTCTGTTTACCCTACAAGATGGAATATTCAAAAGGCTACAGCAGTCAAATAGTCTTGTTGATCAGTTCAACAAGTGAGAGGTAGATATGCCAGTGACTCAGTGTCAATGGGGTTTGCTTGACTCAGTGTTAAGCAGAATAATATTAGAAACTAGTGAACAAGAGAATAGAAACAACACAGGTCAAGATAGTTCAGGTAATAACAGCATTATTGTGAGAGATGTAAGTACAAGGCTTTTATACTCTGTGGGAAGACATGTGGTCTTGTGAATAGGAGTTTGGAATGGGCAACTGGTTAGTTCACCTCAAGAAATGTGTGTCAGATTTGGAGAGTCTGGATTGAATGGTAGAACTATTATCGAGTTGTGTGGTGAGTGTACTGGTTGGAAAGAGCAAAAAAAATAGTGTAGGGCATAACAAGGATGTTGCCACATTCAGTAAAAACTTGCTTGTTGCTTATCACTGCAAGTCCACTACACTACAAATACTGAAAACTAGAGTACCATGAGGGCTTTGGCTTATTGATTGTGTGTCATCTGGACCCAGTCATATTTTGCGCAATGCAGATATCAATAGCGATATCAGTTCTGGTCCCTGGAAACCTATAGACCAGCAGCCTGACCAGCTGTCAAAGGTATTTATTGTGGCAAGAAGCAAGCCAACAGTCTCTGACTAGAACCACCACCACAACTGCTATGACTGCCCTTCTGACCCTCAATGAACTTATATCTACTGTACCAGAAACTGCTTCAGCCCCAGACATTGCTCAAAGCTGGCTCAATACATTCATCATTAAAACTAAGAACAGTCAAAATCTAATTAGAGGGATTTCCTGATATAATATCCTTGCTTTGACATCCAATATACATATTTTCATTGAATGGGATGAGATCTAAAGCTGGAAGGCCTCACTCTCAAGTGAGTGATCTGCTGATGATAATGTACAGGGACCCATATCACTTCATTCAGTGCTTGATAATATCAATTAATTTGAATCAATCATATAGTTGTTTATATTTGAGAGCAAGGAAAAGGAAGTACAATCAATGCAAAAGCAAGAAAAATGCATTTGGACAAGCACATGAAAAGAAAAAGAAAGGCAGCGGTGAGCTTTTGTTAGAACTGTCTGATTCCATGTCAATGGACCTTTGTTAAGCTTCTTTGTGTACATCTATGTGCTTGTAGGCTTGGTTTCTATGCCCACACTGCATAGGCTCTGATTTGCAACTGTGTGACAGGTGGTAGCTGGACTTGTACATTGCTGCACAAAGCCTCGTGGCGGCCCTCTCTCTCACATCAAAGTTCACATATTTTAGTGTGCACCTCTGAAAGATTAAATCCACCCCACAGAGAAATTAGGAACAGGCCATGAAAAAACCCTCAATTGGTAAACTCGGGATCAATAATATGAATCTGGAAAGAGCAAAAGATGAGAACTTAGGGAGAACCAAGATGAGATAATTGGAAATGACTCACAGCATCTTCTCTGAATTTCTCAATAGCCACACAATGCAAATCATGATACATTGTTCCATTTGATTGCAAATTGGTGCAAAAGTAAGCAGCTGATCTTTTGGTGCACAAACCACCTGTGACTTTTGATAGTCACTTGAAGAGATGAAATTATTGGTACAACTTACAAGCAAGGTCATCAATATGCTGTATATATGCAGGCAAAGACCAGCAAGGAAGAGAACTGGATACTGAATTTACTGTGTCTGGACTTGCAATTTCTAGTTTGGGTGCTAACAGATGTATTAAATTCAGTGTGGACTTCCTCTCCACCCTAGCAGAATATTGGCAATAAAGTAATAAAGCCACCCTTGCTTGTTGATTTTCTTGTAGGAATTAGACTTCATGAACCCTCACATAAATTGTACCTGCAGTGTTTATACAGCCGACTTCCTGCGAAAAGTGCACACTGATATAATACAAGCACTATTTCACTCTTTGTATACAAAGGTCTATGACTATTTCATAATGTTCCAATGCCCTGGCCAAGAAAGTAAGACAAGAGATTCCTGTCACGAAGCGGTGTACAGTGGAGTGACTTATCAGAATGCAATGATCAGTTTTAAACAGAGGTTGGTCCTGGTCCCAATTGACAGAGTTAATTAACTAGTCTACTGGTACAGGAAAGATACTCACCTGGTCCCAATTGACAGAGAGGTCAAGATGGGGACTCAGGTTACAGGTGGTAGGTATATATACTGTAGTAAGCTGTAAGAGAGACTAATGCTACTGGAAGATAAGACAAAAAACTAATGCTACTAGAAGACAACAGCTAAGTGACAGCTACAAGAATAAAAGGTATGGAGCATGTGGTCATGCGACAGATATGAGAAGAGGAACAAGGAACAGTTCATTAATAAAACAATGACAGTGGGAACAAAATAGAAAAAGAACAATGATACTATGCAGAGTGGAGATAGGAAGGAGTCGTATGTCCAAAAGGTATTGATATGAAAGTTAGTCATAAATGCGGTCATGTGAAAGGTGTATAGTAAAAGGAAAATGAATAGGGGTTAGGAATAGGTGATCGTACCAGCTTTATGACAATTCCAGTCATTAACTCTCCAATTTTGGCTTCTGCAAACTGATGATTCCCTTGATACATGAATATTTCTGTTAGACAATGTGCAGAGATCTCGAGGGAATGGGCAAAAATCCATTGAATAATCAACATACCATGTGTATGTTAGACCCAAGCTATTTTATGTATATAGATGGTGTGGTGATGTAGTTAAGAGAATTTAGTGATAGTTGAATACTGAATTACTAAGTGTAGATGTTCCCTGGGTCTGGGGGAAGAGGAACAAACAGGGGAAGAAAGAAGAATGAAAGAAAACAGGTTGGGGCATAACAGTGTATAGAGTTAATGGAGATAAAAATGTATGAAACAATGGATATATATTAGGGAGTGGCCAGTCAACCAATGGTTGAACAGTCTTTCTCAACTATTTTATCTTCATTCTATCAGTATCCTTATAAAGCCAACATATACTATATCAGAGTAAAGTTTCCTGTGAATTGAGACTTTATCCTTGTCACTTTGATAGTATCTGTTCCACAAAGCTCTCTACATGCCTTCTTGCTCAAATACAATGTATCTTTACCACTGTTGCACTTCAATCTGATGATGAAATGCCCTATACAGACCCCAGTGTTATAGTTACACTTTTACATTTCCATCCATCTACTTCTCATGTATATAAATGGAATTTGGAGTAGTTCAATAGTTGCAGTAAAAATGATTTCTCAAAGAATTAAAGTCATGAGTGGTGAGAACAAGTCTGTGGTGATTAAATGTTATAGCCTTGTCCTAAACCTATGTGGTTAAATATGTTCAGAATATAGTGATCTGATTGAAAAGGCATCAGTGATGGCTAGCAAGATTGCTTGTGGCATTCAATGGTTAGTGTGAATACAACAAAAAGAACAGGTCTACAGTGTATTGGTTATGATAGACACTATTACTGGTTATAGCTAAAGTTGTAGATATATCACAGTGTTGTCAACAACTTTGAGAGCAAAGAGAGAGAAAGAGTAAAGAGTAAATTCAGACAAGTAGGTATGACAAAATATCTGAACTGGCATTCCTACAGAACCCCAGCAGCTTATATGCTATTTACAGCATAAATACTAGCAAATAACTATAAGCCACTGGCATTGGGGCTTCATATATGCTGATGTGGCTGCAGGAATTTGTGTACTGAAGATGCAATCAGTCTGGGCAGTCAGTTTTACTTGCAATAGCGGCCTGTACTTGAATTAATTGATGCATCCATTTGATCCTCTATTGTTGAATGTGACATCCACTGTTATGTCCTATGAATTAGTGATAAAAAGATATTGTATATATTAGCTAGAGGTTGAATTAGTAGAAATGATAGAAAATAGGTAAAATGGCAGAATTGATAGATAATTTCAGACAGGTCCTAACATTGACACAGACAATAGGTCACTAGAGATATTCACATCCTGGGCATCTCAGTTTCAGAGCCAGGTTAGTAAATGAGCCCAGTATGCATCCACATTTGCATATAGTGCTGCAATTAGTTAACTGTCAGCTCGGAGCTATGAATCCAGTAAGAGGATTTCTAGTATGTTCAATACCAATATGCTTTGCTTGTTCATTAAAGGAAAAGTGAAAGAAGATGACATTGTCTACATTGCATGGATATCAATAGACTCATATTTTCAGATACAAAGTGGCAAGCCTTGGAGGCTGGTGTCATATGCCACTCTTGAACCCAATTCAGACAAGGATTCTGAGTGCCTTTTATTTGGATTTTGTGTCACCTACCAACACACTAAGGATCCCAATAGAGCAGAAACATGTAGTATTTACCTTGGGCTTCCTCATTTGGTATTGAATTTGAGGGATCGCATGAGTGAATAAACTATTAGATCCAAAGGTCATAATCTTGCATCCACTATATTTTCATTATATGTAAGTGCAAGAGGTATTGCCACAATAGCAGCTGCCAAGTGTACAGTTTTGATCAAACCTTTTTTGGACATATTTTCTTTAATTCCCTTATTTCCTTTACCACTTGTACTACATACTCTATATAGTTATTTCCCTTGCTTCCTGCCGCCGCCTACCTACTGTAGCGCAGCACTCTTACCATGTATTCAACTCACTAACACTATATGGACACTTAAGGACATACCAAGCTTTTAATAAATCTCATCATGTTTAGTCCTTACATGAATTTATGAACAAAACCCTGCTTAAGCTACGTAAGGCCCAACAACAAGCTCTAACTGCTGTAGTGGTTACTGTTAGTTGGCTTTACTGCTTGCGGCACTATTTCACTTATTAATGATGGACTGATGAAAGTGAGTGTTCAAGGTCCAGTTACTGTATATAGCCCAATCACCGAGATTCTATTGATTCACATGACCAACAACAGGTCCAAAATGAGCGAGACCTTCCAGTTTTCCATAGAGATCAAGGTATTGCAGAGTGCACAGGTGGATTTTGTAGCATCGCTGTAGATCTTGCATGGATGTCCTGTACAGCTTATTTACCAACTTGACGCTCTTGTAATTCACCTTCACTTTTAACACTCTTATTGGAGGAGATATTTGTATTGTACACTTGACACTGGGAGAAGATGGTCAATGGAGAGTGTGCACAAAGTTTACTGCTGCCAAATCTCTTAAAATGGTAGTAGAAAAGGTGCAGGTTTTGTTATTTGTTCAGGTAGATGAATTGTAATTGTTTCATACAGGTCAGAATTAATCAAGAAACCATTCCAATGGTTGAGCCTTGGGACAACTTTTGGAAAAGGCAGATTGAATTCGCTGACCAGGATCCTAATTATTGGCTCTGGTTATACCATCTTAGAAATGGCCACTCGTTTGAAGTACTTGGGTGTATTCGCACTTGTTCTGGAGAAGAATCTTCACATCGGCAATAATGTGAGTGGTTTTTTCCCTTACCATAAATGGCTGAACCATTCCAATTAATAGTGGAGAAAATGATACAACTCCCTGGCCCTCCATGACACCATCAGTTTATTTGAAATTTTTGTTGGTTTGTATTGAAGCTAATGATATCCCTTTACAGTAGAGTTTGACACCTGCCATACTTGAAGTAAGTTGTGTACATCCTTTCTTCCCTTTTGCCTCTGAACCATATGTTATATTATGTGTAGCTTCCCTTTGTCTTGGTCTGTCTACTGTAATGGGAGAAAAGTACATCATGGTTTGTACATGAGTCACCATAGTTGATGCCTCGTTGCAGCTTGCCAACTTTCTTGAAGCCTATGCAGAATGCTAGAGTTGAGCGTATGGACATCTTCTATTGTGACAACTTTGCCATGGGATGCCTCAATGAAAACATGTCAGGTCACTGTCTCCTAAAGGGGTTAGGACCATTGATAGATGAAAGGACAGTTATTTAAGCTGAAACACGCTGGCATTTATATTTATCAGACATCATATCATTTGATCTTATCTATGACATACTGAGTAACTTGTAAATATCACTCAATTGCTCTTATACCTGATTGCTGTATTCCAAATTCAATTTTTTGTTGCACTGTTTTCAAAAAGGAAACCTAACCTATCAAGTGTGGGGAAAAAAGTTACTCACATGTAACTTGCAAGTAACTTGATAAAATTAAAAAGTTGGAAAAATGTTACTGTGCATACACCCCCTCATGTCATGCAGCAACTTTTTGCACACCTCTTGTGCACACTTTGGAAAAATGATCTAGTTACAGGATTGTTGAATGGATGGACTGCTGTTGGTTCACAGGCGAGAGACTCACTAGAAGATATGCAACTACCTCAAAGAGATCAATCCTGGCACCTGGCCTAACAATTGATACAAGTGGCCCATTGTTCACCATAAACACATTTGGAAAAGGACAGTTTTGTGTATCCAACTTTTGAGATGATGCAAGTTGTATGGGGAGTCCATAAGCAGTGGCGGAAAGCAGGAGGAATCCAAACAATAGGATGAGGAATATCAGGGAACTTAATCCATCCATTGGGACTAAGAGTCCAGGTTTGACAATCTAAGGGAATAACAATAGGACAAGTAAGAAGATCGGGGTGTTTTAATGAGGAAGATAATGCACCAGTGAATGTTACCAAACAATCACTGCCCTGTGTAGAGATTTTTGGATGTGAGTCTGTAATGAGAGTCTGAAGTTGAGTTTTGGGGGCTAAGAATATAACAGGTTAGTATTCATAAGAGAATTGGAGTGGCATTATTTAGTTATCCAATTACCTGTAGTTGCACACCAAATTCTCACTGTTCTATCTGAAGAGCCTGACACAATTCTGGTCCTATCAGGAGAAAAAGCCACTGATGTTACATAATCTCCATGGCCCTGCAGAGAATGACCCAACTGAGCACCTGTAGTGGCATCCCAAATTCTCACTGTTCTATCAGAGGAGCCTGACACAATTCTGGACCCATCAGGAGAAAAAGCCACTGATGTTACACAATGTTCATGGCCCTGCAGAGAATCACCCAACTGAGCACCTGTAGTGGCATCCCAAATTCTCACTGTTCTATCTAAAGAGCCAGACACAATTCTGGTCCCATCAGGAGAAAAAGCCACTGATCTTACATAACCTTCATGGCCCTGCAGAGAATCACCCAACTGAGCACCTGTAGTTGCATCCCGAATTTTCACTATTGCATCTAAAGAGCCTGACACAATTCTGGTCCCATCAGGAGAAAAAGCCACTGATATTACCAAACCTTCATGGCCCTGCATAGAATCACCTAACTGAGCACCTGTAGTGGCATCCCAAATTCTCACTGTTCTTTCATCAGAGCCTGACACAATTCTGGTCCCATCAGGAGAAAAAGCCACTGATATTACCAAACCTTCATGGCCCTGCATAGAATCACCCAACTGAGCACCTGTAGTGGCATCCCAAATTCTCACTGTTCTATCATGAGAGCCTGACACAATTCTGGTCCCATCAGGAGAGAAAGCCACTGAGTTTACCCAACGTTTATGGCCCTGCAGAGAATGACCCAACTGAGCACCTGTAGTGACATCCCAAATTCTCACT
>KN834756.1:933181-947096 GCA_000827265.1 Collybiopsis luxurians FD-317 M1 | reverse complement strand
AAATTCTCACTGTTTTATCACAAGAGCCTGACACAATTCTGGTCCCATCAGGAGAAAAAGCCACTGATGTTACATCATCTTCATGGCCCTGCAGAGAATGACCCAACTGAGCACCTGTAGTGGCATCCCAAATTCTCACTGTTCTATCAGAGGAGCCTGACACAATTCTGGTCCCATCAGGAGAAAATGCCACACTTGTAGTTTTTGAGTTTGTTTCAATTTCTTTTGCTTCCATATCCTTTGCAAGGAATGACTTTTTCTCTACACTCAATACATTTTGAAGATCAGGTTTTAATTCACTTTTCTGGAATGGAAGAATGCTAATATACAAATGTGGAGTCATGCCTTTTACCTCACTGTTGGAAAACCTCATCACCGCATCTCGAAGGCTGCGGAACATTGTCACAATTGATCTCCTTTCTTGATAATCCATAAGCATCTGCAAAACTTTTGTCAGTAAATCTTTCTGTACCAACTATATTCAGTTTCTACATACATTGATTGTCTGCTGTACTGCCTCTCCACATTTCTCCAGCTGATTAACCAAGCTCATGGCTTCTACCCAATAGACCCCTTTTTCTCTCACAAAATCTTCCAATTTCCCCATAATTGCATCCCCATTCCATTTACATTTTATTAAATGAAATGTCCAGAACTGGCAGGAATATTGTAGACTCTCCCCAATTGCTTTTTTTATACATTCCTTAATTCCCTTCACTTGTGCATCTGGTATGAATGACGATGGATGCTTACACATGTTGAACTGAAGGTTTCCCAAGGCTTGAAAGCACGACATGCTCATATCATAATGGCAAATGTTTGCATCATAACTGAGCTCTGATATAGGCAAGTATTTTTCAATAAAGTCAGGAAATGATGCATGAAAGGTGAAAACTGCATTATTTTCCTCAGAGATAAATAGGACTGCCTGGAGCTTGTCAACAAGACCCTGGACAATGTCTACATTTATGCTCGTGAATTCAGCAATTGCATTGCATGACAAAGGTTTCCCCAATGAAATTATTGTGTAAAGAATCCTCAAGTCCTCTGTTATCTCACTGCCTTGTGAATGCTCATCAAAAATTGCACTTTCCATAATGCTAGTGTACAAGGCTTTTAAGCCCTCATTTTTGTTACCCTGCCTCAATGAATTAGCAAGTCTCTCTTGCTGTCTTGTGGTGGATACCCCGCCACTCTTCATAAATTTTACAACTGTGGCAGTATAGATGAAGAGCTTTCCAGACAGACTGGCAAGGGACTCTACTTGCTGCTTGGAAGGAGATATATCCTTCAGCTCTTGCTCAATATAAGCCTTGATATCTGCTTTCACAAAGCTTTCCTCCACCTGGTGAAGAATAAATTCTGTTACTTTAGAAACTGATCTCCGCATCTTTTCATTAATGTCCTGTTCTGGACAACTTGTGAATAGGAACTTCATCCCCTTGAGCTGACCACCCTGGATGGCATTTACCAAAGGCTCCAGCACATAGGAAATGTCCTGGCATTCATCTAAGGCATCCACTATAAACATTGGAACACTTTGTTCCCTTTTAAACAGGTCTGAAACCAAGCTCCAAGGTTCAACCAAAAGGTACTCTACTTGCTCGTCTGGCTTTTTTGTTGCAAGATCTGGATCTCTGGCTAAGACATCTTTAAGTGCATCCGCAAATGCTTTAGAAACCTTGGCCAGTTGATAAGATAAAGTAGGGATGATCGATCGATAATCTCGGCACTGCGGAATTTGCCTAGAGCAAAAGAAGGTTCCAGCGAGAACTCCTTCCTTTTTGAGCTTCTGGCATACAGACATGGCAATAGTGCTTTTTCCTGTCCCAGCCATGCCAGATATCCAGTATCCTGATGGACTATCAGGATCCAATGAAGTTGCCCAAGTGTTGATAGTTGCCAGGATCTGAACTCTGGTGCCTGGGATACAGAATTTGCGCGCATTTTGAGTGCCTACATCTGTATCAAAGAATGCCTGTGGCGCATAAGGCATCCTTAATAAAAGCTCATTGGCCGGAGTAGGATCTAGCCCCATTTGCTCCATATAACCTTGGTACTGAGAACAATCACTCACAATTGACATTCATTATTCCAGCGACAGTGATTTCACCACCGGTCACGGTGAAATTGGACGCATTTGCCGCAAAGCTTTCAAAATTAGGTGAAGATTATTAACGTCTCAAACAAGTTACAAGTATCTTCAAATCATACCTGCTGTTCACGGACTGAATATTAGGTTGAACACTCCTAACAAGAAAGTCAAATTTTTTACGCTTAACCTGTATTCCAGATCACCAACCTGTTGTCTTGATCCATGACTGGATTCTGAAAGCTTTGATTCCCTACCATATGACCTGGGAAACGTGTAAATTTAAAATGCACACAGCCTGCAATGATGAATTCGAACCGGTGACAGTGGGGGTCGCAGGACGTGTTACGGCAGGGCTTGGATTGTGACTGTTGGGTTTCTTTCTGGGGAAAATTTGCTCGTCTTCATTGAAACGTTTGCGTTGCATGATGTCAAGAGTACGCTATGGAAATAGAGTGTCATTACACAGAGGGGGGGACTCTTTATATACTGCCAACGACATTGACAGCATATCGAAGTGATCGGATCGTTGAATGTAAAGCAACAGAAGTATTCTCCATCCCATGACCCTACACGCCTTCTTTTGAATAGAATACGGACACGTTACATCTATATGTCCGTGTGCCCTGTCCATCGATTTCAACGATAGATGAATTCAGAAAACTACTACGTGTACTGATCTGATGCACGGTATTGATATTAAATGTCAGTAATGAACATATAAACGATCCTAACCCACCCGTTTCGAAACTGGGAACTCATGGCCTTATTTGTACCCTGAACCAAGAATGTTCATTTAGATGGAACGCTGATATCCACAGGGAACCATGCTTTGTCGTTTCCGAGTCCTGTCCAGCTCCGACGCTAGAAGAGTTTCGATCTGCATCATTTTGTATAGGTAGAAGATTGCGCCTTTAGTTAAATATTGTTTTCGTTACGGTGCGCACAGCGTCCAATGTATCACTCGAACCATTGAGCGAGGACTCCAAAAAATTTCGGCAACGTGGTCCGGAATTGACTTCCCGCCCCCTACCATATCGAGTATCCGTTGTTCCATGTCGGCTGAGCGGTAACCCTAACCCAGCTCATCAAATTTCGTTCATGGCTTTGTTCGTTCCTTCCATCGCCGTCCTTCACGCTATCCATGCCTGGCCCACCCCTTGCGACCTACACATGATAACTCATCGCGCTCAATTACATCGTGAAAACAGGGCCGCCCAGTCAGGTTTCCATAAGCCATAGAACCGATAATCGATAATCAACAACAGCAGGCATACAAGGTGAGCGTCTTGCATGGCCGGCCGGAAAGCTTTTGAGGCTTTGAACGTAGAGATAAAGCTGGAGAATGCTCCGAAAGCGCGTCTGATTCAGCGGCTTTCGAGAGCGGTGTTTGGATATGCACGATTGGACTGTCATCGCATTCTGGCTCTCTACCATGCAGATTACTACGGAATACTAACGATTTCACATTTCTGTAGGTCTCCCAAGACCAAAAATCCGCAAACCCGCTCCAGTCTAGCCGCTGCAACAGCATCGATAAATCCAAACTCAAATAGCAACACGACTATGCCCAGATAGACTCGATCCCGTGAATATATCTCTCCTTCTTTGAACATGACCAATATCCTAGCCGTAGCTGGCCGCCTGCTCCAAGTCAATGACCAGCGATTCCTCGCAAAAAGTCGAGCAGCGTGAAGCAACCGTCGTCGACCTCGAAGATTACCCAGATCTGGACTTGGGAGATTGGATTTGGAAGATGAGCCGGAGGACGACGAGGGGGATACCAATGGTCCGGATTGCCATGAGAAGGTATGTATTATCGCCTATTCTGTGTGATTCCTGCTTCGCCGTTCTCTTTTGTGATGCGCATCCATTTTTTTCTGGCGTCTTGTTTAAGCATGGTTCATGCTTGTAGTTGTGTATCAAGCTTTGCATTTTCTCCTCGTAGTTCATATATATTTCATTTGCCTTCATCCAGTCCTTTCACCCCGTTTCCACCGTTGCTTCTATTCCATATTTCCGTCTTGTTCACTCGCTTACTCACGATTTTCGTCGCAGTGGAGTCACAAAAGGAAACAGGGCTAATGCAGGATGGACTTTAGGCCAATCTTGTATCGAACCTTCTCTGTATCCGTCTGCGAACGATCTATATAAACTATGTTTGTGATTACCTCGAAGAGTGTTCGTCGATGACATGAAAGGTCCGGTTGCGTACCGAACAAGGGGAGACAAAGGGTTGGCCTTTTGTGCCCTAGAATTACCTTTGAGCTAAAGCTTACTTTGTCACTGTGACCGATTTTCTCTGTTTACTCTCCCCCTGCTTCGACTGTTTACGGAGTAAAGCTGCAATTATCAATATTTTCCTGCGGAGCATCTATTCCCTGTACGCGTAAACCAATCATTCCCTCCCATGGAAGACGCGGAGATAGCTCTGCTGAATCTACGAAAGTGAACCCTACTTGTGTATACTCCTGACTCTGTGGAGCTAAGGTACATTGTTTCCCAGAGGGACTGTCGAGAGGTAGCGCTGGAAGGAGGCTATACCGGATGTACACGCTTAGAAGGGTCAATCAGTGTCGAGAGAAATATCATTCACGGATTCGCAGATGGGCGAGCAAGAGAATGTTGGAAAGTTGAATAACTTCTCAATTGACGGCATTATGACCCAACAAGCTGAGGAAGTAAAATTGAGTCTAAGCGTAGCTTGTGAATATGTAATCGATTGATATTCATCTGTGCAATGAACATACGGACATCCATATCTACAACAATATCTGAATAATGAATGTCGCTTCTTGGAGCTCATTATGCACCCCCTTATCCATTTTGGATACGGTGTAGTGTTTCGTCTCCCTGGGATGATGAGCGAAGGCCAATTTCGAGGCTTGGACATCCTGAGGTGGATGGGTATCTTACCTATGGGGATAGGCCACAGATTTCTTGATAGCAGTGCGCCTGCGGTCGGCAAGGTGCAATATATTCTTGGTTGATGAATGAATATGCATTACATTGGCTCAACTTTGTGACAGGGTTATTGTATATTTTGCACTCATAAGTTGCAGAACCACAACGCCTTGGAGCAAGCTCGAGCATGATGCTCCAGGTTGAAGTGTCACTTGTCTAGCAAGGTGAAGGCTACCGCTCTAACGTTTGACTGCAGTCCCACTATGTACAGGAAAAAGTAAAAAGGAAATAAGCTCAGCAATAAATTGGCTATCATCTGGACGCCGCAGACTCCCACTAACCATACAGGTAAACTTGATTCCTTCCAAATCCTTCGCGTTATTCTTCCGCGACTGCTTTTTGTTAATTGCAGGACCACAGCCTCTCGAATCAACTTTGCCGGCGCCAATCGAACACCATGGTTCGATGATCTATTTGATGGAAAGGGCTAGTAAGGTAGATGTTTGAACGAGAGGTCTTAATATCACGATCACCTCGAAGCCCAGATGTAAATACTGAGCTCTTGACCTTTCCGCAGTTGATTCAAGAACAAATGGAGGCACAGCTCCTGAAGGGGAGCACTGAATTGCAGAGTTGAACCCCTCCTGGACTAAGGCAGACGTCAGCCCTCAAAGAAAGAGTAAGCAATGTTGCGTAGTAAATATATAGATTTTTGGTATTTACCGCGTCTTTCAACCGTTTGGTTGTAAATAAACACGCAGATACCACACGTCTTTGAACTCAAGACGCCGTTGCTTTAACGCTGTATCATGGGCTGTGTGCGATATTTCACCAAATTCATCTGTACGCTGATGTATATAGGTAGTGAGCAACGACTTCCAATGATATGGGAATCAACTAAGGGAATTACTTTAGAGGGACTTGGATAACTCCTACGTACTTTCCATGCTCTTAGTCCCCAGTTCAGTAGTACCCTATGAGCTATGGCACATATTGAAGGCAAGGTCCGTAGTCTTTCTCGAGGCGCATACCAGATCATCGCTGCTGCGATATTACCTCCAAGTTGCTTATTATCGGAAGAAGATATGGATACACATTGTAGTGCTTCAGCGACAATAGTTCTCCCTCTAGAAAGCATCGAAGCTTTGAACAGAAAATAGTAGAATTGATATAGCTGAATTCCTGCGGTCGTTGAGATAGAAGCCAGAACCGAAAAGCTCCGAGTATCAATATATCGCACCAGGTACCACCGATCTACTCGCCTCCGTACTCCCTCCAAAATGATTCATCATCACATCATCCAAGAACGCCTCCGCTCCAACCCAACCAATGTTTTCGAGCTCTTTTGCATCATAGCTAGTTTCTCAGACTGGGAAAGTCTGTCTGCCACGGTTGATTTCGAATGGAGTGAGTGGTGTTAAAGAGGGCTTTCGCTTTGCTATTTGCGTGTTGTTTCGTAGTCACAGAATAACAGGAAAGGTGTGGCATATGTTCTTGAGATGTTGTGCCATTTATATATTGATGGCTTGACTTGTTATCAGCTTCGAGAGAGAATTTTATCGAGAGTTATATAGGGAGCGGAACGGTATAATGTATGTACAATGTACATGTGCAGCATGCTGCTGCGCTCAAACAGATTTTCAATATATACCAATGGATGCACGGCTGATCCTCAGAGAGCCCATGTTAAAGGAGAAGGAAGGAACAAGATATTGGAACGAGATATTGGACTTTTTGAGGGTCAAATTAGCCAGCGTCCAGAAGAACTTGCAAAAAGTGCCGAGGACCAACGGAGATCGCATCATTATTCCCACGCACCGCACTGATGTCCTGAACAGCAATTAACCCATCCTCCGCAGCAAATTTTGTCGTCCTTTCTTTCTTCCGTTGCCATGCTTCACAATACACCTGTACGGTCCACCTACGACCTATTTAGCACAATTCAAAACCAATAGTACTCAATTACTTCTTGAAGATGCCCTAGCCAGTGTTAGAGCCCCCCGCCTAGTCAGGTTTATATACACCAAAAACTGATAATTTCTGATCAGCAACAGCAGGCCTACAAGGTGAGCCTTTTTCATGACACGCTGGAACACTTTTGGGACTTCAAGCATGGAGATAAAACTGAAGAATGCTCTGAAAGTGTGGCTGACTCAGTGAGCTTCCAGGGCGGCGTTTGAACATGCACAATCGGACTTTCATCATATTCTGGCTCTCTGCCATTCAGTTTTCTGCAGAACACTGATCAAATACCTCTATAGGAGGGGTTGGTTCTGCATTGAGAGAGAGAAAGAGATTAGAATACAAGGATGACAGAACAGGAGAAAATGGGGAACAAAATGAAAAAAAAGACCAACCCTCCATCCCCGGAAACTTTCCGCAGCTTAGACATAAAACAGTGCTGAGAAGATTGATTTACAATGTCGGACATTGTTACTAGTAATATCTACATGTTAAAAGAAGAGACATAATTGGAGAGAATTGAGTGAACTTACCATATGACCTCATACAAGCTCAACTTGAGCCTATAACTTCCATCTGTCATGACACTGAGATCAGGAAACACAAAGAAGGAGAACCGGCCACGGTGCCATTGTGGATGGACTGGTGGGGAAATTGGGTTTTAGGATGGTACGACCCATAAAGTTGATTTGTTGGGGTGGTTCTACTAGATGAAGTTGGACGATTGGAGGAGGGTCAATGGAGCTGCGGTTGGCTACGTAGGATATGAGATAGTGTATGAGGTGTAGGATACTTGGGATGTACCTTTACCGCTGACCCCACACATTCTAGCCTGCTTGTGTTTTTGTCGGACGATGAGCTCATATCCCCTACAATCAAATGGAAAATAAGCAAAGAGATTCATTGCACAATGAACATTGAGTCAAGGGCAAAGAAAAAGTCGTTAAGCAAAAAAAGGTGAAATTGAAAGACTGGGAGTCGCCATGACCCAAGGGCAAGGACCTGGATATCCAATCCAATTAAAGTAGAAGATCAAAGAAAAAGCTCACAGTCTACCCCGATAAATGCAATAACTGTCATATACCAATGGATATTGTTCATGTACAGGTAAAGCCTGTTAAGCGCCCGCTGGCTTGATTGGCACTGCTCGGTGAACTATGGAAAGCCGGAAGGCCTCGCTCTCAAGCGAGTGATCTGCTGATGGTAACGTACAGGGACCCATGTCACTCCGGTAAGCGCTTGATAGTATAGATTAATTGATTCCCGTTTTTATGTCAAATTCGGATATCAACCCCGTCTGGCACTCTCCAAACGAGTATTGAGAAGGCTCAAAAATCGAGAAAATTCATGAAAAGGGTATTTACTTCCCACTCCCTCTGCATATTTCATTATTAAATCTGTGAATGTACTGTTTGTCTCTCGAGTTCCCATTCGCAGATGCATTAAATTCAGTGTGAAGTTCCCCTCCTCCCTTGCTCTCACCTGCATATACGCAGCATACTGACTAGAATTAATGAAATCACCCTCACTTACTTGCACCATTATTCACTCTTTTACTGAGTATCAAAGCTGGATGCAGTTTGTTCCCTTAAGAATCAAATTCAACTAGAAATACATATCATGATTTATATTGACCAGCTACTAAATTGGAGAGAAAGTATCATTTATGGCATTCATCTCATCCTAAGTTGATTGATGATTACAGCTGACTGTTATCCTATCTCCATATAAGGTCAACATGTCCAGCCAAATAATTTCCCTGATACATGGTGATTTTAGCTTCATTTATTTTATCCTTATAAAAGCCAAATACTATGTAAACTAGAACAAGTTTCCTTTGAATTGCAACTTTATCCTTGTCAGTTTGTCAGTACTTGCTCCACAAAGCTCTCCATGTACCTTCTTATTTGTACACAGTGTGGCTCCACCATTGCTGTGCCGTAATCTGAGGACAAAATGGCCTCATACTTCAGGGCTATTGTTGCACATTCATGTATGAGTCTAACATTCACATGGATAGATGGACATTGGACTAGTTCAATAGTTGCAAGATACACAATTTCTCAGGTGTTTAAAGTTATGAGTGGCAAAGAACAAGTAGGTGATTAACATGGCAGGTAGTCCTCTGACTGAATTTATTGCTTTTGAGTCGATTTTGAACAAATTACAGTATATACAAATGTGGATGGGTATAGGGCTCATTTAATCCAAGCTTGGATCTGAAGTTGAGATGCTCAGGGTGCAATTATCTTTAGCAACTTATTGCTAGTATGCTAGTGGCATGCTTTGCTTGCCAGTAACCAATGTCAAATACACAGGACAGGGAAAATTGAAGGCAAATAGCATTGTCTACATCGCATGAATATTGTTGGACAATACGCAGGAATCTCGAGGGTATAGAATCAACAGATGGAAAGATTGATAAAATGATTGTTACTACTGCATAGTACTTAAGTGGAATGAGTCAATAGGATCAAATATACTAGTAAAGTGGCGCATATGCTGTACGTAGCTACGGATGCGCAGTGGCTGGACAATCCTGATATCAATAGATTTTTATTTGCAGATACAAAGTATGGAGCCATTGTCAAGAGACATAAATACTAAGTACTTAGTTGTGTAGAATGAACTATATTACTATCTACTTGTTAAGAGATGTAGGTACTAGATAGATAGTCAGTAAATATGTGAAGTATAAATGAAATAATTTAATACTCACCTCAGTTGTGTGGAAATGAACTGAGGTGATATGGATATGTAGGTCAGCTATAAGTAGTATTCATATCTGTATACTTTGTAATGAAGGAAGTAAACATCAGACCTAACACCAGAAAGAGAAGGTCCAAAAAGGAATAAATAAACTACTAAGGAGCTATCGTAGATATGGAATAATGAAGGGAAACATCAAAGCACGAAATACTTAGACTGCTACAGACTGATGTATTCCAACAGCATTGAGCCTGGTCTCATATACTCTTGAGTCTTGAACCCAATTTGGATTCCCAAGTGCAGTTTATGTGGGTTTTGTGTTAGCTTGCCACATGACCATATTGGTAGTACCATTGCACCCTTATCTTTCTAGCCACAATTCTCTGCAGAGAAGCAAATTCCTGTGCAGCACTCAATGAATTTGCTAATAACACTGAGCATTAAGAATTTAGGATCAAATTGAGGGGGAATCTGGTGTACGGTGGAGCAGGCTCACCATAGAAATTTGCAGGAACCTCAGCATGTCGTTCTTTTATTTTGATACTGTCATTTGAGCTAATACTTGCACAATAGTGTTTTCTAGCTCATCTTTAAGACTTTAGCACAAATACTGCTTTCAATAACTGTAGCTAGTACTGAATTGTTTTGCTACCTGACTGATTGCCTTAAGCAAACAACACAGAACTTGAATTAAATATTGACTCAATTCCTCGAGTTTTGTGTAACAGGTGGCTTCTGCTCACCTGCAATATATATACAAGAATATATGAAGATTCCGAATAATATTTTCCACTTGTGATAGCAATTTCTGCTGTTCCCACTTCTGACACAAGTTGCAGCCCTTACATATAGATGTGTATTGCATGCTGTACACTCTTTTATTTTCCTCGAACCCACCAAATCCGCATCGAATGAGTCTGAGGCTTGCTCTGTTTGCCGGCAGTTTTGCAAGGGCTAGCAAGTGCGAACATTGTTTGGAGATATACAAGTGAGGGTATAGCTGGTACTGATGCCGAGCTGACAACAAAGCAAGCATCAACTGGTATGGATGCAGAATTATTGAATCATGTTAAAGGTAGACCCACTGGTCATGACCAGACGCCATTCCTCTATCCTATTGCGCAGCCGTCGGAATATCCTTAAGTACCAATTTTGTATTATTACAGTATATAAATGGCCAGTAGACAACATAATCTGGAGTTCTTTTCGATGCCCCAAAATTTTATCACCAATTTTACTTTGCACCCAAATATAATCCACTGCACTAATTGCACTACATGCTCTATGCGATGTTGAAGCCTTTCAGCTCAGTTGGAGCGCTATGGCTTATGCTTAAGTAGATGTAACCCTCCACAGACATAAGATATGAACCTTATACTTATTTTCATTACATGGAAGCGCAACTCGGAGAGGTAGCGGGCTTTACCACTGCGGCGTTATCTCAGTTATTAATGATGGACTGATTAAAGTGAGTGTTCAAGGTCCTATTACTGTATATAGCTCAATCACCGAGATTCTATTGACTCACATGACCAATGACAGTTCCGACATGAGCGAGGCCTTCCGGCTTTCCATAGTGAACAGCCGGAGTGAGGTGATGTCCGAGTCATTATGCACTGACACTGCGCACGGTTATCGAGAAAATCTGTCTCTAATTGTATACACTACATCAGATATACGGGCTAATTCAGAGACTCGTTCGAACTTACCGTTGAGTTAGGATCCATTTAATCATTTTGAAAGACACAGGTGCAGATTAAGTTTGTATACCGCCGGCAAGTAACATGTCAGAACTTGCTATTGACTTGCAATCTATATCGGAAAAATCAAATATGCATTATAAGAGGGATTGCATAATGGTCATTACGAAGGGGAAGAAAATGGCCAATGCTCAATATATGATATTATAATGTTAAAATGGTTTCCTAAGGCCCAACAGAGATGTCAGTTCTCAAAGATCCAGCTCGTCGCCGTCGCTACATGCTCGGGAATGTCGGGGGATGTCATGTGAATAAAATATGTAATGCGTCGGCGTTCGGCACAAGGCCTGGGAATGCGTCTTGCAAGCTGTTATAATGACCGTTATAATGACAAATAAGGAGGCAGTCCGGTTACAACCGGTTGTGAGGCCTTGTAAGGGCAATAATGGCCATAATGGGTCTTTGCATTATGGCCATTACAATGTCTGATAGGCGCTTACAAGAATTTTTTGAAAGTTCAGACATTATTTAGTCAACTTAGATTGAAACCCAATGGAAATTAGTAGAGTTGGTATAGCTGAAAGCCTGCGACTGCCAAGATAGAAGCAAGAATTTAAAAGCTCCGTGTTTCAGTAAACCGTAGGGGCAATCATTGATAAATACCTTCTGTCTAATCACTTCCGTACACACTGCAAAATGATTCATAGTATCACAAATGTATTGCTCAGTCCCAAGTAATATTCTCGAGCTCTTTCGAATCATAGGGACCTTCCTGGATTAGGAAAATCTGTCCACCGCGGTTAATTCCCGCAGGAGTAAAGGGTGTCGAGTGGGTATCGAGGAGGGCTTTGCTTGGCTGTTTGCATATTGATTAATAAAGGGGAATGTTAGTCCCGAGTATTTGAGATGTATTCCCATTTGAATATTTATAGCTTGGATCATTATCAGATTGGATTGAGAACTGTATTGAGAATTATAGCTACCTTACATGTGCAAGGTATGTACATTTGCCGTATGCAGCTGCACTTGAAAGGATTTTCACACAGATGCACAGTTAATCTTCAAATTCAGTTAGTATGCATCAAAATAGGAAGGGGCAAGAGACTAAATTTCCAACAGCTGAATTGGCTGGCATGAGAAAAATTCATAACTGAACAATGGATGAGGTCAAGAGGATAAGCTAGCAAAAAGCTGCCTGTCTCCCCACCCTTGTATGAAGGTGTGGCCAATGTTTATAGAATCATTGAATATTGGGAAAAGACTACCAAGACTATGTGAAGCTAGCTCAATCATTACAGTTCCAACTGAATAAGGGCAGTAGCTATCACTGGACAGGGCCAAGACATAGCCTGGGAGTTCAAGGATGTGGGGAACTCCTCGGGTATGCATCAGACAGTGTAGTTAAGCTCTAGCACCAAGACTGAGAAAGGACACAATGCATATTTGAAGGGACATGATTCATACTTGAATTCAATAAATACTTCTTTTGCTAGTCATACATGGCCTCTTTGTATAATAATCTTTTTCATTTACAAATGTTTTGATCTCTTGTATTTTTCATAGTGCCAAGCCCCTCACATTGTAGGAGAGCGCAAAGGGTATAGCAATAAAATTTGAACAAAATTTAATGGGGAAAGATGCAAGACACAAGAAGAAGCTCTTGGTTACACCATGAAAGAAAGATCTCATCAGAGGATGGTTGAGTGGATGAACTGCTGTTGGTTCTCAGGCAAGAGACTCACTAGAAAATATGCAAAAATTTGAAAAGGAACCATTCACTTGACCTAATTGTTGATACAAGTTGCCCATTTTGCACCATAAACACATTTGGAAAAAGAGAATTTTGTGTATCCAATTTTTGAAATGATGCAGGTTGTACGGGGTGTCCATAAATAGCAACGGAAAGGAGGAGGAATCCAAACAATGGGATGGGGGATATTGGTGAACTTAATCCATCCATCACAATTAAGAGTCCAGTTTTGATGATCTAAGGTAGGAGTAATAGCATAGCGAGGAAAATTGGGAATTTTTAATGTGGATGATAAATCATGATTGAAATTTGCTGAATAATCATTGCCTTGCCTAGAGCTTTCCATAGTGGCATCCCAAAATCTATAAGAGCCTGACAGAATTCTGGTCCCATCAGGAGAAAAAGCCACTGATGTTACATAATCTTCATGGCCCTCCAGAGAATCACCCAGCTGAGCACCTGTAGTGGCATCCCAAAGTCTTACTGTCCTATCACCAGAGCTTGATACAATCCTGGTCCCATCAGGAGAAAAAGCCACTGATGTTACATAATGTTCATGGCCCTGCGGAGAATCACCCAACTGAGCACCTATATTGGCATCCCAAATTCTCACTGTTCTATCACCAGAGCCTGACACAATTTTGGTCCCATAAGGAGAAAAAGCCACTGATGTTACATAATTGTCATGGCCCTGCAGAGAATCACCCAACTGAACACCTGTAGTGGCATCCCAAATTTTCACAGTTGTATCATTAGAGCCTGACACAATTTGGGTCCCATCAGGAGAAAAAGCCACTG